>CM053030.1:357050932-357109412 GCA_028564925.1 Lithobates sylvaticus | reverse complement strand
CCCGGCTGATCAGGAAAAGGGGTGGGGACTAGCAAGCGCCCCCCTCCTGAGCCGTACCAGGCCGCATGCCCTCAACATGGGGGGTGCCTTGGAGAAAGGGGGGCCTTGCTGCCCCCCTCCCCAAAGCACCTTGTCCCCATTTTGATGAGGACAAGGGCCTCTTCCCGACAACCCTGGCCGTTGGTTGTCGGGGTCTGTGGGCAGGGGGCTTATCGGAATCCGGGAGTTTAATAAGGGGGCCCCCAGATACCGGCCCCCCACCCTATTTAAATGAGTATGGGGTACGATGTACCCCTACCCATTCACCTGGTGGAAAAAAAAGTGTAAATAAAAACACAACACAAGTTTTTAAAATACTTTATTACAGTCCCTGAGGATGCTGGGACTGTGACATCATAAGGGGGTGGGGTCACCATGTGACATGAGACGGTGGCCCCGCCCCTTGTCCCTATATAAGTCACAGCACAACGTGTCTCTTCCATTACGGCCAAAGACAGCATTGTGTCAACATCGAAAGGAAGAAGAAGAAGAAGAAGGCGGCGGTGACAGCGACAGCGACACAAGACCGGGCCACCGCTAGTAAAAGAGCTATAAGAAGATATCGGAGGCCCGGCAAGAAGAACCGAAGAGCGGGAAAGGACCCCAAAGTCGGAAGAAGATCCCGGACAGCGGTGGCGACGAAGAAGAAAGCTGCGCTCCTCCGCTAGTAAAATAGCTAGCAGAAGATAGCGGAGGAGTCGGCGAGAAGACCCCCAAGACGGAAGAAGACCTCCGGAGCTGTGTAATAAAGTATTTTAAAAACCTGTGTTGTGTTTTTTATTTACACTTTTTTCACCAGGTGAATGGGTAGGGGTACATCATAACCCATACTCATTCACATAGGGTGGGGGTCGGTATCTGGGAGCCCCCTTATTAAAGGGGGCTCCCGGATTCCGATAAGCCCCTGCCCGCAGACCCTGACAACCAACGGCCAGGGTTGTCGGGAAGAGGTCCTTGTCCTCATCAACATGGGGACAAGGTGCTTTTTGGGTGGGGGGTCGCAGGGCCCCCCTTTCCCCAAGGCACCCCTCCATGTTGAGGGCACGCGGCGTGGTGCGGCTCAGGAGGGGGGGAGCGCTCGCTCGTCCCCACCCCTTTCCTGACCGGCCGAGCTGCGTGCTCGGATAAGTGTCTGATATGGATCTGGGGGGGACCCCCACGCCGTTTTTTCTGCGTAGGGATTCCCTTTTAAATCCATACCAGGTAACGGGGCTAGTGAGGTGTCAATCTCACCGATCGAGGCGGCAGCATTGACTTCCTTCGCTAGTCCCGTCTACCCGGAGTCACGTTCTAAATGAACGGACTTTACTCCGTGTAAAAGTCGGCGGACCTCTGCCAAAACTCTGGCGGATTGTCCTCCGGAAAAGTCCGGGCGTGTGTGGGCAAGTCCGCACGTTCGGAAAGTCCGGCTGACCTCCGCTGGAAAGTCCGGCAAATCTTCCGCCGGATAGTCCGGCCGAAAAGTCCGATTGTGTGTACGTGGCATAACTGACACTTTTAACACTGCGGTAACCAATGACACTAATACTGGGATCAGTGCGAAAACTATACTCTGTTACTATACTGACACTGGCTGGAAAGGAGTTAAACATCAAAGGGTTAAATGTGTGCCTAACCAGTGTTTTTGTGTTCATTATGTGGTGCTTTTACTAAGGGATGTGCTGAATTTTATTCTATGTAGGGAAAGAAAATCTAGCACATCCCCGCTGACAAGATAAAGCTCAGACTTGTTCAAATTGGCAGAGCTCTGTTCTGTGTTTTTCCTTGCCGATCAGCGAGTGCCGGAGTTCATCCATTGGCCAGCACCTGCTGATCAGCTTGTGCTGTGACTAATCACACATGCGCCCCCTACCCGGAGGTGCCGTATCACATACTAGGCACTTGATCCGGCACAGGAGAGCCACTTTGCCGTAACGAAGAAAGTATTGTAGAAAATGGGCTTTTAAATGGTTGTCCCCATGGTTAAGATAAATAAATATATATACATCAATCATTTTTATAAAGATAAAAATTATATTAATATATATATGTTATATATATATAGGAAGGCCAGCATGGTGGCCTGCAATTATGGGAGGAGCCCGGAGGGTATACATACCAGACCTCTCCACGCGGCTGGTGTCGGTTCTAGCGCGCCGTAATACACGTCACCAGGCCGACATACAACTCAGTGCACGTTCCTGAGTTGTCCTATGTTCCTCGTTTCCAGATTTCTGATTCGATTCCCGATCGCACCCCCAGTTCGTTCCGCTTCAGCGTCGCAGGTAGGATTTATGCTTTTTCGTCGTTACATCGAAACCCCCGTTTTCCCACTGAGTCATTTCGACCACCATGCCATTTTTCGTTGTTTCCTACCACACCACTTACCCCACTATCTCTGGTTGTTACGCACCGCTACCCAGTGCAAGCACCCCCTCACTCACACACACACCGCAGCCAAAGCCAAATGTTCCTCGTTTCCAGATTACTGATTCGATTCCCGATCGCACCCCCAGTTCGTTCCGCTTCAGCGTCGCAGGTAGGATTTATGCTTTTTCGTCGTTACATCGAAACCCCTGTTTTCCCACTGAGTCATTTCGACCACCATGCCATTTTTTGTTTGTTTCCTACCACACCATTCACCCCACTATCTCTGGTTGTTACGCACCGCTACCCAGTGCAAGCACCCCCTCACTCACACACACCCCGCAGCCCCCCCCCCCCAACCCACCAGAGCATCTGTCACTGTCCCCCCCCCCATACACATCTTGTAGTCACCGCAAGCCCGTGTAAATGGGCCCCCACACCTTGCAAACCTCAGCAAGACACTCCACTCCTTGCCTTTCACGGCAACCCAGCCAATGTGAGGCACAGCCGCCCCCCGCACACCTCGCTTCACCGCAGGTTAGGGCCCGGCTCCCACATCCACCCTCCCCTACACCTCTGCAATCGTTGCAGCTCGACCTCCATTGGCCTCGCAGCCACAACTTCCCCAGTAGCAAACTTCAGCTACTCACGCCTTTCTCTATCCCTTTTCACCTTTTCCTTAGGTCAGTAAGTCGTCCCTGGTCTCCTATACAACAGGATCGGACCACCCCTTTCTCTTTCCAGGTAATTTCGAGGGCTTGCATCTCTTCACCAGGGGGTCAACTACGGCCCCAAATCAGCTCTTGCAACCCATCTCTCACAAATAATTTCATGTCACCCCACCATAGGCACCAGGTCTCCCAGGTTTGACCCCAACAGAGACTCTATCACTAGGGCAGCAAGCAGGTGCGTAGGTTGTCGTTGTTTCAGTTTTCCATTCTCTTCACACACCTTTTCACTACATATCCCTGTCACACATACTTATTTGGCTCAGCACCCAGGCGTTAGTAACTGTCACATACTTCTATGCATGTCACTCTGTTTTCGAAGCACAAGTCTTCACTACGCAGACAAGGTCACCTAGTCTCATGACTTGCTGGCAGTGCAAGTATTAGCTGACCGAACCCACGTCAAACTACTACAGACCGAAACATCCCTACTTAGCAACCAACCAGCAGCCACTCTCCCCAGTACCGCCCTGGTGGGGCTCTGGTTGAACTAGTCCGTGCCGAGCACAGACGGACACCCGAGCATCGGTTACCTGGTCAGTCACCTCCTGGCTTACCTCGGTTGTCACGCATTCTCTGAGTTCCACAGGCCAAAGAAACAAACTCACCCAGCGCTCACGCGCATCCCCGATTGCTACCATACCGTCGAACGGTATCCTGCTTCGTTCACACATCTCCCCTCCCCATCCAAGCAGAACACCATAGTTTGATAAAATCTCCAGGCGTTAGTAACTGTCACATACTTCTATGCATGTCACTCTATTTTCGAAGCACAAGCCTTCACTACGCAGACAAGGTCACCTGATCTCATGACTTGCTGGCAGTGCAAGTATTAGCTGACCGAACCTACGTCATATTGCTACAGATCGAAACATTCCTACTTAGCAAACCAATCAGTAGCCACTCCCCCCAGTGCCGCCCTGGGGGGGCTCTGGTTAACCAGTCCGTGCCGAGCACAGACGGACACCCGAGCATCGGTTACCTGGTCAGTCACCTCCTGGCTTACCTCGGTTGTCACGCATTCTTTGAGTTCCACAGGCCAATGAAACAAACTCACCCAGCGCTCACGCGCATCCCCGATTCTCACCATACCGTCGAACGGTATCCTGCTTCGTTCACACATCTCCCCTTCCCATCCACGCAGAACACCATAGTTTTGATAAAAATTTCCAGGCGTTAGTAACTGTCACATACTTCTATGCATGTCACTCTATTTTTCGAAGCACAAGCCTTCACTACGCAGACAAGGTCACCTAATCTCATGACTTGCTGGCAGTGCAAGTATTAGCTGACCGAACCCACGTCAAATTACTACAGATCGAAACATTCCTACTTAGCAAACCAATCAGTAGCCACTCCCCCCAGTGCCGCCCTGGGGGGGCTCTGGTTAACCAGTCCGTGCCGAGCACAGACGGACACCCGAGCATCAGCCACCCGGCCAGTCACCTCCTGGCTCACCTCGGGTGTCACGCATCCTCCGAGTTTACATATAGGCCCATGGAACATCCCACTCAGCGCACGCGCGCAAACCGTTTGTCCCCATGCCCGTCACACAGGTATCCCGCCCTGCCCCCCCTCCCCCCTTCATATTTCCGCAATCCACAAACACAGATACATCCTCTCCTGCCCTTAAAAACTCAAAAAAAAAAAAAAAAAAAAAAGTAAACGAGAGAAACATGCATCCCCCCCCCCCCCCCCCCCCTCTTTTATTCTAGCAGACGCCATGTCTCTGGCCGGCAGCGACAATCTCACCCCCGCCCCATCACCTCCCGAAGCGGGCCCGGCAGACAACTTCGCACAAGCCTTCAGAGCTTGGACCATCCCCAGACTCTCAGCCGAGCTGAGGCGCAGGAACATCCCCTACCCCATCACGGCCAGGAAAGCTGAACTGTTCAGACTACTGTTCCCAAGCCCATCCCCACCAAACCCACCAGACACTCAGGCATCACTACAATCAATTGCCTCGGCAGTGTCCCAGCTACACACGCTGGTCTCCTCCCTATCAACTACCATCTCTGACGTCCAGGCCAGAATGGGGACCTTGGAGCTCCAGCAAGTTACCCCCACTCCACCAGCTGTCGCCCCCGCCACCCCCACATCATGCATTACAGGAACCCGGACCCGATCCGACCATGTCCGCTATCCCTCACTGGTCTCAACTAACCCTAGTCTGAGTCACCACCTTCACGGCGCCACCAGTCTCATAAACCTCTCATTGTCACACAACACGCTGAAAGCCTACCAAGCTGCTTGGAGGACGTACCTACGGTTTCTGGACACATGCCACGGGGGGTCACCAGGGGACCTCCACCATATCCTAGCCTTCATTTCCCACTGCTACACTCGGCTGGCGTTATCACACAATACCATCAAACTTTATCTAGCCGGTATCCAGCATTTCATTTCCTTACAAGACCCGTCTAAACCATCTTTGTTCGCTTCCCACGCAGTCAAGGCAATCCTGCGCGGCATCCTCAAAAAACAGCCGCAGGTCAATACCAAACGCCTCCCAGTAACCGGTGCCATTTTCCGGGATTTATCGATCATGCTCTCGCATTCCCCTTTTGGCCTTTTTCCCAGCCTGGTCATCCAGGCTGCCATGTACCTGGCCTTCTACGGCTTCTTACGGCCCAGCGAGTTTTCAGTTACTGGCCCTAGCTGCAAGACGCTACGCAGGCGGCACCTCGTACGCCATCAGACCTTTTTCATCCTGCACCTCGAGGCATCCAAAACGCAGCAGACTGGCCCAGGCACCGACATCAAACTGTTCGAAACTCTCAATGCCTGGTGCCCCGTGGCAGTTCTAGATCAGCTACTAGCACACCTACCTGATCCCTCACCTGACAGCCCGTTGTTACCATTTCCGGTCAGACCCCTTAGTAGCAATCAATTCGTCACGCACGTCAGGATTCTCCTCCGCAACTTAGGTCTTGACCCAGCGAAATTCTCAGGTCACTCCTTTCGCATCGGAGCAGCCTCCGCGGCCTCCCGCAATGGAGTCCCCGATCACGTGATCAGGAGGATGGGACGATGGAAGTCCACCTGTTTTGCCCGTTACATTCCCGATCCCCAGACCGAAATGTCCCGGGCCTTCAGTAACCTTGCCTTGTAGCATTTGCCTTTACCAAACAAATAAACCATTACCTCCCTAAAAACAAGTCTTTTGCGCCCTTTTCTTAACTACTCTCCTAGCAGAAAGGGCCTCACGGCCCAGCTCACCAGGGCTTACCTTACGGTAGACCAGGGCACACTTCAGGTCTAGTTTGTTGTCTGTCTTGTGGCGTGTTTATGTTTTGCTCCTTCACATCGTTATGGACCGAGGGCTCCGACCATAAATAGGAAGGCCAGCATGGTGGCCTGCAATTATGGGAGGAGCCCGGAGGGTATACATACCAGACCTCTCCACGCGGCTGGTGTCGGTTCTAGCGCGCCGTACCCGCCCACCCATTCCCTTTCTCAGAACACTCTGATATGTTTCTCTACAGAAACAGCCATTACTTCTCAGGTAAGCGCCCTTTTCTTAACTACTCTCCTAGCAGAAAGGGCCTCACGGCCCAGCTCACCAGGGCTTACCTTACGGTAGACCAGGGCACACTTCAGGTCTAGTTTGTTGTCTGTCTTGTGGCGTGTTTATGTTTTGCTCCTTCACATCGTTATGGACCGAGGGCTCCGACCATAAATATATATATATATCATAAGTTTATCTTGGTCTCATCAGACCACAGGACATGGTGCCAGTAATCCAGTCTTCAGCAAACTGTTTGCAGTCTTTCTTGTTCATCATCTTTAGAAGAGGCTTCCTTCTGGGATGACAGCCATGCAGACCAATTTGATGCACTGTGCGGTGTATGGTCTGAGAACTGACAGGCTGACCCCCCACCCCTTCAACCTCTGCAGCAATGCTGGCAGCACTCATACGTCTATTTCCCAAAGAAAACCTCTGGAATTGACGCTGAACACGTGCACTCAACTTCTTTGGTCGCACATGGCAAGGCCTGTTCTGAGTGGAACCTGTCCTGTTAAACCACTGCATAGTCTTGGCCACTGTGCTGCAGCTCAGTTTCATGGTCTTGGCAATCTTCTTAAAGCCTAGGCCATCTTATGTAGAGCAACAATTCTTTTTTCCAGATCCTCAGAGAGTTCTTTGCCATGAGGTGCCATGTTGAACTTCCAGTGACCAGTATGTTAGAGCGATAACACCAAAATTAACACACCTGCTCCCCATTCACACGTGAGACCTTGTAACACTAACAAGTCACATGGCTAATTGGGCCCAATTTGGACATTTTCACGAAGGGGTGTACTCACTTTTGTTGCCAGCGGTTTAGACATTCATGGCTGCTTGTTGAGTTATTTTGAGGGGACAGCAAATTGACACTGTTGTACAAGCTGTACACTCACTACTTCACATTGTAGCAAAGTGTCATTTCTTCAGTGTTGTCACATGAAAAGATGTAATAAAATATTTACAAACATGTGAGGAGTGTACTCACTTTTGTGATATACTGTATATATTTACACACACAACAAACTGTCCCCAAGAAAGAAAAAAACAAACACCGGCCCGACCATCCAACCTACATATGAAAGATGACACCACAAAAGCATACCAATATACTTGGATGTGTTCAGGCTAAGGGGAGACCAAGGAAGGAAAAGACACTTCACTTGGGATGGGCCCGGTGCTCGATTCGAACCCACGTTCGAATCGAGCACGGGGCGTTCGCTCGCTCGGCGAGCCCAGAACTATTTGGGCCGTTCGCATCACATTCGTGTGATGCGAGCGGCCCCGCAATGCATTGCGGCTGGCGCGGCCAGCGCAGTGCATTGCTGGCTGATGATTGGCCAAGCATGCACTGTGACCCCGCTTGCTTGGCCAATCACAGCGCCGGAAACTCGGAGAGCAATAATTGGCTACAGGCAGGACGACTGTAGCCAATTAAAGCTCAGGGGCTTTAGTACACGCCCCACCATTAAAAAGGCCGCCACGCCGTCGGCCCCGGTTACATGAGTTCCGGCTTTAGGAGAGATCAGTCTGCTGATTCTGTCTTTGCTTGATTGCTACTGAAAGATTTGCTCTTCTTTGCTAAACCATTGGCTATTTCTTTGCTAAACCATTGCTACCTAAGTCATTGATTGTTCATTGCTGCTGATTGCACAGTTAGTGTGTTATTAGCTGCTGCTGGGGATTAGTCTGGTGCGTGCTTACTGTTAGTACAGTATTGCAGTAGTACCAACCACAGTGCTGTTAGCACAGCATTGCACCCTAACAGCACCCATAGGACTTCTAGTGTGTTAGTGGCAGCAAACAGAGCTCCTATATTTTCTTCTCAGCAGCACCCATAGGACTTCTAGTGTGTTAGTGGCAGCACACAGAGCTCCTATATTTTCTTCTCAGCAGCACCCATAGGACTTCTAGTGTGTTAGTGGCAGCAAACAGATCTCCTATATTTTCTTCTCAGCAGCACCCATAGGACTTCTAGTGTGTTAGTGGCAGCAAACAGAGCTCCTATATTTTCTTCTCAGAAGCACCCATAGGACTTCTAGTGTGTTAGTGGCATCACACAGAGCTCCTATATTTTCTTCTCAGCAGCACCCATAGGACTTCTAGTGTGTTAGTGGCATCACACAGAGCTCCTATATTTTCTTCTCAGAAGCACCCATAGGACTTCTAGTGTGTTAGTGGCATCACACAGAGCTCCTATATTTTCTTCTCAGCAGCACCCATAGGACTTCTAGTGTGTTAGTGGCATCACACAGAGCTCCTATATTTTCTTCTCAGCAGCACCCATAGGACTTCTAGTATGTTAGTGGCATCACACAGAGCTCCTATATTTTCTTCTCAGCAGCACCCATAGGACTTCTAGTGTGTTAGTGGCATCACACAGAGCTCCTATATTTTCTTCTCAGCAGCACCCATAGGACTTCTAGTGTGTTAGTGGCATCACACAGAGCTCCTATATTTTCTTCTCAGCAGCACCCATAGGACTTCTAGTGTGTTAGTGGCATCACACAGAGCTCCTATATTTTCTTCTCAGCAGCACCCATAGGACTTCTAGTGTGTTAGTGGCAGCACACAGAGCTCCTATATTTTCTTGACAGCAGCACACATATTTTACCTATTCTGTCAGCAGCACCCATAGGACTTCTAGTGTGTTAGTGGCATCACACAGAGCTCCTATATTTTCTTCTCAGCAGCACCCATAGGACTTCTAGTGTGTTAGTGGCAGCAAACAGAGCGCCTATATTTTCTTCTCAGCAGCACCCATAGGACTTCTAGTGTGTTAGTGGCATCACACAGAGCTCCTATATTTTCTTCTCAGCAGCACCCATAGGACTTCTAGTGTGTTAGTGGCATCAAACAGAGCGCCTATATTTTCTTCTCAGCAGCACCCATAGGACTTCTAGTGTGTTAGTGGCATCAAACAGAGCTCCTATATTTTCTTCTCAGCAGCACCCATAGGACTTCTAGTGTGTTAGTGGCATCACACAGAGCTCCTATATTTTCTTCTCAGCAGCACCCATAGGACTTCTAGTGTGTTAGTGGCATCACACAGAGCTCCTATATTTTCTTCTCAGCAGCACCCATAGGACTTCTAGTGTGTTAGTGGCATCACACAGAGCTCCTATATTTTCTTCTCAGCAGCACCCATAGGACTTCTAGTGTGTTAGTGGCATCACACAGAGCTCCTATATTTTCTTCTCAGCAGCATCCATAGGACTTCTAGTGTGTTAGAGGCATCACACAGAGCTCCTATATTTTCTTCTCAGCAGCACCCATAGGACTTCTAGTGTGTTAGTGGCATCACACAGAGCTCCTATATTTTCTTCTCAGCAGCACCCATAGGACTTCTATTTTGTTAGTGGCAGCAAACAGAGCTCCTATATTTTCTTCTCAGCAGCACCCATAGGACTTCTAGTGTGTTAGTGGCATCACACAGAGCTCCTATATTTTCTTCTCAGCAGCACCCATAGGACTTCTAGTGTGTTAGTGGCATCACACAGAGCTCCTATATTTTCTTCTCAGCAGCACCCATAGGACTTCTAATGTGTTAGTGGCATCACACAGAGCTCCTATATTTTCTTCTCAGCAGCACCCATAGGACTTCTAGTGTGTTAGTGGCATCACACAGAGCTCCTATATTTTCTTCTCAGCAGCACCCATAGGACTTCTAGTGTGTTAGTGGCATCACACAGAGCTCCTATATGTTCTTCTCAGCAGCACCCATAGGACTTCTAGTGTGTTAGTGGCATCACACAGAGCTCCTATATTTTCTTCTCAGCAGCACCCATAGGACTTCTAGTATGTTAGTGGCATCACACAGAGCTCCTATATATTTTCTTCACAGCAGCACCCATAGGACTTCTAGTGTGTTAGTGGCATCACACAGAGCTCCTATATTTTCTTCTCAGCAGCACCCATAGGACTTCTAGTGTGTTAGTGGCATCACACAGAGCTCCTATATTTTCTTCTCAGCAGCACCCATAGGACTTCTAGTGTGTTAGTGGCATCACACAGAGCTCCTATATTTTCTTCTCAGCAGCACCCACCCATAGGACTTCTAGTGTGTTAGTGGCAGCACACAGAGCTCCTATATTTTCTTCACAGCAGCACACATATTAAAACTATTGTGTCAGCAGCACCCATAGGACATCTAGTGTGTTAGTGGCAGCACACAGAGAGCTCCTATATTTTCTTCTCAGCAGCACCCATAGGACTTCTAGTGTGTTAGTGGCAGCAAACAGAGCGCCTATATTTTCTTCTCAGCAGCACCCATAGGACTTCTAGTGTGTTAGTGGCAGCAAACAGAGCTCCTATATTTTCTTCTCAGAAGCACCCATAGGACTTCTAGTGTGTTAGTGGCATCACACAGAGCTCCTATATTTTCTTCTCAGCAGCACCCATAGGACTTCTAGTGTGTTAGTGGCATCACACAGAGCTCCTATATTTTCTTCTCAGCAGCACCCATAGGACTTCTAGTGTGTTAGTGGCATCACACAGAGCTCCTATATTTTCTTCTCAGCAGCACCCATAGGACTTCTAGTGTGTTAGTGGCATCACACAGAGCTCCTATATTTTCTTCTCAGCAGCACCCATAGGACTTCTAGTGTGTTAGTGGTATCACACAGAGCTCCTATATTTTCTTCTCAGCAGCACCCATAGGACTTCTAGTGTGTTAGTGGCATCACACAGAGCTCCTATATTTTCTTCTCAGCAGCACCCATAGGACTTCTATTTTGTTAGTGGCATCAAACAGAGCTCCTATATTTTCTTCTCAGCAGCACCCATAGGACTTCTAGTGTGTTAGTGGCATCACACAGAGCTCCTATATTTTCTTCTCAGCAGCACCCATAGGACTTCTAGTGTGTTAGTGGCATCACACAGAGCTCCTATATTTTCTTCTCAGCAGCACCCATAGGACTTCTAGTGTGTTAGTGGCATCACACAGAGCTCCTATATTTTCTTCTCAGCAGCACCCATAGGACTTCTAGTGTGTTAGTGGCATCACACAGAGCTCCTATATTTTCTTCTCAGCAGCACCCATAGGACTTCTAGTGTGTTAGTGGCATCACACAGAGCTCCTATATGTTCTTCTCAGCAGCACCCATAGGACTTCTAGTGTGTTAGTGGCATCACACAGAGCTCCTATATTTTCTTCTCAGCAGCACCCATAGGACTTCTAGTGTGTTAGTGGCAGCAAACAGAGCTCCTATATTTTCTTCTCAGCAGCACCCATAGGACTTCTAGTGTGTTAGTGGCATCACACAGAGCTCCTATATTTTCTTCTCAGCAGCACCCATAGGACTTCTAGTGTGTTAGTGGCATCACACAGAGCTCCTATATTTTCTTCTCAGCAGCACCCATAGGACTTCTAGTGTGTTAGTGGCAGCACACAGAGCTCCTATATTTTCTTGACAGCAGCACACATATACTACCTATTGTGTCAGCAGCACCCATAGGACTTCTAGTGTGTTAGTGGCAGCACACAGAGCTCCTATATATCAGCAGCACCCATAGGACTTCTAGTGTGTTAGTGACAGCAGCACACATATGCTACCTATTGTGTCAGCAGCACCCATAGGACTTCTAGTGTGTTAGTGGCAGCAAACAGAGCTCCTATATTTTCTTCTCAGAAGCACCCATAGGACTTCTAGTGTGTTAGTGGCATCACACAGAGCTCCTATATTTTCTTCTCAGCAGCACCCATAGGACTTCTAGTGTGTTAGTGGCATCACACAGAGCTCCTATATTTTCTTCTCAGCAGCACCCATAGGACTTCTAGTGTGTTAGTGGCAGCAAACAGAGCTCCTATATTTTCTTCTCAGAAGCACCCATAGGACTTCTAGTGTGTTAGTGGCATCACACAGAGCTTCTATATTTTCTTCTCAGCAGCACCCATAGGACTTCTAGTGTGTTAGTGGCAGCACACAGAGCTCCTATATTTTCTTGACAGCAGCACACATATACTACCTATTGTGTCAGCAGCACCCATAGGACTTCTAGTGTGTTAGTGGCAGCACACAGAGCTCATATATTTTCTTCTCAGCAGCACCCATAGGACTTCTAGTGTGTTAGTGGCAGCACACAGAGCTCCTATATTTTCTTGACAGCAGCACACATATTTTACCTATTGTGTCAGCAGCACCCATAGGACTTCTAGTGTGTTAGTGGCAGCACACAGAGCTCCTATATTTTCTTGACAGCAGCACACATATACTACCTATTGTGTCAGCAGCACCCATAGGACTTCTAGTGTGTTAGTGGCAGCACACAGAGCTCCTATATTTTCTTCTCAGCAGCACCCATAGGACTTCTAGTGTGTTAGTGGCAGCACACAGAGCTCCTATATTTTCTTGACAGCAGCACACATATTTTACCTATTGTGTCAGCAGCACCCATAGGACTTCTAGTGTGTTAGTGGCAGCACACAGAGCTCCTATATTTTCTTGACAGCAGCACACATATACTACATATTGTGTCAGCAGCACCCATAGGACTTCTAGTGTGTTAGTGGCAGCACACAGAGCTCCTATATTTTCTTGTCAGCAGCACACATAGTACCTATAGTGTGTTAGTGTCAGCACCCATAGGACCTACAGTGTGTTGTGAGCACACATAGGAGCTCTATTTTTTATACTATATACACTACCGACTACAATGGCTGGAAGACCGCCAAGGAGAGGCAGAGCGTGCCGAGGCAAGAACACAGGGCAGGCAGGCTCTGTTTCTAGAGACAACAGTGCTGTCCGTGGACGTGGTCGTGCATCGTCATCAGCACGTGGCCATGGGACACGCTTGTCTTTGTTTTCGGCAGCTGGACATGTGGAGCCGCATCATGCCGAAGGCTTGGTAGAATGGATGACCAAGCCCTCCTCATCCTCCTCATCCTCTCTCACCCAGGCTCAGGGTACTGGCAGAGCAGCTGCACACGCGTACTCAATGGCATCATCAGCCACCCCTTCCCTAGACCCACCATGTCCTCCTGAGGAGTCCCCCGAACTGTTTGAGCACAGTGTTGGGTACATGCTCCAGGAGGATGCCCAACGATTCAAAGGCTCGGATGATGATACCCAGCTTGAGGAAGGCAGTAGTGTGCGTGCAGAGAGAGGGGATGCTGAAGGACAGCAATCTGGCAGTACTGTTCCACCAGCTGCAGCTTACTTCCAGGTTTGCTCTAGTGGTGAAGAGGGAGGGGATGATGAGGTCACTGACTCCACATGGGTGCCTGAAGGGAGAGAGGAGGAGGAGGAGGAGGATGCGGCGTCACATGTCCAACGAGGCAGGATGCCCCCTGGAGGCCAGCTAGAGGCCAGCACAGCAACTGTACCACACCGCAGAGCTCCGCCTCTGCACGTTATCACAAAAGTTCTTTGGTGTGGGCCTTTTTTGAGACGAGTGCATCAGATCGCACCACTGCTATTTGCAATATTTGTCTCAAGCGTATCTCGCGTGGCCAAAACATCAGCCGCTTGGGCACCACAAGCATGAGCAGACATATGTCGACCTGCCATGCAGCTCGTTGGCAAGCACACATAAAAGACCCACACCAAAGAACAAAGCGGACCTCTCCTTGCTCCTCATCAGCTGGGATCTCCATCCCCACTATATCTTCAGTCCTCTCTGAAAGCTGCTCTGAGAGGACTGAAGGTGTAGAATTAGGTGTGTCACAACCAAGTACTTGCAGTACACCGACGTCCGATTGTAGTAGCAGGCAAATTTCCCTGCCCCAGCTGCTGGACCATCGAAAGAAGTATACTCCCAGCCATCCACATGCCCAGCGGTTGAATGCTAGCTTGGCTAAATTGCTAGCACTTCAACTGCTGCCTTTTCAGTTGGTAGACTCGGCCCCCTTCCGTAAGTTTGTTCAATGGCAGGTTCCCAAACGCCACTTTTTCTCACGGAAGGCGATTCCGTCTCTCTACCGGCATGTGGAAGGCAATGTCCATGCCTCGCTGGACAGGGCGGTCAGCGGTAAGGTGCATATTACCGCTGGCTCATGGTCCAGCAGGCATGGACAGGGACGTTATCTTTCTTTCACGGCCCATTGGGTCACTCTATTGGCAGCTGGGAGGGATGCAGGACAAGGTGCAGTAGTGTTGGAGGTTGTTCCGCCACCACGCCTCCAAAATGCTACTACTGGTTGTGACACACCTCTCTCCTCCACCCCCTCCTCTTCCTCTTCCTCCAGTGCTCTGTCCTCGGAACCAGCGGTGCTCCGTAGGCGTACAAGGGGCTACGCGAGTACGCAGGCAAAAAGATGCCATGCCGTGCTTGCGCTGGTGTGTTTGGGGGACAGGAGCCACACTGGGCCAGAGGTTCTGGCAGCTCTGCAGGGGCAGGCCGAGAGGTGGTTGACGCCACGCCAGCTTAAGCCAGGAATGGTCGTTTCTGACAATGGCACCAACCTCCTCTCCGCCCTGCGACAGGGGCAGCTCACCAATGTGCCCTGTATGGCTCACGTCCTCAACCTGGTGGTGCAGCGGTTCTTGGGCAGGTTCCCAGGCTACAGGATGTCCTGAGGCAGGCCAGGAAAGTCTGTGTGCATTTCCGCCGATCTTATAATGCCAGTGCTCGGCTGACTGAGCTGCAAAAGGAGCTGAACCTGCCCAAGAACCGCCTAATATGTGACATGCCCACCAGGTGGAACTCAACGTTGGCCATGCTGCAGCGACTGCACACGCAGCAGAGGGCCATCAATGAGTACCTTTGCGACTACGGCACCAGGACAGGGTCAGGGGAGCTTGGCTTTTTTTCCCCACGCCAGTGGAGCATGATCAGGGATGCATGCACTGTCCTCTCACCATTTGAGGAGGCCACGAGGATGGTGAGCAGTGACAGTGCATGCATCAGTGACACTGTACCTCTTGTCCACCTGTTGGAGCATACGCTGCGTGGGATAATGGACAGGGCACTTGAGGCAGAACAGAGGCAGGAAGAGGAGGACTTCCTTGCCTCTCAAGGCCCCCTTTATCCAGACAGTGTTCCTTCTGTCCCACCCATCACACAGGAAGAGGAGGAGGAGGAGGATTGTGTGAGCATGGAGGTGGAGCCTGGCACTCAGCATCAGCAGCAGCAGTCTTTTAGGGATGATGTACAGTCCCAACAAACCAGTGGACTTGTACGTGGCTGGGAGGAGGTGGCTGGCGATCATGTCATCCTCAGTGACCCAGAAGACTCCGGACCGAATGCCTCAGCTAACCTACGCTGCATGGCCTCCCTGATCCTGCAAAGCCTGCGGAAGGATCCTCGTGTTCTTCGGATCAAGGAGAGGGACCATTACTGGCTGGCCACTCTCCTTGATCCACGGTACAAGGGTAAGGTTGTGGACCTTATCTTGCCGTAGCAGAGGGAGCAGAGGATGAGACATCTCAGGGAGGCCTTGCAGAAAGGTCTGTGCAACGCGTTCCCAGAAACTGGGAGGTTACAAACTCCTGGTCCTGGATGACAAGTTGCTGAGGCTTCAGTCAGTAGCAGAAGGAGCGGTGGGGAAGGTGGACGTCTGACCGATGCGTTCAGACAATTTTTTAGTCCGCAGCCCCAAGGTATGATCGGTTCCAGCAACCATCGCCAGCGTCTGATATACATGGTGCAGGAATACCTAGGGGCAAGGTCAGACTTGGACACCTTTCCCACCGAAAATCCTCTGGCTTACTGGGTCCTGAGGATGGATCACGGGCCAGAGCTTGCACAGTATGCAATTGAGCTACTGGCCTGTCCTGCATCCAGCGTTCTTTCCGAACGCACATTCAGTGCTGCTGGAGGATTTGTCACCGATCATAGGGTGCGCCTGTCCACCGACTCGGTTGATCGACTGACCTTCATAAAAATGAATCAGTCTTGGATCACCACCAGCTACCAGGCACCTGAAGTGGATATAACTGAATAATTTATAATGTCACATCCCTTCAAGACTGCCTATGCTGATGCTGAGTGACTGTCCTGTTATGTTCACTGACTATCCTCTTCCTCCTCCTCAAAGATCCATGCCTCCACACCAGTGCCTAAGGCACAATTTTTCAGCCCCTGTATAACAGGGGCGTGTACTTACAATTTTTTAAAAAAATGCTTTGCAACAGGTGTGACTGCTATGCTCCAAGTACAGTATCTGTGAGGGGTTGCAGTGTTGTGGCACCAGCACCAGTGCCTAAGGCACAATTTTTCAGCCCCTATTGGGGCGTGTAATTACAATTTTTAGGCAATGCTTGCAACAGGTCTCATTGCTGTGCTCAGAGTACAGTATCTGTGAGGGGTTGCAGTGTTGTGGCACCAGCACCAATGCCTAAGGCACAATTTTTCAGCCCCTGTATAACAGGGGCGTGTAATTACAATTTTTTAAAAAGATGCTTCGCAAAAGGTGTGACTGTTGTGCTCCAAGTACAGTATCTGTGAGGGGTTGCAGTGTTGTGGCACCAGCACCAGTGCCTAAGGCACAATTTTTCAGCCCCTGTTGGGGCGTGTAATTACAATTTTTAGGCAATGCTTTGCAACAGGTCTCATTGCTGTGCTCAGAGTACAGTATCTGTGAGGGGTTGCAGTGTTGTGGCACCAGCACCAATGCCTAAGGCACAATTTTTCAGCCCCTGTTGGGGCGTGTAATTACAATTTTTAGGCAATGCTTTGCAACAGGTCTCATTGCTGTGCTCAGAGTACAGTATCTGTGAGGGGTTGCAGTGTTGTGGCACCAGCACCAATGCCTAAGGCACAATTTTTCAGCCCCTATATAACAGAGTGTGACCCCGCATGCTTGCCAATCACAGCCCCGGAAACTCGAAGAGCCATAATTGGCTACAGGCAGGCAGAGCTCCTATATTTTGTTACCAGAAGCACCTATAGGACTTGTAGTGTGTTCGTGGCAGGCAGGCAGAGCTCCTATATTTTGTTACCAGAAGCACCTATAGAACTTGTAGTGTGTTCGTGGCAGGCAGGCAGAGCTCCTATATTTTGTTACCAGAAGCACCTATAGGACTTGTAGTGTGTTCGTGGCAGGCAGGCAGAGCTCCTATATTTTGTTACCAGAAGCACCTATAGGACTTGTAGTGTGTTAGTTGCAGTCAGGCAGAGCTCCTATATTTTGTTACCAGAAGCACCTATAGGACTTGTAGTGTGTTCGTGGCAGGCAGGCAGAGCTCCTATATTTTGTTACCAGAAGCACCTATAGGACTTGTAGTGTGTTAGTGGCAGGCAGGCAGAGCTCCTATATTTTGTTACCAGAAGCACCTATAGGACTTGTAGTGTGTTCGTGGCAGGCAGGCAGAGCTCCTATATTTTGTTCACAGAGGCACCTATAGGACTTGACGTGTGTTAGTCCCATTACACACACAGAGCTATATTTTCTTCCCAGAAGCACCTATAGGACTTGAAGTGTGTTAGTCCCATCACACACACAGAGCTATATTTTCTTCCCAGAAGCACCTATAGGACTTGAAGTGTGTTCGTCCCATCACACACACAGAGCTATATTTTCTTCCCAGAAGCACCTATAGGACTTGAAGTGTGTTAGTCCCATTACACACACAGAGCTATATTTTCTTCCCAGAAGCACCTATAGGACTTGAAGTGTGTTAGTCCCATCACACACACAGAGCTATATTTTGTTCCCAGAAGCACCTATAGGACTTGAAGTGTGTTAGTCCCATTACACACACAGAGCTATATTTTCTTCCCAGAAGCACCTATAGGACTTGAAGTGTGTTAGTCCCATCACACACACAGAGCTATATTTTGTTCCCAGAAGCACCTATAGGACTTGAAGTGTGTTAGTCCCATCACACACACAGAGCTATATTTTGTTCCCAGAAGCACCTATAGGACTTGAAGTGTGTTAGTCCCATTACACACACAGAGCTATATTTTCTTCCCAGAAGGACCTATAGGACTTGAAGTGTGTTAGTGGCAGGCAGGCAGAGCTCCTATATTTTGTTACCAGAAGCACCTATAGGACTTGTAGTGTGTTCGTGGCAGGCAGGCAGAGCTCCTATATTTTGTTCCCAGAGGCACCTATAGGACTTGAAGTGTGTTAGTCCCATTACACACACAGAGCTATATTTTCTTCCCAGAAGCACCTATAGGACTTGAAGTGTGTTAGTCCCATCACACACACAGAGCTATATTTTGTTCCCAGAAGCACCTATAGGACTTGAAGTGTGTTAGTCCCATTACACACACAGAGCTATATTTTCTTCCCAGAAGCACCTATAGGACTTGAAGTGTGTTAGTCCCATCACACACACAGAGCTATATTTTCTTCCCAGAAGCACCTATAGGACTTGAAGTGTGTTAGTCCCAATACACACACAGAGCTATATTTTGTTCCCAGAAGCACCTATAGGACTTGAAGTGTGTTAGTCCCTTTACACACACAGAGCTATATTTTGTTCCCAGAAGCACCTATAGGACTTGAAGTGTGTTAGTCCCATCACACACACAGAGCTATATTTTCTTCCCAGAAGCACCTATAGGACTTGAAGTGTGTTAGTCCCATCACACACACAGAGCTATATTTTCTTCCCAGAAGCACCTATAGGACTTGAAGTGTGTTAGTCCCATCACACACACAGAGCTATATTTTGTTCCCAGAAGCACCTATAGGACTTGAAGTGTGTTAGTCCCATTACACACACAGAGCTATATTTTCTTCCCAGAAGCACCTATAGGACTTGAAGTGTGTTAGTCCCATCACACACACAGAGCTATATTTTGTTCCCAGAAGCACCTATAGGACTTGAAGTGTGTTAGTCCCATCACACACACAGAGCTATATTTTGTTCCCAGAAGCACCTATAGGACTTGAAGTGTGTTAGTCCCATCACACACACAGAGCTATATTTTGTTCCCAGAAGCACCTATAGGACTTGAAGTGTGTTAGTCCCATCACACACACAGAGCTATATTTTGTTCCCAGAAGCACCTATAGGACTTGAAGTGTGTTAGTCCCATTACACACACAGAGCTATATTTTCTTCCAGAAGCACCTATAGGACTTGAAGTGTGTTAGTCCCATCACACACACAGAGCTATATTTTCTTCCCAGAAGCACCTATAGGACTTGAAGTGTGTTAGTCCCATTACACACACAGAGCTATATTTTCTTCCCAGAAGCACCTATAGGACTTGAAGTGTGTTAGTCCCATTACACACACAGAGCTATATTTTCTTCCCAGAAGCACCTATAGGACTTGAAGTGTGTTAGTCCCATTACACACACAGAGCTATATTTTCTTCCCAGAAGCACCTATAGGACTTGAAGTGTGTTAGTCCCATCACACACACAGAGCTATATTTTCTTCCCAGAAGCACCTATAGGACTTGAAGTGTGTTAGTCCCATCACACACACAGAGCTATATTTTCTTCCCAGAAGCACCTATAGGACTTGAAGTGTGTTAGTCCCATCACACACACAGAGCTATATTTTGTTCCCAGAAGCACCTATAGGACTTGAAGTGTGTTAGTCCCATTACACACACAGAGCTATATTTTGTTCCCAGAAGCACCTATAGGACTTGAAGTGTGTTAGTCCCATCACACACACAGAGCTATATTTTGTTCCCAGAAGCACCTATAGGACTTGAAGTGTGTTAGTCCCATTACACACACAGAGCTATATTTTCTTCCCAGAAGCACCTATAGGACTTGAAGTGTGTTAGTCCCATTACACACACAGAGCTATATTTTCTTCCCAGAAGCACCTATAGGACTTGAAGTGTGTTAGTCCCATTACACACACAGAGCTATATTTTGTTCCCAGAAGCACCTATAGGACTTGAAGTGAGTTAGTCCCATTACACACACAGAGCTATATTTTCTTCCCAGAAGCACCTATAGGACTTGAAGTGTGTTAGTCCCATCACACACACAGAGCTATATTTTCTTCCCAGAAGCACCTATAGGACTTGAAGTGTGTTAGTCCCATCACACACACAGAGCTATATTTTCTTCCCAGAAGCACCTATAGGACTTGAAGTGTGTTAGTCCCATCACACAGAGCTCCTCTATTTTCTTTGCATAAGCACCCACAGGACTTCTAGTGTGTTAGTGGCATCACACAGAGCTCCTCTATTTTCTTTGCATAAGCACCCACAGGACTTCTAGTGTGTTAGTGGCATCACACAGAGCTCCTCTATTTTCTTTGCAGAAGCACCCACAGGACTTCTAGTGTGTTAGTGGCATCACACAGAGCTCCTCTATTTTCTTTGCAGAAGCACCCATAGGACTTCTAGTGTGTTAGTGGCATCACACAGAGCTCCTATATATTCTTCTCAGCAGCACCCACAGGACTTCTAGTGTGTTAGTGGCATCACACAGAGCTCCTCTATTTTCTTTGCAGAAGCACCCATAGGACTTCTAGTGTGTTAGTGGCATCACACAGAGCTCCTATATTTTCTTCTCAGCAGCACCCACAGGACTTCTAGTGTGTTAGTGGCATCACACAGAGCTCCTATATATTCTTCTCAGCAGCACCCACAGGACTTCTAGTGTGTTAGTGGCATCACACAGAGCTCCTCTATTTTCTTTGCAGAAGCACCCATAGGACTTCTAGTGTGTTAGTGGCATCACACAGAGCTCCTATATATTCTTCTCAGCAGCACCCACAGGACTTCTAGTGTGTTAGTGGCATCACACAGAGCTCCTCTATTTTCTTTGCAGAAGCACCATAGGACTTCTAGTGTGTTAGTGGCATCACACAGAGCTCCTATATATTCTTCTCAGCAGCACCCACAGGACTTCTAGTGTGTTAGTGGCATCACACAGAGCTCCTCTATTTTCTTTGCATAAGCACCCACAGGACTTCTAGTGTGTTAGTGGCATCACACAGAGCTCCTATATATTCTTCTCAGCAGCACCCACAGGACTTCTAGTGTGTTAGTGGCATCACACAGAGCTCCTCTATTTTCTTTGCATAAGCACCCACAGGACTTCTAGTGTGTTAGTGGCATCACACAGAGCTCCTCTATTTTCTTTGCATAAGCACCCACAGGACTTCTAGTGTGTTAGTGGCATCACACAGAGCTCCTCTATTTTCTTTGCAGAAGCACCCACAGGACTTCTAGTGTGTTAGTGGCATCACACAGAGCTCCTCTATTTTCTTTGCAGAAGCACCCATAGGACTTCTAGTGTGTTAGTGGCATCACACAGAGCTCCTATATATTCTTCTCAGCAGCACCCACAGGACTTCTAGTGTGTTAGTGGCATCACACAGAGCTCCTCTATTTTCTTTGCAGAAGCACCCATAGGACTTCTAGTGTGTTAGTGGCATCACACAGAGCTCCTATATATTCTTCTCAGCAGCACCCACAGGACTTCTAGTGTGTTAGTGGCATCACACAGAGCTCCTATATATTCTTCTCAGCAGCACCCACAGGACTTCTAGTGTGTTAGTGGCATCACACAGAGCTCCTCTATTTTCTTTGCAGAAGCACCCATAGGACTTCTAGTGTGTTAGTGGCATCACACAGAGCTCCTATATATTCTTCTCAGCAGCACCCACAGGACTTCTAGTGTGTTAGTGGCATCACACAGAGCTCCTCTATTTTCTTTGCAGAAGCACCCATAGGACTTCTAGTGTGTTAGTGGCATCACACAGAGCTCCTATATTTTCTTCTCAGCAGCACCCACAGGACTACCGACTACAATGGCTGGAAGACCGCCAAGGGGAGGCAGAGCGTGCAGAGCCAAGAACACAGGGCAGGCAGGCTCTGTTTCTAGTGGACGTGGCCGTGGACGTGGACGTGGTCGTGCATCGTCATCAGCACGTGGCCATGGGACACGCGCGTCTTTGTTTTCGGCAGCTGGACATGTGGAGCCGCATCATGCTGAAGGCTTGGTAGAATGGATGACCAAGCCCTCCTCATCCTCCTCATCCTCTCTCACCAGGCTCAGGGTACTGACAGAGCATCATCAGCCACCCCTTCCCTAGACCCACCATGTCCTCCTGAGGAGTCCCCCGAACTCTTTGAGCACAGTGTTGGGTACATGCTCCAGGAGGATGCCCAACGATTCGAAGGCTCGGATGACGATACCCAGCTTGAGGAATCTGGCAGTACAGTTCCACCAGCTGCAGCTTACTGCCAGGTTTGCTCTAGTGGTGAAGAGGGAGGGGATGATGAGGTCACTGACTCCACGTGGGTGCCTCAAGGGAGAGAGGATGAGGAGGAGGACGAGGAGGAGGAGGATGCGGCGTCACATGTCCAACGAGGCAGGATGCCCCCTGGAGGCCAGGTAGAGGCCAGCACAGCAACTGTACAACACCGCAGAGCTCCGCCTGTGCAGGGCGCTGCCTCTGCACGTTATCAGAAAAGTTCTTTGGTGTGGGCCTTTTTTGAGACGAGTGCAGCAGATCGCACCACTGCTATTTGCAATATTTGTCTCAAGCGTATCTCACGTGGCCAAAACATCAGCCGCTTGGGCACGACAAGCATGACCAGACATATGGCGACCTGCCATGCAGCTCGTTGGCAGGCACACATAAAAGACCCACACCAAAGAACTAAGCGGACCTCTCCTTGCTCCTCCTCAGCTGGGATCTCCATCCCCACTACACCTTCAGTCCTCTCTGAAAGCTGCTCTGAGAGGACTGAAGGTGTAGAATTCGGTGTGTCACAACCAAGTACTTGCAGTACACCGACGTCCGAATGCAGCAGGCAAATTTCCCTGCCCCAGCTGCTGGACCGTAGAAAGAAGTACACTCCCAGCCATCCACATGCCCAGCGGTTGAATGCTAGCCTTGCTAAATTGCTAGCACTTCAACTGCTGCCTTTTCAGTTGGTAGACTCGGCCCCCTTCCGTGAGTTTGTTCAATGTGCGGTTCCTCAGTGGCAGGTTCCCAAACGCCACTTTTTCTCGCGGAAGGCGATTCCGTCTCTCTACCGGCATGTGGAGGGCAATGTCCATGCCTCGCTGGACAGGGCGGTCAGCGGTAAGGTGCATATTACCGCTGACTCATGGTCCAGCAGGCATGGACAGGGACGGTACCTTTCTTTCACGGCCCATTGGGTCACTCTATTGGCAGCTGGGAGGGATGCAGGACAAGGTGCAGTAGTGTTGGAGGTTGTTCCGCCACCACGCCTCCAAAACGCTACTACTGCTACTGGTTGTGACACACCTCTCTCCTCCACCCCCTCCTCTTCTTCTTCCTCCAGTGCTCTGTCCTTGGAACCAGCGGTGCTCCGTAGGCGTACAAGGGGCTACGCAAGTACGCAGGCAAAAAGATGCCATGCCGTGCTTGCGCTGGTGTGTTTGGGGGACAGGAGCCACACTGGGCCAGAGGTTCTGGCAGCTCTGCAGGGGCAGGCCGAGAGGTGGTTGACGCCACGTCAGCTTAAGCCAGGAATGGTCGTTTCTGACAATGGCACCAACCTCCTCTCCGCCCTGCGACAGGGGCAGCTCACCCATGTGCCCTGCATGGCTCACGTCCTCAACCTGGTGGTGCAGCGGTTCTTGGGCAGGTTCCCAGGCTTACAGGATGTCCTGAGGCAGGCCAGGAAAGTCTGTGTGCATTTCCGCCGATCTTATAATGCCAGTGCTCGGCTGACTGAGCTGCAAAAGGAGCTGAACCTGCCCAAGAACCGCCTAATATCTGACATGCCCACCAGGTGGAACTCAACGTTGGCCATGCTGCAGCGACTGCACACGCAGCAGAGGGCCATCAATGAGTACCTTTGCGACTACGGCACCAGGACAGGGTCAGGGGAGCTTGGTTTTTTTTCCCCACGTCAGTGGAGCATGATCAGGGATGCATGCACTGTCCTCTCACCATTTGAGGAGGCCACGAGGATGGTGAGCAGTGACAGTGCATGCATCAGTGACACTGTCCCTCTTGTCCACCTGTTGGAGCATACGCTGCGTGGGATAATGGACAGGGCACTTGAGGCAGAACAGAGGCAGGAAGAGGAGGACTTCCTTGCCTCTCAAGGCCCCCTTTATCCGGACAGTGTTCCTTCTGTCCCACCCATCACACAGGAAGAGGATGAGGAGGAGGAGGAGGAGGAGGAGGAGGAGGATTGTGTGAGCATGGAGGTGGAGCCTGGCACTCAGCATCAGCAGCAGCAGTCTTTTAGGGATGATGTACAGTCCCAACAAGCCAGTGGACTTGTACGTGGCTGGGAGGAGGTGGCTGGCGATCATGTCATCCTCAGTGACCCAGAAGACTCCGGACCGAATGCCTCAGCTAACCTACGCTGCATGGCCTCCCTGATCCTGCAAAGCCTGCGGAAGGATCCTCGTGTTCTTCGGATCAAGGAGAGGGACCATTACTGGCTGGCCACTCTCCTTGATCCGCGGTACAAGGGTAAGGTTGCGGACCTTATCTTGCCGTCGCAGAGGGAGCAGAGGATGAGACATCTCAGGGAGGCCTTGCAGAAAGGTCTGTGCAACGCGTTCCCAGAAACTGGGAGGCTACAAACTCCTGGTCCTGGGCGACGAGTTGCTGAGGCTTCGGTCAGTGGCAGAAGGAGCGGTGGGGAAGGTGGACGTCTGACCGATGCGTTCAGACAATTTTTTAGTCCGCAGCCCCAAGGTATGATCGGTTCCAGCAACCATCGCCAGCGTCTGATATACATGGTGCAGGAATACCTTGGGGCAAGGTCAGACTTGGACACCTTTCCCACCGAAAATCCTCTGGCTTACTGGGTCCTGAGGATGGATCACTGGCCAGAGCTTGCACAGTATGCAATTGAGCTACTGGCCTGTCCTGCCTCCAGCGTTCTTTCCGAACGCACATTCAGTGCTGCTGGAGGATTTGTGACTGATCATAGGGTGCGCCTGTCCACCGCCTCGGTTGATCGACTGACATTCATCAAAATGAATCAGTCTTGGATCACCACCAGCTACCAGGCACCTGAGGCGGATATAACCGAATAATTTTTAATGTCACATCCCTTCAAGACTGCCTATGCTGATGCTGAGTGACTGTCCTCTTATGTTCACTGACTATCCTCTTCCTCCTCCTCAATGATCCATGCCACAGCACCAGTGCCTAAGGCACAATTTTTCAGCCCCTGTTTAACAGGGGCGTGTACTTACAATTTTTTAAAAAAATGCTTCGCAACACGTGTGACTGCTGTGCTCCAAGTACAGTCTCTGTGAGGGCCGTGTTGCAGTGTTGTGGCACCAGCACCAGTGCCTAAGGCACAATTTTTCAGCCCCTGTTTAACAGGGGCGTGTACTTACAATTTTTTAAAAAAATGCTTCGCAACACGTGTGACTGCTGTGCTCCAAGTACAGTCTCTGTGAGGGCCGTGTTGCAGTGTTGTGGCACCAGCACCAGTGCCTAAGGCACAATTTTTCAGCCCCTGTTTAACAGGGGCGTGTACTTACAATTTTTTAAAAAAATGCTTCGCAACACGTGTGACTGCTGTGCTCCAAGTACAGTCTCTGTGAGGGCCGTGTTGCAGTGTTGTGGCACCAGCACCAGTGCCTAAGGCACAATTTTTCAGCCCTGTTTAACAGGGGCGTGTACTTACAATTTTTTAAAAAAAATGCTTCGCAACACGTGTGACTGCTGTGCTCCAAGTACAGTCTCTGTGAGGGCCGTGTTGCAGTGTTGTGGCACCAGCACCAGTGCCTAAGGCACAATTTTTCAGCCCCTGTTTAACAGGGGCGTGTACTTACAATTTTTTAAAAAAATGCTTCGCAACACGTGTGACTGCTGTGCTCCAAGTACAGTATCTGTGAGGGCCGGGTTGCAGTGTTGTGGCACCAGCACCAGTGCCTAAGGCACAATTTTTCAGCCCCTGTTTAACAGGGGCGTGTACTTACAATTTTAAAAAAAAATGCTTCGCAACACGTGTGACTGCTGTGCTCCAAGTACAGTCTCTGTGAGGGGTTGCAGTGTTGTGGCACCAGCACCAGTGCCTAAGGCACAATTTTTCAGCCCTGTTTAACAGGGGCGGGTAATTACAAATCTTGATCTAATAGTTCACAGCAGGGCCCATTCCTGCACCCACCAAGAGTAACTATGAGGGCCTGCAGTCTTGTGGCAACACCGTCCACCACCACCGCCAAAGGCCCAATTTTTCTGCCCTGTTCATCAGGTGCTTGCAATTACAAATCTTGATCTAATAACTCACAGCAGGGCCCATTCCTGCGCCCACCAAGAGTAACTATGAGGGCCTACAGTCTTGTGGCAACACCGTCCACCACCACCGCCAAAGGCCCAATTTTTCTGCCCTGTTCATCAGGTGCTTGCAATTACAAATCTTGATCTAATAACTCACAGCAGGGCCCATTCCTGCGCCCACCAAGAGTAACTGTGAGAGCTTACAGTCTTGTGGCAAAACCGTCCACCACCACCACCACCACCACCCCCAATTTTTCTGCCCTGTTCAACAGGTGCATGCAATTACAAATCTTGATCTATTAACTCACAGCAGGGCCCATTCCTGTGCCCACCAGTCTTGTGGCTACACCAACATCTAATAGGGCAAATTTCTGCAGAGTATATACGCCAGGCCCCTACTTTCAAACATCCAACTTACAAACGACTCCTACTTGCAAATGGAAAGAGAAAACAGGAAGTGAGAGGAAATCTACCCCTAGGAAGGGAAATTCTATCCTGTTAGATTTAATTTGGGAAAAAGGTATCTCCTCTCTACTGATACTTTATCACCAATCCTTGTTTCAATTAAAACCCCACTTTTCCAAAAACATTTGTCATTGGGACGGAAAGTGAGGTGACATGTTCTGAACAGATGTGCAAAGACAGCAAATGTTACAGGGGTGATAACCCCTCCCTATGTTCTCCAAAAAGCTTAAAAATAGATTTTTTTGGGATGGAGCTACACTTCATAATGTACCTGTTCAGATTCTACTTAAGATCAAACCTAAAGCCGCAAGTGGTTTTAAATGGCTTCTTTTTTTCCTTTACAAATGTCATTTTGTGCAAGGACAGTTCTAAACACGGGGAAACACATGCCACTTCACAGGCATACTTTGGACACCCCCCAGGTACCATATTTAAAGGAAAATGTCACTTTTTTTTTTTCACTTTATGCATCATTAAAATGACTGCTCCCGAAAAAACGTTAGTTTTTAAAAGTTCTTTTTGCATTGATATATGTCCCTGGGGCAGGACCCGGGTCCCCAAACCTGTTTTATGACATTAACATGCATATTGGCCGTTGTAATTAGCACTTTTGATTTCGAACGTTCGCGTCCATTATAACGTATAGGGTTCGAAAATTCGCGCGAACTTTCGGTCCGTTCGAAGGTTCTGGTTCGAACCGAACCCGGGGGTGTTCGGCTCATCCCTATAACAGAGGCGTGTAATTACAATTTTTTAAAAAGATGCTTCGCAACAGGTGTGACTGTTGTGCTCCAAGTACAGTATCTGTGAGGGGTTGCAGTGTTGTGGCACCAGCACCAGTGCCTAAGGCACAATTTTTCAGCCCCTGTTGGGGCGTGTAATTACAATTTTTAGGCAATGCTTTGCAACAGGTCTCATTGCTGTGCTCAGAGTACAGTATCTGTGAGGGGTTGCAGTGTTGTGGCACCAGCACCAATGCCTAAGGCACAATTTTTCAGCCCCTGTATAAAGGGGCGTGTAATTACAATTTTTTTAAAAGATGCTTCGCAACAGGTGTGACTGTTGTGCTCCAAGTACAGTATCTGTGAGGGGTTGCAGTTTTGTGGCACCAGCACCAGTGCCTAAGGCACAATTTTTCAGCCCCTGTTGGGGCGTGTAATTACAATTTTTAGGCAATGCTTTGCAACAGGTCTCATTGCTGTGCTAAGAGTACAGTATCTGTGAGGGGTTGCAGTGTTGTGGCACCAGCACCAATGCCTACGGCACAATTTTTCAGCCCCTGTTTAACAGGGGGCGTGTAATTACAAATCTTGATCTAATAACTCACAGCAGGGCCCATTCCTGCACCCACCAAGAGTAACTGTGAGGGCTTACAGTCTTGTGGCAACACCGTCCACCACCACCACCACCAAAGGCCCAATTTTTCTGCCCGGTTCAACAGGTGCATGCAAGTACAAATCTTGATCTATTAACTCACAGCAGGGCCCATTCCGGTGCCCACCAGTCTTGTGGCTACACCAACATCTAATAGGGCAAATTTCTGCAGAGTACGGCAGGCCCCTACTTTCAAACATCCAACTTACAAACGACTCCTACTTGCAAACGGAAAGAGAAATCAGGAAGTGAGAGGAAATCTACCCCTAGGAAGGGAAATTCTATCCTGTTAGATTTAATTTGGGAAAAAGGTATCTCCTCTCTACTGATGCTTTATCACCAATCCTTGTTTCAATTAAAACCCCACTTTTCCAAAAACATTTGTCATTGGGACGGAAAGTGAGGTGACATGTTCTGAACAGATGTGCAAAGACAGCAAATGTTACAGGGGTGATAACCCCTCCCTATGTTCTCCAAAAAGCTTAAAAATTGATTTATTTGGGATGGAGCTACACTTCATAATGTACCTGTTCAGATTCTACTTAAGAACAAACCTACAGTCCGTGTCTTGTTTGCACCACCTACAGTGGTTTGAAAAAGTGTTTGCCCCCTTCCTCATTTCCTGTTCCTTTGCATGTTTGTCACACTTAAGTGTTTCGGAACATCAAACCATTTTAAACAATAGTCAAGGACAACACAAGTAAAACACAAAATGCAATTTGTAAATGAAGGTGTTTATTATTAAAGGTGAAAAAAAATCCAAACCATCATGGCCCTGTGTGAAAAAGTGATTGCCCCCTAAACCTAATAACTGGTTGGGCCACCCTTAGCAGCAACAACTGCAACCAAGCGTTTGCGATAACGTGCAATGAGGCTTTTACAGCGTCGTGGAGGAATTTTGGCCCACTCATCTTTGCAGAATTGTCCTAATTCAGTTACATTAGAGGGTTTTCGAGCATGAACGGCCTTTTTAAGGTCATACCACAACATCTCAATAGGATTCAGGTCAGGACTTTGGCTAGGCCACTCCAAAGTCTTCATTTTGTTTTTCTTCAGCCATTCGGTGGTGGACTTGCTGGTGTGTTTAGGATCATTGTCCTGCTGCAGAACCCAAGTTCGTTTCAGCTTGAGTACACGAACAGATGGTCGGACATTCTCCTTCAGGATCTCTTGGTAGACAGCAGAATTCATAGTTCCTTTTATCACGGCAAGTCTTCCAGGTCCTGAAGCAGCAAAACAGCCCCAGACCATCACACTACCACCACCATATTTTACTGTTGGTATAATGTTCTTTTTCTGAAATGCAGTGTTCCTTCTACGCCAGATATACTTGGACACACACCTTCCAAAGAGTTCCACTTTTGTCTCATCGGTCCACAGAATGTTGTCCCAAAAGTCTTTGGGATCATCAAGATGTGTTGTGGAGAAATTGAGACGAGCTTTGATGTTCTTTTTGCTCAGCAGTGGTTTTCTCCTTGGAACTCTGCCATGCAGGCCATTTTTGCCCAGTCTTTTCCTGATGGTGGAGGCATGAACGCTGACCTTAACTGAAGCAAGTGAGGCCTGCAGTTCCTTGGACGTTGTTGTGGGGTCTTTTGTGACCTCTTGGATGAGTCGTCGCTGCGCTCTTGGGGTAATTTTGGGCGGCCGGCCACTCCTGGGAAGGTTCACCACTGTTCCATGTCTTCGCCATTTGTGGATAATGGCTCTCACTGTGGTTCGCTGGATTCCCAAAGCTTTGGAAATGGCTTTATAACCCTTTCCAGACTGATAGATCTCAATTACTTTCTTTCTCAATTGTTCCTGAATTTCTTTGGGTCTCGGCATGATGTGTAGCTTTTAAGGATCTTCTGGTGGACCTTACTGTGTCAAGCAGCTCCTATTTAAGTGATGCCTTGATTGTGAACAGGTGTGGCAATAATCAGGCCTGGGTGTGGCTAGAGAAATTGAACTCAGGTGTGGACAACCACAGTTATAGTATGTTTTAACAAGGGGGGCAATCACTTTTTCACACAGGGCCATGATGGTTTGGATTTTTTTTCACCTTTAATAATAAACACCTTCATTTACAAATTGCATTTTGTGTTTACTTGTGTTGTCCTTGACTATTGTTTAAATTGGTTTGATGTTCCGAAAACACTTAAGTGTGACAAACATGCAAAGGAACAGGAAATGAGGAAGGGGGCAAACACTTTTTCACACCACTGTATATAGTGCTGTTCAGAGTATATAGGGTTGTAGGTATAGGGTTTTATTTTGGGTGCGGGGTCCCCCTTAATATCCATACAAGATCCAAAGGGGCTGGGGTGGGGGGGGGGGGGGTGATGGGGTAGCCATGCCATTTTTCTCAAGGATTTTCAGCCATATGGCGGCCAGGACAAGACATGACATGACATTAAAGCCGCAAGTGGTTTTAAATGGCTTCTTTTTTTACTTTACAAATGTCATTTTGTGCAAGAACAGTTCTAAACACGGGAAACACATGCCACTTCACAGGCATACTTTAGACACCCCCCCAGGTACCATATTTAAAGAAAAATTTCACTTTTTTTTTTCACTTTATGCATCATTAAAATGACTGCTCCCGAAAAAAACGTTAGTTTTTAAAAGTTCTTTTTGCATTGATATATGTCCCCTGGGGCAGGACCCGGGTCCCCAAACCTGTTTTATGACATTAACATGCATATTGGCCATTGTAATTAGCAATTTTAATTTCGAACGTTCGCGTCCATTATAACGAATAGGGTTCGAAAATTCGCGCAAACTTTCGGTCCGTTCGAAGGTTCTGGTGCGAACCGAACCCGCGGGTGTTCGGCTCATCCCTACACTTCACCTCACTGATATGGAGCATATATGAGACTTGGTCACCGTATATGGTTTAGATTGTAATAAAAGAGCACATCTAATGGGAATAAATCAAGAAAGTATATCACGTGACTTCATCATTATCCCTGATGAAGTCACGTGACGTGATATAATGCATAGGGAAGTGACCGGAATACAAGACAACTAGAAGTGACACAAAGAGGCGCCTGTAACGCCGTTTTTACAGAAATGCTGTTTTTATTTATACATGTTGTAAGTAGCCATCTCTCATTTTAACAATAAACCAGTCTTAATTTACTGCACTATGGAATATTCCTGTTTATTCCTCACCTATATATGCTATGAATAAACGACCGAATGGACCAATTGGAAGCCATGATAAGAGTACAGCACTCTGAGGGATACCATCTGCTGTCACGATACCCAGGAAGGCCCTGCAATACACAGATCTCAGTGGCGTTTTGTTACCCACTTGGAGGTAAGAGTATAGTGAGCACTGAGTGGGGCACACGAAAATCGCACAGCGGATGTTATTTAAAGAGCCTACTTGTCATATCGCTGCACATCAGCACTTTTTTCACTTTTTGCACGTTTATATATGAACTTATATATGGACAATATTATCTTGATTTATTAAGGGCCACATATATACACCACCAGGTGTTTACTAAGGACTACCACGCACCATTAAGTGCGTTCTTTTTTTTCATAGCAATTCATCACTAGGATTGTTTACATATATTTATTTGCATATATGCTTGCACAGTTCTACTTTTTGTATAGGAATATTGTAGTCAGCATCGTTTGCACAGCATTTGTTTACTATATGCACATTTGCACTTTATTATTTTGAATTATTTTGATTGCATAATCACTATACAGGTACTTGTTCACTGTAGTACTATAGGGTATATAAGTTGCGCTGACCATTATTTTTTAATTATTCCCATTTACCACACACAGACACTTTTCACTTTGATAGCGCGAGGGAACCACACTTTTTTAATGGTCCATTACTACCATTCATAATAGTTGTGTTTACAATGTGATCATGTGATCACATATCGATCACGTGATACCCTGGCAACTCAAAGCGGTGGTTGTGCCTGGCTGTACCACCCGCAGTAAAATTACTGTGGCCAGGCAAGTGGTTAGTGAAAGCAGCAAAACATCAAAAGACCACCTCTATCCTTTTTCTCTTCTGAATTTATCCTCCTCTCAAAACTTGGTTAGGGTGTTAAATTCAAATCCTTATAATTTAATGTAGCGCTGACATCCTCGCTTATTAATGTGTTTCATGCTATAATCAAAAGTCTATGGACATTTTCTTTTGTTTAGTATTTGGCGCCATCTAGCGGCCAAATACTGGTATTGAACTTAAGTGATGATTACTTATAAAAAAGTACAAAAGACTGATACAGGAAGTGACTGTTGTTTTGGTCAGAGGGTTGACCCTTTTTACCCAGGAGGCTTGGTGACCTACCCATGAACACTCTCCCTAGCAGTGCATGCTGGGTAGGGCATAAAAGGAACCCGAGCGGCCATTTTAGGTCTCTTGGGATCGCATGGCCTGCCTGTGAGGATCTGTGAGCAGGTCTCCCGGAGGACGCGGGCTACAGCCATTGCGGAGTAAAATCCTGTTCGTTTGTGCAAGTGACCTGACGGTGCCTGAGGGACAGTGACCGGATTGGAGAGATCTAGAGACACTCGTTTGAGCATTGGAGGAACAGGCTCACCCAGCAGAGGAGAAAGGAGCGACGGCCCAGCTGACAGAGAAGCAAGCTGCAGTCACCGGACCAAAGTTACTACACAGAGCTCCGAACCAGTTGTCGAGCGGGTCACAGCCCACAGTTTGTTAACTTTCACACGCAGTTAGACTCATACACAGGTTTTTACTGGAATTTATAGTTCCACGGAGGAGGAGCAGAGTAACTGACACTGAGCAGGCTTGAGGTCTACCTACTCTGACACCCCAAGCCTTGCAGTATAAGTATTGAAGTTACACCAGGAGCACCTTTACCTCAACTTAACATACTTTAACATGTGGATTACAAATCACAAATAATTACTTTAGCTAGCGAGATCTCACGCATAGCTTATAAAGTAGGGGGAGCTCCCGGGTATAAATACATATATGTATTGTTTGGAATTGTTTATATTGAAATCCATTGTGCTGTCGTCCTATGTTGGGATGATAGCACAATTACTGTAATCACCTCTTTGAATATTTCCACAGTAAAATATATTTCTGGTTAAGTATCCAGTTGTGTGGCGTACTGTTTTCTCCCAGAAGGTGGAGCCAGTGAATCCTGAGGTTACAATACAGGTACTTTACATTGTATTATATTGTATTGTATTACATTGGACCACAGCTGTGCCAAGGGGATTGAGCCAAGTTAGTGGGGTTTATTGGTAGAGTGCAGGCCCAAAAATAACCAGCAGTGATACATTAACTACAATAATAAAGCTGTGATATCATTGGGTGCACCAGAAATTATAAACAAATCATCAATGTACCATGTGAAACACTTTATATGTGTCCTAAATTACTTATTAGCCCCAAAGAGGCTCCCACGAATCCATACACAAGTTGATTAAGAGGGAAAAAAGCTTGCCTTCTTCTCTGAAGGAATATATCACCAACAAAAGAAAAATAAAGGTAAATAGTTACATAGTTGGTAAGGTTAAATAAAGATAACACTTCAACCAGTTAAACCTAAGTGTGTGGGGGTGTGTGTGCGTGTGTATGTTTATGTCACTACCATTTTCCATATCCATGTACATTGTGTTCGCTAAGAAGCACATCTAAAGGTTTTTTTAATATATCTACACTCCACACTGACACCACCAACTGTGTAAGAGAGTTCCACATCCTTGCTGCTTGAACAGTAAATAACCCCTTACATGGTTTAAAATTGAACCACTTCTCCTCCAACTTCATTGTGTTGATGCATGTCTGCTTTAGAGGCTATAGGTTAAATAGTTTCCTTACAATGCAATAGTCACCATTCAAAGATTTGTATATTGTGATCATATCCCCTCTTTAAGTGACTCTTCTCCAGAGAGAATGTTTAATGTTTGTAATCATTCCTCATAACTGAGGTCCTCAGCCCCCTTATTAGCTCTGCCCCCTTATTGGCTAAACCAGAGTTTTGTATTTATCTTTTGCGTGAATACCCTTTTTAACCACTTCAGCCCCCCGGAAGAATTTACCCCCTTCCTGACCAGAACACTTTTTGCAATTCGGCACTGAGTCGCTTTAACTAACAATTGCGCGGTCGTGCGACGTTGCACCCAAACAAAATTTACGTCCTTTTTTCCCACATATAGAGCTTTCTTTTGGGGGTATTTAACCGCCTCTGCTGTTTTTATTTTGTGCGCTATAAACAAAAAAAAAGCGAAAATTTGGAAAAAAAACAAAATTTTGTACTTTTTGCTGTAATAAATATCCCCATTTTCTTTTAAAAAAAAGCTAATTTTTTCTCAGTTTAGGCCCATATGTACGGTATTATTCTATATATTTTTGGTAAAAAAAATATCACAATAAGTGTACATTGATTGGTTTTCACAAAAGTTATACCGTCGACCAAATTTTTTAGTAATGGCAGCGATCTGCGATTTTTATCGTGACTGCAACATTATGGCGGTGACCCCGCCCTCCTCTGACGCACGGGGACTTCCCTATGGCTTTTCCCGTGTTGTCAGAGGGGGTCGGGATCAACCGTGACCCTGTCCCCCTCTGACATCATTAAATGGTGTTCCGCAGCTTTCGAATTTGCCACGAACACCCAAAATTGTTCATTGTTTGGCGAACTGGCGAACAGCCAATGTTCGAGTCGAACATGAGTTTGACTCAAACATAAAGCTTATCCCTGCTCAGGAGGGATTTTGTCCCACTCCTCTTTGCAGATCCTCTCCAAGTCTTTAAGGTTTTGAGGCTGACGTTTGTTAACTCGAACCTTCAGATCCCTCCACATATTTTCTATAGGAATAAGATCTGTAGACTGGCTAGGCCACTGCAGGACCTGTGCTTTTTCTTGAAACACTCCTTTGTTGCCTTGGCCATGTGTTTTGGGTCATTGTCATGCTGGAATACCCACCCATTACCCATTTTCATTGCCGTGGAGGGAAGGAGATTCTCAACCAAGATTTGATAGTGCATGCATGGCCCTTTCCATCGTCCCATTGATGCAGTGAAGTTGTCCTGTCCCGTTATCAGAAAAACACATAATGTTTCCACCTCCATGTTTGACGGTGTGGATGGTGTTCTTGGCATCATAGGCAACATTCCTCCAAACACGTTGAGTTGATGCCAAAGAGCTTGATTTTGGTCTCATCTGACCACAACACTTTTACCCAGTTCTCTGAATCATTCAGATGTTCATTAATAAAACTTCAGACAGGCCTGTACATGTGCTTTCTTGAGCAGGGGGACCTTGCGGGCACAGCAGGATTACATTCCTTCATGGCTTAGTGTGTTACCAATTGTGTTACCAATTGTTACCAATTGTTTTTTTGGTGACTATGGTCCCATCTGCCCTGAGATCATTAACAAGATTCTCCCATGTAGTTCTGGGCTGATTCCTCACCATTCTCATGATCATTGAAACTCCACGAGGTTAGATCTTGCATGAAGCCCCAGACCGAGGGAGATTGACAATTATTTTGTGTTTCTTCTATTTGCGCATAATCGCACCAACTGTTGTCACCCTCTCACCAAGCTGCTTGGCGATGGTCTTGTAGCCCATTCCAGCCTTGTGTAGGTCTACAATCTTGTCCTTGACATTCTTGGACAGCTCTTTGGTCTTGACCATGGTGGAGAGATTGGAATCTGATTAACTGCTTCTGTGGACAGGTGTCTTTTATACGGGTAACAAGTTGAGATTAGGTGCACTCCCCAGAAATCTTGCTGATTGATAGGGGATCAAATACTTTTTTCACTCAATAAAATGCAAATCAATTTATAAAGTTTTTTAAATGATGTGATATTGAATGATATTTTTCTTGTTATTCTGTCTCTCACTGTTAAAATAAACCTACCATTAAAATTATAGACTGATCATTTCTTTCTCAGTGGGCAAACGTGCAAAATCAGCAGGGGATCAAGCATTTTTTTCCCTTGCTATACCATCTGCAAACAATGAGATTGAACTATTTATTCCAAGCTCAATATCCTTTATGAACAAGTTAAACAGAATTGGTTCCAGAACAGAGTCCTGGTGCACACCGTTAACAACTCTACATCATTCAGAAAATATATATATTAATCACCACTTTCTGGACAAGCTCTCCATACTAAGATTGTACAAGGCAGGTGTCGGCAGGGGCCAGCACAGAGGTGGGTGGAGATAAAGAGGGGCAGGCACCAAAGCAGAGTAGATGGTTGACAGTCAGGAAGGATAGAGGAAAAAGAGTCAGGGAGGCCAGTCCTGGGCTGGAAAATCCCAATAAGTATGCCCCGTTAAGTGACATTAGTGAAACCAGTCAGGGACCAGCACTGCTGGAGCTGAGTGACTCCCCTAGCTGCCAATGGAATAACTCCTCCAGTGAGGGTGGAAGTAAAGCCAAGGGAAAGGAAAGACAGATTCTGGGGGTAGGGGACTCATTTCTTAGAAGGACAGAAAGGGAAATCTGTCACAAAGACCTGAAGCGCCGAACTGTATGTTGTCTACCCGGCACTTGAGTTCAGCAAATAACGGATCTGGTGGACAGACTACTGGGAAGGGCTGGGGAAGACCTGGCTGTCATGGTGCATGTTGGCACCAATGACAAAGTCAGAGGAAGATGGAGTGTCCTAAAAAATGATTTTAGGGACTTGAGGAAAAGCACCACCAAGGTAGTATTCTCAGAAATACTACTGGTACCTCGAGCCACACCAGAAAGGCATAGGGAGGTAAGGGAAGTAAACAAGTGGCTGAGGAGCTGGTGTAGAAAGCAGGGGTTTGGGTTCCTGGAGAACAGGGGTGACTTCTCAGTCGTTTACCAGCTCTATAGAAGGGACAGACTGCACCTAAATGGGGAAGGTGCAGATCTGCTGGGAGTGAAGATGGCTGGAAAAAGTTAGAGGGGCTTTTAAACTAGGCGACGGGGGAGGGTCCAGAGGTAGAGATAGTCAGTGCGGAACATATTCCAGAGGGTAGTATTGGAGAAACTACACCCTCTGATCGGACTCACAATGCAAACGTGCTCGAAACTTCTCTCACAAGCCTCTCTGTCTATGTGTGACTCTCCCCTGTTTCCAGTACTAGGGAATCCCCAATTCCTGCCAAGCTCCCATGATCGACTACTCCGGCACTTACTCCAATACAGATGTCACCAATCATCTCACTTTTTTCCGAATGGCATTTGGCTTTCCATTACATCCTTAATAGCTGCTACATGCCCCTTTTGCCTTACTTTTTGGACCGCTTTACAGTTGCACCACTTCCTACTTTCTCTACCAAGCCCGAGAGGCTTTAGTCACCAGTTGACCACTTTTGAAGATTATTGCTCTGAGGAAGGAACTCTACTAAGGGTCCTCTCCAAAGCCTATAATTTACTGAACTGTCCTATTGAACAACCAGATTTACCCTGCCTGAAACGCTGGGAAACAGATCTACGTCGCAGTTTCTCAGTAAAGCAAAAAATGCAACATTATAAGGTTCGCCCTTAAATCATCCATTTGCACGAAAACCCAAGAAATCAATTACAAAATCCTAACGAGGTGGTCAACCTTTTACATAAGTTCTACCCTACCACCACAGATCGCTGCTGGCCTTGCCAGGAGGGAAAGAGAACACTTGTACATATTTTTTGAATATATTTTGCCCTAAAATTGAACATTTCTGGAAGGAGGTGAGGAGGATCACTCAGGAGATCACAGACTTTGAGATCCCGGACGACCCGGCCTTCTTCTTGTTGCATGTGTCGTCCATTCCAGAGAAAATATACAAAAAGTCCATAATACATCACCTGTTAAATGCCGCCAAATCCTGCATACCTTTGAATTGGAAAAACCCTCATCCCCCTACTATATGCTGTTGGATTCAAAAGGTGGAAGAAATTAACAAAATTGAGGATTTGATATTAATGGCACAACACAAATAGGAAACATATTCCAAGACTTGGAGACTTTGGAATATATTCATTTTCTCTGACGAAGGGAAAGCCCTGCTGGGCCCATAACTGGCCCAAAACCCGTTACCACTGGCATACTGTCTTTAGGGGGTGCCATGGTATTCCTTGGCATCCCCAATATCCCCTCTTCGGACCCCATCTCACCCCCCCCCCCTCCTTTATTTTTTTATTTTTTTCCCCCTCCCCTCCCTCCTCTTTTTTTTCACTTAGCTGTTCTATTTCCCAACTTTGTCTCAATCTTTTGTACCATTAAAAAATAGGGAAAGGGTAGTTCTATACCCATTTCATAGGACTTTTCATATACATACTGACCGGTAGATACAAGAGTGATATCTATTGCGAAATTAATATCAGTAATGTTTTAATGACGTGTCATTTTCTTAATACTGACTTTCAGTCTGGCTTACATATGTACCTTTCCTGTTTATGTAAACAATTGTACAATGTAGATGCAAAATGTTGGACCTGCCTTTTCCTGCTTCTTATAAATAAACAATTTGAAAAAAAAAAAACATCAGAAAGGAGGAAATCATGTCCATGGGTTCCAAACTTCAGGCAGTCATTGCCAGTAAAGGATTCTCAACAAAACTTAAAAAATGTGTATAAAAATGGTTGTTCCTAAAATTTGTGCTTGCTATTTATGTTCAACCCCTTGAATTAAAGCAGAATGTCTGCATTTCAAATTCATTTGAATTGTTTCATTTAAATTTTATTCTGGTGGCATACAGAGCCAAACGTATGAAAATTGTGCCTGTGTCCAAACATATATGGACCTACAGTAACTGTATCACAGTTTACCAGCTCTTAGATATGGTGACTACATTAGTTTTCTTTTTTCAGGCTAAGATCAGTTTAAAAAAAGAACAGAAAGAAATAAAGCCAGCTACTTTGTTTTACGACTTTGAAGTCTGAAAAATTGCCATAGTTAAAGAATGCACTTGAGTGTAGTGCTTAAGTACTTGATATACTCTCTGCTTGACTGGCTTACAAGTATAAACGCACATTGTCTTGCTGCCCCATCGGGACTGTGGGTATCAAATGCTTTCAATATCTTTTTAATACTACACCTAGTGGATTACCATAACACTATGTTATTAAATCAATATAACAAGTGATATACTCACAAATGCATGGCGTGCACAAGCGTATCAAAATATGCAAATTAGACCACCTCTAGGTACACAGTGTTTAACTGATGACATGGGAAGACCTCCTAGCATCCAAAATATTTATTTTGAGGGTCAAGCCCTCTTCCTTAGAGTCCAGGGCTGTAAACTGTTTTAGATGCTAAAACAGTTCTTCCTCTGCCAGTTGAGCACTGCGGGCCTAGAGACTCATTTGCATCTTTTGATATGCTTGTGCATGTAATGCGTTTGTGATTATATCTTTTGTTATATTGATTTAATAAAATTGTGCTATGGTAATGTGCTGAGTCAGCGCACCCCCTCTTTGTTGAGGTTTTGAAGTTGCCGTGAGTATTTAGTGGACCCACTGTGTCCCCAGGGCAACAGCCAACTAATGCTAAAGTTATGTGGGTTATTTATAGTGCACTGTCTTTATACATCCCATCTCTCACTCAGTTTGGCATTTATAGGAAACTATACAGAAATATTTTTAATATTCTCAAATAAAATTGGTATTTTAGCCCAGTGGTTACTGGTGTGTGGGCAGGGGCACCTCGTTCTTAGTGATGAAAAAAAAAGAAAAAGTTATGTAAGTCTTCAAACAGATAGTCAGAGCAAACAGAAGACAGTAGCAGAGTCAGTAGGCTAAAGAGCAGATCAAACCCAGTGAAACAGGTCCTAAACATTCTAGTTTTAGACAGACAGAGCAATGACTGCCATATGCAGAGACAGCAGACTTATGAGAAAGATAAGTATAGACAAGCTTAGTACAAATGCAGTCCAAACTATTTGCAGGAAAAAGTAATGGCATGAAAAGACAGAAGTCAGGCAGACCTGTATCCTGGGATTGAACACTTATGCCGTGTACACGCGATCGGATTTTCCGTCGGAAAAATTTTGGATGTTTTTTTCGTACGGAATTCCGCATACACACGGTCACACAAAAGTTTGCTGAACTTTCGACCGTCAAGAACGCAGTGACATACAACACTACGATGAGCCGAGAAAATTACCGTATATACTCGAGTATAAGCCGAGATTTTCAGCCCTTTTTTTAGGGCCGAAAGTCCCCTTCTCGGCTTATACTCGAGTCAGTGCCGTCTGCCTACATGAACAGCTTGTCATGTAGACAGACGGCAGTGTTCAAAAGCCGCGCCGCCTCCTCCCGCCCGTCCATGATAGGCGGACACTAATTTTCCCAGCAGTACAGTGTTCCGCCTATCACGGAAGTCCTGTCATTCTCATCTCATGGACGAGGATGAGAGGATGTCCGTGATAGGCGGAACACTGCACACTGACTGCTGGGAAAACCGAGTGTTCCTCCTATCACGGACGAGGAGGAGGAGGAGGCGCGGCCTTCAAACATGTAATGGCGCCTGGCGCCTCCAGCGGGGGGAAACCAGACACCGGACACGGGACCGCAGACACCGGACACCGGACACGGGACAGCGGACACCGGACAGCCAGCGACAGCCAGCGATCTGACACAGATCGGCGGGAGACAGATCGATCGGCACAGGTAGGCTGCACTGGGGACACAGGGTTTGTATAGGACACAGGGGACATGCAGATGGGCATTTGCTGACACTCTTTTCCACTTACAGTAGCTGCTTCATTTCCCCCCCCCCCTCGGCTTATACACGGGTCAATAACTTTTCCCAGTTTTTTTGTGGTAAATCAGGGGCCTCGGCTTATATTCAGGACGGCCTATACTCGAGTATATACGGTAAGTTCAATGCTTCCGAGCATGCGTTATATTGTTTCCGAGCATGCGTATGAATTTTGCGCGTCGGAATTGCAACAGACAATCTGAATTTATGATCGGAACTTTTTCCGACCGAAAAATTGAGAACCTGCTCTCAATCCTTTGCTGGCTGGAATTCCGCCAGCAAAAGTCTGATGGAGCATACACACGGTCGCATTTTCCGACCAAAAGCTCTCATCAGACTTTTGCTGGCGGAATTTCCGATCGTGTGTACGCGGCATAAGAAACTAACCTGCTGTTCATGTATGGGAAATATGTCCATCAGTCTCCTAAACACACCTTATTAGAGCAGGTGTGCGCTGAGTAGACCTGAGCTGCAGTGCTAAGTAGTGACGAACAGATAGCGATGGCTCAAGGCTGCCTGTTACTGAAGTGCTTCTGTCATTGACATGTTACTGTCATTGGCATGTTACTGGTACTTTCTTCCATGGCTTTCACTTTTTTGAGTCTTTTACACTTGAAACTCAAGACTCATAAGGCCTATTGCCTATTGGCCTATTGTCTTTCACATGTGATTAATTAGTGAACAAAAAAGTATTTTTTTTAATATTTCCATCCAGAGTGGATCACAGAATCTGCAGACCCAATAAAATGATCAACCAGGCATTGTGTATACATTTAGCAAAAGAAAACTCACCCAAGCTCTACCGCTGTGGAATGTGGTTAGTGTGCAGAGTGGTCGGTGCTCTGACTAATTGAGTTCATAGTGAATCCATAACAAGTACAAGCCGGCAACTCGACAGTTTATCAATAGAAAATTTTATTGTAGCATTATAGCAGTAACGTCATCCAAAAAGCTGACACGTTTTGGCCTAAGCCTTCATCAAAAACATCATCATAAACATTGCTTTTGATGAAGGCTTAGGCCGAAACACTTCAACATTTTGGATGATGTTACTGCTATAATGCTACAATAAAAATTTCTATAGATAAGCTGTCGAGTTGCCGGCTTGTACTTGTTATGGATTCATTGTGTATACATTTATCCATGGTGTCACCCACTTTATTTGGTTAGACCGTAGGGCAACTCTACCATAAATGACTAAGAAATCCTATGTATTGCAAATTTGTTTAGCCTTTAAGCCTGGCCTACAGGGAATATAAGATCTATACTATCTACTGTAGAATGTATACTTACTTTGAAGGAAAGAGAATATACATTGATTACCGTATATACTCGAGTATAGGTTGACCCGAATATAAGCCGAGGCCCCTAATTTACCACAAAAAAACTGGGAAAATGTATTTACCCGAGTATAAGCCGAGGGTGAGAAATGCAGCAGCTACTGTAAGTGGAAAAGAGGGTCAACAATGCCCATCTGCAGCTGCATACCTCCCTGTGTCCTGTGCATGCCTACTTGTGCAGATCTGCCTACCTCCCTGTGTCCTGTGTACCTCCATGTGTCCATTGCAGCCTACCTGTGTCCTGTGCATGCCCCCGTGTGCCGTTCTGCAGCCTCTGTGTCCTTCTGCAGCATCTGTGTCCCTCTGCAGCCTCCTTGTCCCTCTGCAGCCTCCTTGTCCCTTGCATTTGCACCGATCAGCATGTAAAAATATACGGCGGCCATTCTAGTATTCAAAAGCCGCGCCTCCTCCTTGTCTGTGATAGGCGGAACACTCAATTTCCCAGCAGTCAGTGTTCCGCCTATCACGGACATCCGCTCATCCTCCTACCACGGACGAGGATGAGAGGATGTCCGTGATAGGCGGAACACTGACTGCTGGGAAATAGAGTGTTCCGCCTATCACAGACGAGGAGGCGCGGGGTTTGAACACTGCAATGGCCGCCGTCTGTCTGCATGACACACTGATCAGGTAGGCAGACGGTGGTGACTCGAGTATAAGCCGAGGGGGGCACTTTCAGCCCTTTTTTTCGGCTTATACTCGAGTATATACGGTAATTTAATAGTTTTGCCATTTATATGCACCTTATTTAGTTTTGTTTAAACTGTAAAGTCATGTTTCAAGAATATTTTTTAAAAATCCACCAACGCAATTCTAAATATAATGACTAGTGCATAACATCGCTCCTTGTGTTGAAAATGGTGAAGGTCCTCCCATTTCAGATATAACTGTTTTGGATTCTCTCCAGAAAAATCCCTGGCCCTTATACCTTTCCATTCTGCTTTTTACAGGATGGGCTAAATGTCACTATATTGCTCTCCTAGTGGCTGTCCTCTACTGGCTCCAGCTAACCTTAGTACACTGCTTTGAGCTGTTCAAACTCTGCATGTGCACAGTGTGTGGTGTCCTTCCGTAGCTGGGCGCACTGTGCACCCGTGGAGTTTAAACGACCCCAACCTGCCACTAGGGAGTGCAATACAGTGGAATTCAGCCTGCCCTGCAACAGCAGGACTGGAAGGTATAACTCCAGTGCTTTTTCTGGAGAGAACCAAAAACAGCTGGATTGAAACTGGGAGGACCTTCACCATTTCCAATAGGAGGAGCTAAGGTCTGTACCAGTGTTTCTCAACTCCAGTCCACAAGGCACTCCAACAGGTTATGCTTTCAGGATTTTCCTCAGATGAAGCGGCTGGGGTAAATACTAAGAAAGTGAAACTGATCAAATCACCTGTGCAAAATAATGGAAGGGCTGAAAACATGACCTGTTGGGGCGCCTTGAGGATTGGAGTTGAGAAACACTGGTCTGTATTATTCATTAAATCTACAGTTGCACAGGGGGATTTTCTGAAACTTTTCCTAAAAGGTGAACATACACTTTAAGTCCCCCATTCCCACTGTTTAATGCAGAAGGGGAAAGCAGGGTGTAAAGGGGAAAGCAGATTGTTTTTAAAAAAAAGATAGAATATCTTACTACAGAGTCTTTCATAAAAGCTTGTGACTTTTTACAACGTGAGAATCTCTTTGGTCCTGTAACATAAAGCATGAAAACATCCCACGTTAAAATAAAAATCCCCACAAATGTTAGAAATGTTAGAATACATTAGAATACATTGTTACATGGTTGTGAACTAAGCTCATTATACACTACTGTACTGAAATACAGTACACTACTGAAATTCCATTACCGATCAGCTCCCAAATCCCTCATCTAACTTACAGGCCAGGCCACACATTTAAATTATGTTAGCTTTGATTCTAAAACCTTTGTAGTTGGGATGCCAAAGAGCACACAGATTGTACCCAAACAAACTTCACTGTCTATATTTGTTGCAGCTATTATTTTAATCTCATCATCTCTGTTGTTAATGAAGTTTACAGAGAATATAAGATGTCAAAGAACAGGGCTCAGGTAAAGGATTGATCTGCAATGGCATAGGCAGTTACCAAACCGTGGATGGCAGAAGTAGAAGGCTGGTGTTTGGACCCCTTGGTAAATTCATAGCCACAACTACTGCAAGCCCTTTTCAATGCCAGTTTGACTGCCATCTAACACAGATACAATCGTTACAATTCAATCCACAATATAAAAATGTCAACTGTTATGGTTACAAAATACTGATAATGGTAAAACAATACCCTCTTGTGGACAAATTCTGTAACAGCCTTAGCAAGTGTTTGAAAAATAGGCCAGTAGTACACGGCTGTAAGAATTTACTGATGAGTATATACTCAGGAGGATCTTGTTGACAAAGAGATCCTGTGTAAAATGTTTCATAAAGACCTTGCATAAACACGTGTAAAGGAGTGTAAAGACATGTAAGCATATACAATAGTACAATTCTTCTTCATTGCCAATATTGAAATATACACATATATATGCACATAAACATGAGTATGGGCACATAAACACGCATAGATGTCTAAATTACTGCACTCAAATGTAACATTTTCCAAGTTTGTTTCACGCCTCTTTACTCATTGCTACTGAAATGATAAAGTCAAATTTCAAACAGTTAATGGACAAGATGTTAATATTTTTTACAATACTTTATGATATTGTGAGCCCATTCATAACTGTCTGTGCTGCTGCTCATCATACTTTACAGCTCTGAAGTCCTGGCTCAGTTATCTGTAAAGTGGTAGTTTACATCTGTCAATTGGATAGGTTGTGATGGCAAATCTGCCTTATGGTGGCCATATATACTTTCTGTTTTTTTTTTTTTTTTTTCATCCAATCAATGTGTGATTTAATAAAAATGAAAAAGAAAGCTAAAGAGCACAAAACATAATACATGTTTACTGCATTTTTGTATGGGTCAGATGGCGTAATGCAGGGAAGAGGTCCAGTCCTGTAACTGAGAGTAATTATGACAGATTTCTACATCCTGCAGGGTGTCAAGATGAGAGGGGTAAAAACTTAAATTTTAGGATGATTTAACATGGATGCTGGGTTAGCACCAGTTACAGGGTCACTAGTCTGAAATGAAAGCAATAAAATCCCGACAGGGGTTATAAACATTCCTAACTTCCTCAAATTTGTTTTATTTCTTTACGTGTCCCTATTGGGGGGATTTCCGCCTACCTCCTGTTTTGCCTGTCACACATCAAAAATGACAGGACACAGACAGCAATAACATTTGACTGATGCTATAATCTTTTCTAACTTTATCTAAAGCTAAAAAATACCTGGTGTTTTTCTATTTTTGGAGTTACTCTTTTTGCTCTGGGAGGTAAGAGCAAGAAATAAGAGATTTACGTAAGCTGGCCCTACATGGTTTCTTTAGTTCAGTCTGCAAGCTTTAGTTTAGGCTCTACTCCGTCTTTCACTACCTCCACCCACTAACTCACTCACTGCCCAGGAGATTGATACAATTTGTGACAAGATCTCCTCTGTACAGATATCTCCATCACCTTATACTTCTTGTCCACCTGCGCAATTAATACTTTCCTCGTTTAACCAAGCCACTATAGAGGAAGTTACTAAACTTTTTTTCTAATGCCTACCTAACCACCTGCTCCCTGGACCCTGTTCCCTTGCAAATACTACGGTCACCCTCTGGCTCTATCCTACACTCTTTAACTCATATCTTCAATCTCTTCCTTTCTACTGGAATCTTCCTCAACCCTCTAAAACATGCACTAGTTACCTCCATACTTAAAAAGGCCTCACTGTACCCCACCAATCTTAACAACCTAAGACCCATCTTCTTGCCCCTTTTGCCTCCAAACTCCTTGAACGTCTAGTCTACAACCGGTTGAGCTGCCACCATTGAGAATAGCCTTCTTGATCCCCTTCAAGCTGGATTTTGCCTGCAACACTCCACAGAAAACGTTCTCCTAAAACTCACAAACGTCTTACTAGTAGCTAAAAACAACGATCACGATTCTGTACGTTTACTCTAATGCCTTGTACAAACGGTTGGACATTCCGGCAACAAAATCCATTGGATTTTTCCCGACGGATTTTGGCCGAAACTGGTGTTGCATACACACGGTCGGACAAAGTTGTCGGAAAGTCTGATCGTTCGGAACGTGGTGTAGTTCGTTGCGTACTACGGAACTACGTAGAGGCTAGTAGCCAATAGCTTTGGTCTCGTAATTTCATCTGAGCATACGTGGCACTTTGTCCGTCGGAATTCTCTACAAACGATCGGGAAAAGTCCGATCTGATTTTTTTGTCAGATAGAGCCCACACATGATCGGACCTTTGAGAGCAACATAATCCGATCGGACCTTTTCCGTTGGAATTTCCGACCGTGTGTACAGGGCATTAGACCTCTCCACTCCCTGATGGAGTTGACCACCTCCTCAAATAACTCTATTTCCTTGGTCTCCGTGACTGTACTCTCAATTGGTTCGCATCTTACCTATCTCACCGCACCTTTAGTGTCACTTACAACTTTACTTCCTCCTCTCTTATTCCTCTTACCATTGGGGTCTGTCCATCTACACCTCTTCCCTGGGTTAGCTTCCCATGGTTTCCAATACCATTTCTATGCTGATGAAACCCAAATCTGTCTCTCTATTCCCCAGCTCACCCCATCAGTTTACTCTTGTATCACTAACTTACTAACACATACAGTTGTGCTCATAAGTTTACATACCCTGGCAGAATTTATGATTTCTTGGCCATTTTTTAGAGAATATGAATAACACAAAAACTTTTCTTTAATTAGTGTTTGGCTGAAGCCATTTATTATCAATCAACTATGTTTACTCTGTTAAAATCATAGTGGCAACAGAAACTACCCAAATGACCCTGATCAAAAGTTTACATATCCCAGTTCTTAATAGCATGTATTGCCCCCTTTAACATCAATGACTGCTTGAAGTCTTTTGTTGTATTTGTGGATGAGGCTCTTTATCTTCTCAGATGGTAAAGCTGCCCATTCCTCTTGGCAAAAAGCCTCCAGTTCCTGTAAATTCTTGGGCTGTCTTGCATGAACTGCACGTTTGAGATCTCTCTAGAGTGGCTCAATAATATTGAGGTCAGGAGACTGAGATGGCCACTCCAGAACCTTCACTTTATTCTGCTGTAGCCAACGACATGTCGACTTGGCCTTGTCATGTCATGGATCATTGTCATGTTGGAATGTCCAAGTATGTCCCATGCGCAGATTCCTGGCTGATGAATGCAAATGTTCCTCCAGTATTTTTTGATAACATACTGCATTTATCTTGCCAACAATTTTGACCAAATTTACAGTGCCTTTGTAGCTCACACATCCTCAAAACATCAGCGATCTACCTCCGTACCTTTCATCATAGGTCCTGTTGACACCTCTCCAAATGTAGAGTTTATGGTTGTGGCCAAAAAGCTCAATTTTGGTCTCATCACGCCAAACAACTTTGTGCCAGAAGGTTTGAGGCTTGTCTCTGTGCTGTTTGGCATATTGTAAGCTGGATACTTTGTGGCATTTGCGTAATAATGGCTTTCTTCTGGCGACTCGACCATGCAGCCCATCTTTCTTCAAGTGCCTCCTTATTGTGCATCTTGAAACAGCCACACCACATGTTTTCAGAGAGTCCTGTATTTCACCTAAAGTTATTTGTGGGTTTTTCTTTGGTTTCAACAGAACCCCTCATTTTCTACTTCTTGATTACAGTTTGAACACTGTTGATTGTCATTCTCAATTCCTTGGTTATCTTTTTATATCCCTTTCCTGTTTTATACAGTTCAACTACCTTTTCCAGCAGATCCTTTGGCAATTCTTTTGCTTTCCCCATGACTTAGAATCCAGAAACGTCAGTGCAGCACTGGATGAAAGATGTAAGGGTCTGTCAGGAGTCCAGAAACTCATTGACCTTTTATACACACACACTAATTACAAGCAAACAGATCACAGGTGAGGATGGTTACCTTTAATGTCCATTCAAACCCCAAAATCACCAGGGTATGTAAACTTTTGATCAGGGTCATGTGGGTATTTTCTGTTGCCATTATGATTTAAAAAGAGTAAACACAGTTGATTGATAGCCAAAACACTAATCATGAGTGAAAGAAATGTTTTTGTGTTATCATTCATATTCTCTGAAAAATGGCCAAGAAATCATAAATTCAGCCAGGGTATGTAAACTTATGAGCACAACTGTATATCAAATTGGATGTCACACCACTTCCTCAAACTCAATCTATCCAAAACTGAGCTCATAATATTTCCCCCTGCATGTGCCTCTTCCCCTGACTTCTCTGTTAGGATCAATGGCACAACTATCAGTCCATCTCCGCATGCCAGGGTGCTAGGGGTAACCCTGGACTGTGAACTGTCCTTTCAGGCCCACATCCAATCTCTGTCCAAATCATGTTGCTTCAACCTTTCACAACATCTCCAGAATACGTCCCACCACAAAGCTTCACTCGCTGGTTATGTCTCGCCTCGACTACTCCAACTCCCTCCTCATTGGATTACCTTTACATAGGCTATCCCCCTTTCAGTCCATCATGAATGCTGCTGCCAGATTCATCCACCTTATCAGCTGTTCAGTGTATAGTACCCCTCTCTGCCAATTCCTCCACTGGCTTCTGCTCACCCAACAAATTAAATTCAAAGTACTAACAACAACTTACAAAGCCATCCACAACTCTGCCCCCAGCTACATTACTAACCTGATCTCAAAAATATTAACCAAACCGCTCTCTTCAGTCCTCCCAAGACCTGCTCTCTAGCTCCCTTGTCACCTCCTACCATGCTCGCTTTCATGACTTCTCCTCAGCTTCTCCCATCCTATGGGACTTCCTACCCCAATCTGTCCAGCTATCTCTGAATCTCTCCATATTTAGACCCTGAAAACCCCTCTGTTTAAAGAAGCGTATCCTGCGTCTAACAAATAGACTGTGTTTGTACTTTCTCCATCAGCTCATCCCCCACAGTTATTACCTTTTGTATCACTTGACCCTCCCTCTTAAATTGTAAGTTCTAACAAGCAGGACCCTTTGATTCATATTGTACCAAATTGTATTGTAACTGTAATGTCTGCCTTCATTTTATAAAGCGCTGCACAAAAAGGAGCGGCCTCAGCCCACATGTCCCCACCAAACCACATACCTTGATGCATTTCACCCCACCCACCAAAGGTTAGTCATAGGGTAGGCCCTCTGGATTGGTATTAGGATAAGTTTACACCCCATGTTCTGGGACACAGGGATATGCTTTTTTTTTTTTTTCCAAGAAAAGTTTATTGAAAATCGTAATAACAACAACAGTTTTACAGTCAATGCATACAACGTAGTGTATGTTACAGGTAAACAACAAGCGATTGGAACACTGCAGGTAAAGCAGAACAGATAAGTTTCCTAAGCAATATATCTAAGGCAGGATTGTATTGTAACTCGCGCGAATAATCCTTGTACCCAAGAACTATTGAGCTAACGCTAATGGAAGGGCAGGGGCCTCATTGGCGAGTAGTATAGATAAGCTACAGTAAAATACTAGCATAATACTAAGTGCTAGGCAAACAAGAAAAACCTCAAAGGGATAAACGGGGGTGAACACTATACCCGTTCCTAACTCTAGGAGTGAGGTTGTAGCAATTCCGGGAATGCGGTCTCGGACCACAAGCATTCTCCGATGTATGACAGTAGAAAGGCACGGGCAAACCTGGAGTGAGGTAAGAGAAGGCATTGCGGAAAGCAGCGGGGGTGGGAGGTAGGACGGGAAGGTTGTGGACCTACGTTTTAGGGAGATAGCCTTGGGAAGCCCGCACCAAAGGTCAAGAGGTGTCATTTACCGGGAAAGGGGGAAGGGCTGAAGCGAACCTGTCGGGGCAGATTTGAAGCATTAGTCCTGGCTTAGGGAGTCCGGGGGTCTGGGAAGACAAGGAGATCGGAAATGTCTGTATTCATCCGTGGTGGTAAAGTGGTGCCAACAGGACCATACGGTACTGAATTTGGAGGGGGAGTCTTTAGATTGGTGAATCAAATTCTCCATTTCTTCAATTTTTGAAATGCGACTAAGCCAATCCGCAATTGTCGGTGGATTAGGCGATTTCCAAAACGCAGGTATGCACATTTTCGCTGCATTCAGCAAATGTAGTACAAGGGAACGGTGATAATGTTTGAAAGGGATAGAGGAGTGATGTAGGAGCATTTGTGCAGGTGTAAAGGCTATTTGGTATGTGGTGATCTGTGAGGTGAGGCGGTGTACTTCCTGCCAGAATGGTTGTAGTAGAGGGCAGGACCACCATATATGCAATAGAGATCCATCCCTGTTAGAGCATCTCCAGCAGTCAGGAGGTATAGCCGGGGTCATTTTGTGAAGTCTGGATGGGGTCCTGTACCACCTGGAGAATACTTTGAAGCCATTTTCTTGCGCTGTGACGTTAATGGTCCCTTTATGAATATGTGTGAATACACGTTCCCAATCTTCGTCTGAGAGATCTAGAGATAGATCTCGTTCCCACTGCCGTGTAGCGATATTGGCCCTAGAGTTACTGTCAGCAAAAAGCATTGAGTAGATTTCCGAGATCAAGTGTCGTTGCGGTTCCCGTTTGGTACATAGTGTCTCAAAGGGCGTAAGTCGTCTGCTAAAGTCATGGCGTTTGGCAGGGTCGTTAAGGAAATGTCGAATCTGGAAGTAGGTCCAATAAGGGCAAGATTGGTCGTTTTCCCGTTTGGGTACACTGGGGCGGGTGAGGAAGGAGTCATTAGAAAAAAAATGTCTAGCTTGAACAGTAGCATGGGGCCAGAAGGCAGCCAGGAAGGAGTCTGACATACCCACCGGGAATTCGGGATTGTGCCGCACAGGTGTTAGTGGACTCCGTACCGACGAGATGTGCTGGGACCGGCAGGAATATTGAAAAGTGTGTAAAGTACTGGCAATTAAAGGATGTGTTTTACAGGGAGGGGGTACGACTGCTGGGGAAATCCATGGTAGATGGCCTATGGGGAACGTAGAGAATTTGTTTTCAATGTTTATCCAGTCTTTTGATGGTTTGTGAATGTTCCAGTCAACAATCCTTGTCAGTTGACAGGCCCTTTGGTATTTGGTAACATCTGGGAGGCCTATCCCACCTTTCAATTTAGGTAAGCAAAGCTTATCTAGACTAAGTCTAGGTCTGTCTTTGCCCCAGAGGAAGCCAGTGCACATTTTGCGGTAAGAGTGAAAGAAGGTCTGGGGCAGTTTTATCGGGATCGTTTGTAGGACATATAATAGTCTGGGAAGCACGTTCATTTTGAGTATGGCAGCTCTGCCAAACCATGTGAAAATTCCAGTGGACCAAGCCTTAAGATCTTTTTGGATGCGTTGAAGAGTGGGGACGTAATTTGCGGTATATAGATCAGATAGATGAGAGGGGAGTGCAATCCCTAAGTATGTTATTGCGTCGCGGTTCCATTTAAATGGGTAATTGGTTTGGCAAAGTGAAAGGGTGTGCTGGTGTAAGGAGATATTAAGCGCTTCTGACTTCGAAAAATTAATGAGGAGATTCGAGAGGGTGTGAAAAGTTTCAAAATCTGCTAGTAGGTTGGGTAGAGAGACATGGGGTTCAGTGAGGAATAGAAGGATATCGTCCGCGAAAGCAGAAAGTTTGTAAGTGGTATCAGACACAGTCACTCCTTTGATGTCAGGGTTGGCACGCAGGCGTTGGAGAAGGGGTTCAAGAGTGAGTACAAATATTAATGGGGATAAGGGACAGCCCTGACGGGTGCCGTTTGATATGGAGAAGGCATTCGACAGGTGGCCATTGACTCGGACCTTCGCGGTGGGGGAAGAATAGAGAGCCATGATGAATTGGAGCATACGATCCCGTATCCCAATCATTTTGAGAACTTCCTCCATGTAGTCCCAAGCCACTCTGTCGAATGCCTTCTCCGCATCAAGTGAGAGGAAAAATCCCTGTTGTTTCGACGAAGTCAGCCAGTGGTGTAAGTTAATTGCTTTAGTCGTGTTGTCTCTTGCCTCTCTACCCGGGATAAACCCCACTTGGTCAAGTGAGATTAGGTTGGGTAAGAGTGGCAAGAGACGGTTGGCCAGAATTTTAGCAAAGATTTTTAGATCGACGTTAAGGAGGGAGATTGGCCGATAATTGGTCACTAGTGTGGGATCTTTGTTAGGTTTGGGTATGACTGTAATGTGGGCTGTCAGCAGGTCCCGGGGTGGGGGGTTAGAAGAAGAGATGGAATTGAAGGCCGTCAAAAAGTGGGGCTTCAGAGTGTCTGCAAAAGTCTTATAGTACGCCGTTGTCAAACCGTCAGGGCCCGGGCTCTTACCGGGTTTCAGTTGCTTGAGAACTGCGTCCACTTCCATGGGCGTGATAGGTCTATTGAGGTCACAGGTCTCAGCGTCAGATAAGGGTGGCATATTATATTTAGTAAGAAAGTCCCTGATGAGCTGTCGACGAGCTGCGTCCTCAGTGAGTGAGGGAGTGGGATGTAGGTTGTAAAGTTGTGAGTAATAGCGGACGAATTGGCTCGCTATCTGGTCATTGACCACCGTGGTAAGTCCCTGGGAATTAGTTATAGAGTGTACAGTTATCGAAGCTTTTTTAGTTCTGAGTGCTCTCGCTAAAAGCTTACCAGCCTTGTTCCCATACTCATAAAATGTTTTTTGTGAGAGAATGTAGTTTCTCCTAATTTGTACATTTAAGGCGTCCAGGAGCTCAGTACGTGCTTGGACAAGTTCAGGAAGGGAATCCATGGCTAGGGATTGTTTATGGGCCTTTTCTAGTTTTTGTATTGTGTTGGATAAAGCGGAAATGTGCGACTTCCTCTCTCTTCTCCTCTTGGCAGCTATTGCAATGAGTTCTCCACGTATGGTACTTTTATGGGCTTCCCACAGTATCATAGGGGAGGTCTCCGGAGAGGCATTTTCTCGGAAATATAGTTCCAGACGTTTTGTAATGGCAGTCGAAATCGTGGCGTCTGTCAGGAGAGATGGGTCAAGCCTCCATATATGGTGTCTTGGGGGTGACTGTGTCATTTCAATTGTCAGAGAAATGGGATGGTGGTCTGAGAGATACATAGGGTGTACCATGGCAGAGGTCAACATAGGTAGATCAGTCTGGGTGATAAAGAGGTAGTCCAGTCTGGAATAACGGTTGTGGGGAGCTGAATAGAACGTGAAGTCTTTAACATTTGGGTTGAGTGTACGCCATGTATCGTGTACCATAAGTTCCTGAAGGCGTGTCTTAATCGCTCTAAGTGCCCTGTAGGGCATAGAGGAGGCACCGGTCGAGGTATCCTGAGAGGGGTTAAGGGGGACATTGAAATCACCTCCCAATATTAGCATTCCTTCTTGGAACGCGGAAAGCTGACGTAGAGTGTTAGTAAAGAAGGAGACTTGCCCGGTGTTAGGAGCATATATATTAGCTAGAGTAACTGGTTTGCCATGTAGCACACCTTTCACGAACAGGAAGCGAGCCTCCTCATCAATGCATGTGTCTTGAACGTGAAAGGGGCAATTTTTTGCGATCAGGATAGAGACACCTTTGGTCTTTGCATTATGATTAGTGGCATGATAGGATGTGGGAAAGCGCGCATTGGAAAGTTTAGGAACGGAGTCGGTCCTGAAATGGGTTTCCTGCAAAAAGGCAACACTTGCCTTATGTCTGTGGAGGGAAAGAAGTACTTGGGACCTCTTCTCGGGGGTGTTGAGTCCTCGCGTGTTGAGAGAGACGACTGTCACGGCTAGTTTGGATGACCTCCCTTGAGGTTGTGGTTGTGTGTGGCGCGACGACATAATGCAGTCAGTAAGTCGGATTGAAGAGTAGAGTAACCGTGTGCCAGTAAACGAAGCAAGAGCGTGGCTAGGACGGAGTCACCAGAAACAGGGTGTGTTAGGTATATGAATAGGTCCACAGAGGAGGGGGAACGCGGGATGGTCAATCACAAGCGTGAGGGTGTCAAAGAGTGGTGGGGAAGGAGTAGTAAAGAGCGAAGACAGGTAGGTGTACGCGTGTGAGCGTGTAAAAGAGCAGTGTATGAAGGAGTAGATATGGCGGGCCGCAAGTACCAGCTCGCTGACCCCGGGACACAGACGAGCTGTGTCTCGCAATAGCCAAGGCGGTACAGTGGTTGAGAGTAAGACGAATAGTAGTAATGAAAAGTCAGGGGGCCACTGAATTGGGGTTGTCTGATCTCGGTAGAGAGTGGAGTGAGATGTGTTTACAATACAGCGTGCTTGACGGAGAGATATAGGATTGTACAAAAAAAAAAGAAACCGAGGGGGATGGATACTGGTAGGGAACATAACATGAATGCAAGGTACAGTAAGCAGTATAGGAAGAATACCACTTATATGTGGGGGGGTGAGGGGAGTGTGGTAAGAGAGGTGTCCCCGAGTAATTTAAGGGATAGGTAAAGGGTTGTCTGTTGTAGGGTCTAGTGGAGATAAAAGATGGAAGGGCTAACCCGGGAGTGCTGGGAAGAACCTTGATCAGGCGGATGGGGAGCCTAAATCCTTGCAAATCTATTACTGTGTTAGATGTGAGGTATTCTGGGTCCGGTCTTCCAGGGTCAATAGAAAACTAGTTAGCCGTGGAGGTAGGCAAAAACCCTAGCCATTTGTAGGTAAAAGTAAGAAAAGTAGAGAAATAAAAAAAATACAAAAAGTTAAATAAAGTACTTGTCAGAGAGTAAAAAGCCATTGATGCGCACAACAGGCAGACATGTGTACCGTAAGATGGCAGTAGGGTCAGGCATAATGTGTGGTCCTATGAAGCAGTCACTAGGTGGGGTGAGCGTGGAGGAGCATTCTGCACCGGGGGGCTTCCAATGTATGAGAACGCAGCTAGCAGCAAGTGTGGGGAAAGATCATGGCACGGGAGGGAACGCCGGAGCCCGGCGTTCAGCTCCCACACCCCAGTCTGCAGCAGTTGGGCGTCAGCGTCCAACGCCTCCTTGTAGGCGGTGGAGAATTCTTCTCTTTTTTTTTTTTTTTCCTTTCCCCCTCTTCTTCCCTTTCTCATCTTTTTTTTTTTTTTTTTTTTTTTTCCCCTTTTAGCAGGGGGGTCTAAATTGACAAGCCTCAGCAAGGAGAGATGCCGTGCGAGGAAGGAGTTTGAGCAGTACCGCATGTCATAGGCCTATGGTCGCGTCTTCTATGAAGTTAATGTTACATGGCGTTTTTCCTTTCACCGAAACCGGCCCAGCACACCGCGTATACGTGGGGAACCGTGTCAAATAAATGTGTACTTGTATATAGTTTGGTATGAGCATACAGGACACTAGCAATCTCACGCACATACCAAAGAGTAGCCTTTAGTATAGGTGGAGTAGACACCAGTTTAGCATGGGGGCTTAAACTGATAGGTCTCAGTGAGGAGAAAAGTCATGAAAGTAAAGTATTCTTGCACTATCACATGCCACAGATCTATAGTCCAGTTGTCCAATAAAATTGTGATAATAGTCAGATAACGTAACAGTCCCGTCTTCACTGGGGCCATCTCAGCATAATGTAAAGGTGTGGGGTTCCATAATGGTTAAAACCATACTCTAAAACAATGGATAATCGCATATAGGTCACTAGCAATCCTATGTACACATCTTAGAGTAAACCACAGATGAAGTGTAGTAAATCACAGTTAAGCAAGGCAGCAAAAACTGATAGGTCTCAGTGAAGAGAAATTTCCCCCGGAAGTAAAGTATTTGTGCAATAGCAAGCACCACAGGCTCATGACGAGCTGCTTAGTGGGATCAAATTTTTGAGGCAAATACATCATCACCGGAGTCAGTTCAGCACCTTGCATGCATGAGGAGTGTCATATATATGATTTATACAGAACTATAAGGCACGGGAAATATCATGCAAGAGACAGGCAGCTCTATGAATAGACCATAGCATAATCTAACAATTGGAAGGCACATTGTGAAATGCTTCTGCAGAAATAAAAAAAAAAAAAAAAAAAAAAAAAGGGTAATAGTGTGCCTGGCAAGCCCCGAGGAGCAATAGGTCCACAATTTATCCTGGCGAATAGCCCACTTGTACACATCTTCGGCTTGGCTGACAGGGGATAACATCGTAAAAGGCGCGGAGGCAGACAAAATGGCGGAGGGAGCATAGCAGGCTCCGTACTGTATATACACAAAAACAGAAAAAACAAAAAAAAAAAAAAAAGGGAAATAGGAGTCCCAGGAGCAAACTCTGTTAGTTTGCCCATCATACATGCATTGTTCCGGGGCTCAGAAAGTGCACGGGAGAGGGACAGGCGTAAAAGACTGAAGTTTGTCCAGCAATCCCGGGTAGACAGTAACGATGCAGGACATGGGGGTATCATTGGGTGGGGAGGCATATCGGGGTGAGGAATACGCGGTGGTGTTGTAGCCGGACCTGGCTACCGGGGACACACGGGAGAGTTAGAATTCGAGGGCGTATGGAGGGAGAGGAGGGGGATTCATGAACAAGTACCTGAGCAGGCGGGAAAAGCAGAGATCAACGATGCGAGCACCTAATGGTCTCGGCGGGTTCTCCTGGGAAGCGGTGCTGACATCTGGCTTGATCCGCGGTCACGTCTCGGTGCCGGGGGGACGTCTCGATGAGTCGATGGGGATCGCCGTCGGCTTGATTGAGCGACTTGTGTCTCCATATCTTCTTCGCGCGCATGTCTTCTGGCGGCGGGCGTCCGGAACTCAGCATACCAGTCTGGAGCTTCTGTGAGAGGGATCCCTAATGTATCGCAGAAGTGGTGGAGATCCTCCGGAACTCTAAGGAGAGCCGTTCGGCCAGCGGCAGTAGCAGAGAGACCGAAGGGGAACTTCCAACGGTATGGTATAGAATTCGCCCTCAGAACTTCCAGGACTGGACGTAGTTCCCTGCGGCGCTGTAAAGTGATGGTGGACAAGTCCTGAAACAGGTGAATATCCACGTCGTTGTGTGTCAGCGGGCTGACCGTGCGGGCTCTGTGTAGAATTTCCTCTTTAAGCCGGTAGTCAATCACACAACATATCACATCTCTGGGGGGGTCGGCATCTTTTCCCCGTGGGCGCAGGGCTCTATGAATGCGCTCCATACCGATCGGTGTTGACGGTGGTCTGTTCAGTAGGTTATTGAATAGTGCTGTTACCTAGGTGTTCAGCATCGATCGATTCGGGCAGTCCCCTGATGCGGAGGTTGTGGCGCCTTCCGCGGTTGTCCAAATCTTCGACATGGCGGTTGAGATCCCGGAGTTGCATGGTGTGGCAGTCAATCACCTGACAGGAGCGGCGGAGGACCACAGAATGGGTCGAGGCGATTTTTTCAACTTCCTGAACCTTCCCCGCGATCGTCTGTATATCGACCCTGAGATCAGATATCGCGGTCATAAGTGCTGCTGTGAGGGTATCTTTTATGTCCGCAGCTATCGAGCGCAAGTCGTGGAGGCTGGGGGGTTGTTGGGGGGTAAGAATTATCCCCTCAGCTTCTGGCAGGAGCCGCTGTGAGTGGTCACGAGGCAGGCTTGAGGCCTGTGAGGAGCCTCTGGACGACGCCATATTCCCCGCCTGGGCCCGGAACATCTCTGGAATGTTCTGGCTCGGACGCCCGGAATTTTCTCTCGGGGATCTGGATCTGGAGGCTGAAGAGCCAAGAGGATGAGGTTCCCATGTTTTGAGAGGCAACAGGCAGGTAAAACTCCTCGGTTGTAGTGAAAGAATCTCTCCGTCAGCAGGAGCTCAGGAATTATGCTGCCATTCTCCCTCGAGGTCAGGCCACGCCCCGTAGTGCAATGGTTGGGATTCTAACTGACGACTCTAGTGCTGCCAGGCAGAAGTGCTAACCACTGAGCCACTGTGCTGCCCACCTGCATTAGCTTTTGTGTGCATGTACAGTACATGATGTGTCAAGCAATCACTGTGATACTGTTCCTTCCTGCAAAATATACCGATA
>CM053030.1:356972867-357050432 GCA_028564925.1 Lithobates sylvaticus | reverse complement strand
AAACCTAAGCAGATTGCTTTTTTTCAACTTTTTTCCCCCATTCAAAACTTTTTTTTAATAGCATGAACATGCCATTATTTGGCTCTGAGTCATCTGATAGCTTATGTTGTTTGGTTGCTCGTTGTGCAAAATCCCCAATTCCTCCTTTTAAACTCTGTCTAACCTTTTACAACTTCAGGAGCAAAATTACTGGGAATTAGTACTAGACCCTTCAGAGTGTAGGACATGTTTTGAGTGTAAGAAAATGTTTTTACATGCTTTGGTTAGTCATTTGGCTGAGTGAGTCCAAAGACACTTGTAACAAATGATGGACATAAATGTATCCACCCCCATAGTTACGGGATTATCATTAGTATGGATTGGGGAAACTTGACAAGGGCCATGATGACCTTATAGGAAAAAAATTTTAATAAGACAAAATTCTTTCACTTAAAAGACCATTGGCTTCCTTGATTAAGTCTTAAACTTTGTCACAGATCGGCATCAAAGCTAATCTGCTACTACCACCACATAGTCTCTTCTTCCTTGCTACAGCCAGTTGTGTTCCAGGATTTGGGGGGGGGGGAGTTTAGGCATGTTGCTTGATAAAATACCTACATGACCATTCAATGCCAAGCCTGTCAATCAACCTCACTATTTAGCTGTAGTCATACCACTACCCATTGCCTGAGTACTAGGTTCATTTTTTTGCTCCAGGCTCCAGTCTAAATTAGTTCTCGAGTTCCAGAGGGTTCTGTTTCTCCAGTTGCCAACTTCAGCTTGTATTTGACTATGCTTGCTCAGTGCACATCCTTACTTTTTGCCTGTCCCTGTTTCTAATATCAAGTATTGACAGTGTACCATACACTGGTTATATTTCTAGTCAATTGCCATCAGTACAGGTGTGTCTGAGGGTCTCAACCTGATACACTAACCAAGAAAGTCCACCACTCCCTGCTGGTTGCTCTGGTAAATGTCTGGTGAGTGTACTTAGACTCTATGACTGGATGTGGGCTCCCCACCTGGTCTATAGCAAAATGATGGCTGGGTGGGACTTTTGTCAATCTGGGTGGACGTCATACACAGCCGAAGATTGATAAGTGTACGGGCCTGCTTTACGGGCCTGCTGTGACCAATCACAGCACATCAAATGACAATTGTGTACAACTGTGTTGCTAGCTGTAATTCGTCACAGTGACCACATGGTACATAAAGGGCCAATCACAGCCCATCTGTACCATGTGATTAGCTGTGGCCAATCACAGCTAATCACAACAAAACACACTGAATGAATCAGTTTCATTCAGTAAAAATGGTTGCTTATATTAGTGAAATTCACTCGTAGAAACTATCATAATGTGTAAAAAAATCCTGATCACTTCCCCAGAGTAGTACAATGTTACTATGGTAACACTGTAGTGCTCTGGTCACAGTGTGTTAAAAAAAAAAAAAAAAATTGTAAAAAAAAAAAAGGAAAACATAAAAACGAAATAAAAGAAAAAATAAGAAAACAAATGATTAATGATGACAATGATTAATAATGACATACTGTCACAAGTCAGTGTCCCTGATTATGATAACGCTGTGGTGTACTGGCACAGTATGTAAAAAAAAGAAAAGTGTATTTTCTTTTTTATTTCTTAATTTTCCAAAAAGTTACAACTTCGAAATACTCACCATGACTATTGTGGCCATAGATAGATTCATGCAATGCATAAATCTATCTATAGGTAATATTGGGATTGGGGGATATTTCTGCTGTCCTAACACCTCAAGAAATTAGATCAGTACATCTAGATTGATACATTTTACTTTATACCATAGTTTATGTAGCAGAACACATTTTGGCCTAAATGTATGAAGAAAGAATATTTATTTGCAAAATATTATAACAGAAACAAAAAAAAGTGTTATTTTTTTCAAGATTTTTGGTCTTTTTTAATTTATTTAGTAAAAAATAATAATTCAGTGGTGATTTGATACAACCAAAAGAAAGCTCTATTACACACGATCAGAAATTCCGCCAGCAAAAGACTGATGTGAGCTTTTGGTCGATAAATGCAACCGTGTGTAGGCTCCATTGGACTTTTGCTGGCGGAATTTCACCCAGCAAAAGATTGAGAGCATGTTCTCAATTTTTCAGACGGAAAAAGTTTCTATCGGAAATTCCGATCGTCTGTGGCAATTCCGACACGCAAAATTGCGACGCATGCTCGTAAAAAATTTGACGCATGCTCGGAAGCATTGAACTTAATTTTCGTGGCTCGTTGTAGTGTTGTACGTCACCGCGTTCTTGATGGTCGGAATTTGATGTGACCATGTGTAGGCAACACAAGCTTGAGCGGAATTCCATCAGAAAAAATGTCCAAGGCTTTTCTGATGAGAATTCCGATCGTGTGTACACTGCATTAGTGTTAAAAAAAATACTAATTTAATTTGGGTACAGTGTTGCATGACCACGCAATTGTCATTCAAAGTGCAACATGCGCTGAAAGCTTAAAATTGGCTTGGGCAGGAAGGTGGTGAATGTGCCCAGTATTGAAGTGGTTAAAAACTCACACCCTATCCAAAGTGCAGAACACAGAGAGGCCACTATTCAGTTTTTCCATGACCATCTGGTTCTATTTGTGCTTTAGAAACTGCCTTTTTAACTTGCTAGAGAAATTCCTCTCTCTACTGGCAGCTACAAGGTGATATTCTTTATAGGCATCACTTGCGTGAGGTTGGTGTCACCATCTTTATTTTTTGCTGCTGCCAATTTCATAAATTTTTGAGGTATGCTGTATCGTTTGTTATTTTATGTTGATAAGGCTTTTATTTACAGCAAATCGTCACCCCTTGAAAAAAAGGTGATTTTGTTTCAGGGTGCTGAAAGCACAACATTCCCTTGTTACCGACCATATGTTCTTTGAGTTGACTTTGTATGCAGCATGCTGTTTCATGGTCTGAGCGGGTGGCCTTATCTTGCTAAGGACACTTTTATTTTCATAGAGGCAAGGTGGTGCTGAAATCTTGGACTTCCTTCTTACTTAAGGTAATACCCAGTTTGCATACCACCCCTGGCTTTATTTACTTGACCAGGGAGGGGGTGGCTTTACAAGAAAAAATTATCATTAAAAAAAAGCAAATCTGTTTTTATACTTTTAAAAATATCCTAAAAAAAAAGCCTGCTACTTCCGTGTGTAGAACCTCTGCCCTTTACCTTAGGCCCACCAGGCCTTTTTCTTCATAAAGGGGATTTCTCAAATTTATTAGCAGATATATGAATGGGGAAATACATTTTTGGTACTTTGGTGCACAGTACTTTACCGCACAGCTATGATACTGCAACAAAAGGGCAGCTTTGCCTGTGTCAGCAACAAGTGTAAGCTGCCTGGGCCCAAAAAAAGGACATAGAAAAGAAAAAATTTATTAAAATATACCTCCACAAAAAAACTGAGATTGGGATTTGGGCAGGGTCAGCAGTTTATAGCTGCAGGTATGTTCACATACTACTTGCTGCCACCTGCTCTTCCCCTAGCCATAGGATTTTCCCTTACATCCTGGTCATAGGACTTTCCTCCTCCATTTGCTGCTGCCTGCCAATTCCCCAGCATTGTGGAAAGGCAGGAAGCCTATTGTGCTATGTTTTCTACCTGCAGCTATGAGTTTCTTTGAATGAATGAATGAATGATTTATATAGCGCTGCAACTGCGAACTGAATCGCCTCGAGGCGCTTGATCCGACCTGCGTTGATTCTTTCTTAGAAGAGGTGGGTCTTGAGTTTTTTCCTGAAGACCCGATGGTCTTTTTCTAAGCAGATGTTCGTAGGTAGAGCGTTCCATAGCCATGGTCCTTGGACTGAAAATCTTCATTCTCCCCTTGATTTGTACTGGGACTTGGGGACGAGGAGGAGGTTTTGGTTGTTAGATCGGAGGTTGCGATTGGGAGTGTAGTGTTGTATTTTTTCGCATATATCTTTGCACCACCTCATCAAAATAGGACATTTTGGGCTCACCATGGAATGCAGGCAGTAGATCCCCTGATTTGCCTTTGTATTGAGGAGAGGTGAAACATCCTGTTTGAAGCTGCCACCAATTTAAACCCTCCTCCCCACCAACAGCACTCAGACCCTCTTCCTACGCCTCACAGCCAACACCCCACCCTCTTTCTCATATTTCAATGTAGTTAGTTTCAATATAGTTAGGGCAACTTCCCCCCTGGAATGCATGTATCTGCAAGTGCATTTTTTCAAGCACTCCCATGAATTCCGTAATTGACAGCCCATTAGTTTCAATTGGCTGCCAAACACACAAAAACAAGCAAAAAGTACGCCAGACGCAACTTTTAAAAATCCTGCTGCACCATGCTGAATGGTACCTTGTGGTTTGGTGGCCACAAATGTTATGCATGTGTTAGGTGCATTTGGGGTGCCATTAACAATTAATGACACCTATACGTGACTAACAAGGGCAGCGCATCCCTTTGTGGTACAGGAAATGCACAGAGGAATTCACCTTTCCAGCACCGGGTCCTGGTGTGAACCCTTTGGCAAAATCTATTGCTCATGCTATATGCACCACATGGTTGTCCTGGATCTTTCACAATCCTAGCAATGCTTCTGGTATTATGATAGCAGGTAGCAAGCACTGGTGGTGGCGCCTTTAGAGTTAGTGAGTCTATTCTATAGTATTGGAAGAGGTTGTGAATTTTTTTTGCCATCCTAGAGTAACCAACCTTGCAGATGTAAAGTATGGTGAAACGGAAAAGCTTTGATATTTGCTTAGTGGTTGACACTTTGGTATAAACACACTTGGTTAGGGGTGTCAGGTGGATGATTGCTTGCATCCTGGAATTGTGGAATACTTGTGCTGTACTGATTTCTTGTTTACTGTGATTGTTTGATGGGTGATAGGAAAAATACTCCTTAGCAACCTGTGTTTTTTAATCCTATACATACTTGTATCCTGCAATACCACATAGTCAGTTTAGACCAGCTGATCTAACCACAGCCAAATATTTTTTTTTTTTTTTTTAGTTTTTGGGGTTTGCTGGTAAAATAGAGCTTTTCTATTCTTGAACATTCAATATATGAACCCAGTTATGTATTTCAACCTTTTTTTGTATAATTTACTTTTGGCCCAGAACTGATTACTGATACAATTTGTGTTTAGTTGTCAGTTTTGGGGCATGCTACTTCTATCATTTTCAGCTGCAAGTCACCATGTAACTTCATCATTTCCAGGTAGGTGGTGGCTATTCTGGGTGGTTACTGTATGACCCCTTTAACACTGAGGCGTTTTTCAGGCGCCTTTTATGGCTAAAAATAGCACCTGTAAAGCTCCTGAAAAACGAATTTTAAAGCCTCCCCAGTGTGAAAGCCCGAGTGTTTTCACACTGGGGTCGTGCGCTTGCAGGAGCGAAAATAAAGTCCTGCAAGCAGCATCTTTGGGGTGGTGTATACACCGCTCCTTCACCATCCCTGCCATTGAAATCAATGGGCAGCGCTGCTGAAGCACTTGTAAAGTGCTTCAGCAGTGGCACTTTGCGGGCACTTTTAACCCTTTCCTCAACCGCTAGCAGGGTTAAAAGAACCCAGCTAGTGGCTGAAAATCGCTGCTAAAACTATGGTAAAGTGTCACTAAAACTAGCAGTGCTTTACTGCTAACTCAGTGTGAAAGGGGTCTAACAACCATGCACTTCTGCACACCTGCTGTCAGATGTTTGGTGCAAATGGCATTCCACAAGTCACTTGTTTGTGTTGTTTTCCATGGAAGTGGTTTCTTTGTATTTTTTTAACAATTATTTATTTTAATGAGCTTTCTCTCACACAGCATAGACATACTTACAATTCCACCAAAATATATTCTTCGTATATATTCTTCGAGTATGGCGATACCACAAGACTTTTTCACTGCCTAGACACATAGAAGGGTCCAAAACCCAAGGAGCACCTTCAGGCTTTCAATAGGCATGCATTATGCATCTGATTTCCTGACTACCTAGCTCAGTTGTGGAGGCCAGAGTTCACTTCTAGCAGCCATATCAGGCCACATACCCTCAACATGGGGGGTGCCTTGCCAGGGATAAGCCTCTTGGAAAGGCAACTTGTTCTCATGTTGATGAGGACAAGAGCCTTTTCCCCACTACCTTGATCAGTGGTTGTAGTGGGCTGTGGGCAGGGGCTCTTCAGAGTCTGGTGGCCCCCACATGTCGGTATCCCCCCATATCCCTACTAATTCACAAAAAAAAGATGTAACCTAGAAATAAAGACACCCAAACATTTGACTATTGTTCTTCTAAAAAAAAAAAGCAACATCAATTACAATGCCTGATACCCACCCACTCAGGGTCAGGGATAGTGGTGACATCATTGACCAAATATGTTAATATTTTCTGAGCAACCATTGACAGCATAATGTTGTCATATACAAAAGTGATAGAAATATTGCTTATATTTATATACATGATTTTCAGAGCCTAGCTGCATGTGGGGAAAATCACCACTAAAATCCATTAAACACTTTCAGGCTTTGAAGGGGCATTAATTATGCTTTTCATTTCCTGACTACCTATAACATTTTCACCAGTTTATACCATACTGCTGATGCTTGCCTGCTGCAATTAAGTAGGAATTAAGTAGGATGTTCAGTGATTGGTTACATAGTATGCCTGACTCTTTTAGCAGGGACTCCTTTATCTTCTAAATCAGAGGTGGCCGTTAATGAACAGCTGCTTTGCTCAGGTCTTTGCTCCACTGCTTTCATCAGTCACTCTCCGGATTTGGCCTCCTCAACAGTGTACAGTTTTGACAGTTGCAGTTCTGGTACATGACACTGGTGCTGGTTGGGCATCAGAACACCTGTTCCAGATAATATTGGTGTTAAATGAGACTGTACTGGTGACTGGTTACTGATGCTGGCTTACACTGGTTCTGGTGACATGGTACTGGTTTCAAGGCAATCAGGACACTTGTGCTGGCTTACACTGGCTCTGGTGACACTAGCACTGGTGTGGCTAGTGATCAGAATACTTTTGCTGGCTTGACTTTCTCTGATGAAGATGACATTAGTGTGGCTAGCGATCAGGACATATTGCTGACTTCTGTGGTTTTGGTGACTCTAGCAATGGTGTAGCAGGCAATAGGAACTCTTTTGATGGCTTACACTGGCACTGGCGACACTTGCACTGGTGTTATGACTAATAAAAAATCTGCGTGAAATGCATTAACATTTGTTTGTCATCTTGTGTCTTGGGTTTGTGGTGTACATTTTATCTGGATTTTATCCAATATAGCTTGCATTTATCTGAGGACTGGAATGAGGTCAACCCTCTTTGTTACATGTACTTGCACTGGTTTGTCTAGCTATCAGGACACTGTTGCTGGCTACACTGGCACTGGTGTGTCTAGTAATCAGGAACACAGTTGCTAGCTGCTCTGGTCTATTGACACTGGCACCGGTATAGTGCCAATCAGGAATGCTGTTGCTGGTTGCACAGGCTCCGGTGACAGTGAACTGGCGTGGTAGCAATCAGGAACACTGTTGCTGGCTTACACTGGTTTAGCAACATTGGAAATAGTAGGGCGACAATCAGAAACACTGTAGCTGGCTGCACTGCTCTTGTGACACTGTACTGGTGTGGCAGCAATTAGGGACACTGTGGTTGACTGCACTGGTCCGGTGACATTGTGTAATGGTGTGGCTAGTGATCAAAGAAATAGCAACCTTTGTTTACAAATGTAATCACTCAGATTGGTGACAGTGATCATGAGGTACAATTTAATTGGCTCTGTAGCCTCATTTTGTGATCTGCTGCATCCAATGAACACAGCAATCGCAGAGTGTGCTTATGTGTGTGCTAGAGGGTGCGCACAAGTACCACAAAATGAAGGGTATTTTAAAATGGTCTCTCTCCCTCTGGAAGGAGCCATCCAGCCATTTCTGTACAACAGACGGTTGGTAAGTGATTAGGCAATAGAAAAAGAAAATTTATTTCTTGAACTGATGCTTAGTGGAATATGAAAAGTGAAACACCAATATTTGTGTTAATAATGTGTATGTAAAGTGAGAAAAGATACAAGAATAATGGTGACTTAATGTAGTTCAATACTACAACATAGTCTCTGTCCGGGCTAGTTGATTTGCCTACCACTGTTTGTTGGAGCTGATCTCTGCGTACAGTTAAACATTATTACCAAGATTAATGGCAAGGTGTGTATATGACCTAACAAGTAAATCCATGCAACTGATGAGTTTAAATTACTATAACTTTAATTGATTATTTACATATGATGATCCCTTTATTTTTTTTAATTTATGTATTTTTATTTCTACATGAAAGTCCTTCTGTTAAAAAATTACCAGCTACAAATCAAGGATAGGACCAGTATAGCACTTGTCTATCTATCTATCTATCTATCTATCTATCTATCTATCTATCTATCTATCTATCTATCTATCTATCTATCTATCTATCTATCTATATATCTCATTTACATATTTATCTTACATCTGTGGTTAGAGTTTCCATGGTTACCAGATAGTTCTAAATTTGAAATGTTAAAACTTAATATAAAACCGACAAGGGTTTACAGTATTTCAGAAGCAATAAGGCACTTTAAATTTAGTTATGGGTTCATAGAGGAGAAAATACTGAGTAATCGTCATCATATTGAATTTGTTTTTCCAGATATTTATTTCTTGAACATTTTGTGTAACATTTTAAAAAGAAAAACCGAATCAAGAAATTGTGCTTGAAGTAGCGAAGTTATGCAATAAGTAAACATACTAAATTCATGAGAAATAAACTAATCACATATTGCCACACTTAGTAAATATACATTTTTCAACACACTCATGCAAGTGCAATTACCAAAAAGAAGCTGAAGACAGAATTTATTTACTGTAATTGAAATGATTTTAAATTCTTATGACTGTTCTTAAGGTAAGAAAAAGTTAGCCAGGATGTTATAGGTGTACTGCCAATATTTTCTTATCATACCTTTTTAATTATTGAGTTTAACTCACAAAAATAGCTATAGCGACACAGAGTTACTTTGTAAATATACTGTGTACATAAATACCTTAAATAAGTTCTGCACACCTTAACAAAAGAACTAAAATTGCTGTAGATCCGAGGGGGACATGCAAGGAAAATAAAAAACAGCATTTTAGCTTGCACATGATTGGATGATAAAATCAGCAGAGCTTCCCGTCATTTCAGATCTTCCCCTCAGATCTACAGCGATCTACAGTAATCTACAGCTATCTACAGCGACTGCACTTCCAAGTGCACTTGTAGTGCAAAGCGGATTTGCCCTTAGTAAATCAACCCCATAGTGTGATAGGATTATTTTTGAAAAAAATAGCAGGGAACACTTAAATAACATAAGTGCCTCCAGCACTGTTGGGTATTGCATGTGTATACATATCACATTAACAAACCCCTAATAACAGATCATAGTCAAAAATCCAGTTACAAACCCAGTATCCAATGTCTCTCTTAGTACGGATGTCAGCCAAAATGCCTCCAAGCCTGATAATATACGCACCGTCACCTGGACTTTTTTCAGAAACATGCTTAACCACTTCCCGCCCCGGCCTATAGCAGAATGACCGCTGGGCGGTGGTTTTGTTATCCTGACTGGGCGTCATATGACATCCTTCAGAATAACATGTCGCCGCAAGCCCGTGGGGGTGCGCATTGCGGCGATCGGTGGAGCGGTGTGTCAATCTGACACACCGCTACACTGATCTCGGTAAAGAGCCTCTGGCGGAGGCTCTTTACCATGTGATCAGCCGTGTCCAATCACGGCTGATCACGATGTCAACAGGAAAAGCCGGTGATCGGCTTTTCCTCACTCGCGCCTGACAGGCGCAAGTAGAGGAGAGCTGATCGGCAGCCCCCCTCAGATGCCCACACTGGACCACCAGGGACTCCACTAGGACCACCAGAGAAGTGGGCAACATGTGGATGGGCAGGTATGTACCCCCTGGCCATCCACATGTGCAAATGATGCCCAATCTGTGCCAGTCAGTGCCCACAAATGGGCACTGACTGGCACCATCATGTAACAATAAAAAACAGTGATGCCCAGCAATGCCACCCATCAGTGTCATCAGTGCCACCCATCAGTGTCCAGCAGTGCCACCTATCAGTGCCCATCCGTGCCCATCAGTGCCCACCTATCAGTGCCCATCCATGCCACCTATCTGTGCCACCCATAAGTACCTATCCATGCCACCAATAAGTACCCATCAGTGCCACTTATGAGTGCCCATCAGTGCCACCTATGAGTGCCCATCAGTGCTGCATACCAGTACCACCTATCAGTGCCCATCAGTGCCACCTATCAGTGCCCATCAGTGCCGCCTATCAGTGCCCATCATCAGTGGCCATCAGTGCCACCTCATCAGTACCACCTCATTGGTGCCACCTCATCGGTGCCCATCAGTGCCGCCTTATCAGTGCCCGTCATTGCAACCATATCAGTGCCCGTCATTGAAGAAGAAAATTTAATTATTTACAAAAAAAATTAACGGAAACAAAGAAAAACTTGTTTTTTTTTCAAAATGTTCAGTCTGTTTTTATTTGTTTGCGCAAGAGGTGATCAAATATCACCAAAAGAAAGCTCTATTTGTGGGAACAAAATGATAAAAAATTTGTTTGGGTACAGTGTAGCATGACCGCGCAATTTTCATTCAAAGTGCGACAGCGCTGAAAGCTGAAAATTGGTCTGGGCAGGAAGGTGTCTAAGTGCCTATGTGTATTGAAGTGGTAAAAGGCTAAGTTCACCCTTCCAGGCAGGATTTTACTTTACATAATAAATAGTCTTTTCTGCCCAAGCCATACTAGTAATGCTTCTTTTTCCAAGCAATCCTATTGTGATGATCTCTCACTTACCTTGTCCATGGCAGCTTTGAATCTGCACCTCTCTGTTAAAATTTTTAAAAATGCTTTCCTGACGCCTTCATGGCAGCACACACTGGGGTTGTGACTCCGCCCCCACAACCTGACAGGATTGGTTTAACTATAAAGTTGAAGGGGAGATCCCCCGCTGCATTCTCCTTTTTTTCCTCACCTGACAGGTTGGACGGACAAGTTCTCCTACGATAGATGAATAAGCCTCTTACCGCAATCGCCCCAGCAGGTTCAAGCCTCTCCTGTTTGGAAGTCCCTCCTGTACAGTCTCTAAAGGAGCTTCTATGGAGGGAACCCCCATTCTGGTGGTCTCAGGGGGGCGTCGAGGATTCCGGCAAGTAAACAAGCTTTAAAGAAGCTTTCATTTTGCAGTGGACTCCCCTATCTCTTTCCCCTTATGTGTCTGGTAACTTGCCCCCTTCTTAAATGCCAGTGGCTGATTATTTAATAGGGCGGTTGAAATGTACATAGGTTATTTTTCCTTACACTGGGCCTGCTGGCCCTTGTTGTCCTCCGTTGTTAAGAGCCGTCAGGATTGTTAGCCGGCGCGTCCCCGCATCGCCCATGCGCACTACAGGGCCGGGAAGACACCGCTATACCTTCGGTGTGTTAAGCCCTGATCCAAGATGGCGCGGGGACACTCGGGACGCGTCTGCGCATGCGCGGAAACGTCATTCGGGCGCCGCAATGGCGCCATATTTAAAAACAGAACCTTTTCATATGAACTCCCTGTGCAACTCTGCATGCTGGAAGAAAGTAAGGAACTACTGCTCTGCAAATCAGCTAACTCTAAGACTCAAGGTAAGCCCCTATAAGGGTTCCCCATCTCCTAAGCTCCAGGGAATAGGTATATAGAATAAATAAATAAATAATTAAATAATTAAATAAATTAATTTTAAACGTACAAAAAAAATAAATATATATATATATAAATAAATAAAAAATAATTAAAGGGGCAGTAAGCAAAAAAAAAAAAAAAAAGTATGTATATATATATATATATATATATATATATATATATATATATATATATATATATATATGGTGTGTGTGTGTGTGTGTAAAAAAAAAAAAAAAAAAAGAAATTATATATATGTGCGTTTATTTTGTCTTTTTTCCCAGACTGCCCTGTCCCCTTCTTTTCTCCCTATGGAGTCCACTGCCCACGCAGACCACCATCAGCAAACTAGGTAAGAGGCTGGACCAGATAGGTAAGTATTGAAGGGGAGAAAAAAGAGTGCCAGACCGCTAAACGCTGCATTTCTCTTGGCAGCCCGGCGAGGTCAAGAACCACCAGTTCCCGGCATGGGAAAAGATCAAGCCATACCTCAAGCAGGAGGTCCCGCAGGAGCCGTTCAAGATCCCCTTCGCGCCACCGAAGGCACAGCCGCTCACGGCGAAGTTACTCACGGCATAGTCGCTCCCGTCGCAGCAGGTCAAATCGCAGGAGGTCCCCCTCCTCGCACCGCCGAAGCCGCCACACCCGTCCCGCAGCTAATGCCTGCTGGGTATGCGGCGCCCCAGCACTGCCGGAAAAACTTGCTTGCCGCTCTTGCTTCAATGAAGCCACTACAGAGAAGGAAGCAGACGCAAGGATGGCAACAGAGCTCATAAGAGAGTCAGTGCGGGAGTCTCTACTGGAAACTACAGCACCACCATTGGACAGAGCTGCTCCCAGTACATCCTCAGCGGAACCGCCTCACACCCAGGCCTCGGATTCTCCCTCTGAGGACGAGGTTCAAGACATCTCAGCAGGTTTTGATTTTTCTCTGGTGGAGCCTTTCGCCAAATCAGTCAAAGAGGCGATCGGCTGGGAGGACGACAAGGCAGAACCTCAAAAGGTTCGGAAATATTTTCCAAACTTAAAGAGGGATCCGGAAACTTTTCCTTTTATAGAGGAACTTGAGGATCTCATAAAGGACGAATGGGAAAGGTCTGACAAACGATCTAGTCTGACCAACAGGCTGGCCAAGATGTATCCCTTGAAGGAATCAAAAATAAACCCCTTGACCAACGCACCTGCCGTCGACGCTTCTTTGATGCGTCTCGCCCGCCACGTCACCTTACCAATTGAGGATGCGGTCTCCTTTCGAGATGTGCTCGATCGGAAGATGGACCTGGAGTTAAAAAAGGCCTACTCCACAGCCGGGGGGGCCTGCAGACCTGCAATAGCTACAGCAGCGGTAGGCAGAGCCATCTCGGGATGGACATCTAAAATAGAGAAAGACCTGCAGGATGGCGTCGAGATGGAAAAAATAATTTCCTCCCTACAGGAAATCAGACTGGCAGGGGATTTTGTAGCGGAAGCATCTGTAGACGTCATAAGATCGTCAGCCAGTACTATGCTGGCATCAGTAACAGCAAGGAGAGCCCTATGGCTCAAACCATGGGTGGCGGATACGGCATCCAAACTGAACTGGTGCAGGATCCCGTATGACGGCGCAAACCTGTTCGGCACCAAATTAGACTCTGCTATCTCCAAAGTAACTGGGGGGAAGTCAGGTTTAATCCCCTCCGATAGGAGACCCAAGACACAGAAAGGGCCAGCATATAGACGTAACCTCCCGAATAAATACAGAGAGGCCAGATCCTACCGTCCTGGTAGGGAATTTAGGAGGGACTGGAAGAACACAAAGCCTGCTTTTCTCAGAATGCAGAAAACCAAGTCCACCCCGGCAGGGGACCAACAGAAGTCGTTTTGAAATTTTGCCTGTCCACCCGGCTCAGGTGGGCGCCAGGCTAAGAAACTTCTCCCAAATCTGGACGAATCACATAGAAGACTCATGGACATTGTCCACAATAAAGTTCGGACACAAGTGGAGGTTCATAAGCAGACCTCCGGGGAATCACTTCCAGGCAACCAGACCACCATCCTCGCTACCCAGAAGGAGTCTATTAATAAGGTACGTGGCAGAACTGAAGCAGAAGGGGGCAATACTGGAGGTCCCATCATGTCAAAGGGGGAGAGGATTCTACTCCCCCCTATTCTTGGTAAAGAAGAAAACAGGAGACCTACGCCCTGTGTTGGACCTCAAAAGGCTCAACAAAGGAATCCAGGTCGAGGCCTTCAAAATGGAAAGCCTCCAGTCCATACTTCTGGCAGTGAATCTGGGAGACTGGATGCTTTCAATAGACTTATCGGACGCTTATCTTCACATACCAATCCATCCAGCTTTTCAAAAATTCCTCCGGTTTGCCATAAACCAATGCCATTTTCAGTTCCAGTGCCTCCCATTCGGCATCTCCTCGGCACCCAGAACCTTTACAAAAGTTCTGTTACCCTTGGTGGCACTCCTCAGAGAAAGGGGATTACGCATTCACCATTACCTGGACGACATCCTACTGTTAGCGGAAGATCAAGAGACGCTGATCCACCACCGAAAAATCCTACTTACAACTCTCCAGAAATTCGGTTGGATAATCAACTGGAAGAAGAGCAGTCTGCAACCCACCCAAAATATGGTTTTCTTGGGAGCAGATCTAAAAACCAATACAAACAGGATACAACTCCCACAAGAGAAGATCCAGCCTCTAATTCGGAAGATGCAGAGGCTACTATCCACCAATCACCTACCAGCCAGAGCTTGTCTGAGTATTCTGGGGTCCATGTCCGCAACCATACCAATGGTACAATGGGCGCAGTGGCACATGAGAGCCCTACAGAACTCATTTCTCAGGCAGTGGGATGGAGTATCGATGCATCAGACCATCTCTGTCTCCGAAGCAGTGAAACGGTCAATATGGTGGTGGACGCGTCAGGGCAACCTCAAGAGATACAAACCCATAATCCCTCCGGATCCCGAAGTCGTCACCTCGGATGCCTGCCAGAGCGGTTGGGGAGCCCACTTCCGAGATCGGGCAGCCCAGGGCCGATGGCTCTTTCAGGCTCAAGGGATAGTCTCGAACATTTTAGAACTCAGGGCAGCCTTCCACGCGTTAGAGGCATTCACGCCACTACTAGAGGGGGAAGATGTGCTGATCAGGATGGACAACAGGGTAGCAGTCTCCTACATTCAGAAACAAGGAGGTACCAGGAGTACCACTCTGATGGAGGAAGTCCGACCCATCTTGGAATGGACCCAAATACACCTGGCAAGTTTAAAGGCAGTCTACGTTCCAGCGGCTCAGAACATGCTAGCCGATTACCTAAGTCGGGAAACGTTGTCCAACAACGAGTGGTCCTTGAGCCCTCAGGCATTCTCTCTCCTGACAGAAGCCTGGGGAATGCCAGAAATAGACCTGGCGGCCACTCCAATGAACACCAAATGCCACAGGTTCCTGACGAGGGGCTCATTTCCATCAGCAGAGGGAATAGACTGCCTGATCCACCCATGGGACTTCAAGTTGGGGTACATATTTCCCCCAACCCCGTTAATTGCGAGGTTCTTATCCAGACTCCGGAGATCCTCGGTAACAGTAATAGCGGTAATCCCAATGTGGCCGAGAAGGCCGTGGTTCACGACCCTCCTACAACTCAGCCTTCAACCTCCAATTCCTCTTCCAATAACCCCGGACCTTCTATCTCAGGGACAGTTCCTTCACCCAGCACCAGAGAGATTACACCTGATGGCCTGGAGATTGAGAGGGTTAGACTAAGGGCACAAGGCTGTTCGCAAGAGGTTATATCAACCCTGATGCAAGCCAGGAAAGTATCTACTAATACCATCTACATGAGGGTTTGGGAGAGATTCTGCTCCTTGGCACAACAGAAAAGGTGGAATCACCTCTCTCCAGAACCATACCAAATCCTAGAGTTTCTCCAATTAGGGGTGAGCAAAGGCCTAAGCTCAAGTACAAGTGTCGGCTCTGTCAGCAAAGACAGGAACTAGGTGGGCATTCCATCCCCTGGTAACACAGTTCCTAAAGGCCTGCCTAAAGATAAAACCTCCCAGAAAACCAGTTTTTCCATCATGGGACCTATCAGTAGTTCTCCATGCTCTTTCCAACCCTCCGTTTACTCCATTCGAAACCATATCTCTTTGGGACCTGACCTTGAAGCTATCATTCCTCATAGCAATAACATCAGCAAAGAGAGTGTCAGAGATACAAGCACTAATGATCTCGGAACCTCACTTAGTCCTCTTACCCGACGGAGTAATTCTAAGACCTTCAGAACGCTTCACACCTAAAGTAGTAACTTATTTTCACTACAACCAAGACATCATTCTGCCATCCTTCACTAACGATCAGGGTGAACCGCATCCGTTGGACATCAAAACCACTATCTCTAACTACTTGGCAGCTACCCCCTCCTTTAGGAAGACGGATTCCCTTATGGTCATTCCCCATGGAACCAGACGCGGGCAAGCAGCCTCCTCACGTACTATCTCATCCTGGCTAGTCAGAGCCATTAAAAAGGCATATTCCACTCAGCACCTGACGATCCCTGAAGATATCAAGGCTCATTCTACTAGGGCAGTGGCTACCTCCTGGGCAGCGTATTGCAGGGTCTCACCAGAGACAATATGCAGAGCAGCGACATGGTCTTCCAGACATACTTTCATTTCTCACTACAAAGTGGATTCTGCCTATTTGTCCATGTCAGACTTCGGAAGATCCGTTGTTAGAGCCAATTCTTCCGCATTATAGGAATAAACATTATTTTACTTGCACCCACCCGACTGGCGAGTTATTTCCCAGTGTGTGCTGCCATGAAGGCGTCAGGAAAACGGAAAATTGTATACTCACCTTTCTGTAATTTTCCTTTCCTGACGCATCTTCATGGCAGCACACAATTTCCCACCCCGTTTTTGTGATGATATATACAGAGAATGCAGCGGGGGATCTCCCCTTCAACTTTATAGTTAAACCAATCCTGTCAGGTTGTGGGGGCGGAGTCACAACCCCAGTGTGTGCTGCCATGAAGATGCGTCAGGAAAGGAAAATTACGGAAAGGTGAGTATACAATTTTCCGTTTTCTGAGTCCATCACTTCCTGTAGCATCATGTGACAAGCCAGAAAATGTCATAACCCATCATGCACTGCTTTACTGCATCACATAATAGGGTGTGTTCATCTCTCTGGACCACGCCTCCCTCCTCACTATATCACCTCCTTTTTTCCAGGATAACACACCTACAGTATCTATCCAATCATTCTGTATCAAATCAGGCAGTCCCTTGCACTACCTAGTTGGTGGTAGATCTAAAGGAGATTATACAATCAGAATGTTTAGTGTATGATGAGCTTTGCAGACTTTAAAATTGTGATAAACAGTAAGCTATATTTAAAAGGTAATAACACCACTTTTATTAATACAAAGCATAAACAAGCTGGCAAACATAGCCCTACAATGATAAAAACAATATATGCACATGAATTTAGAAAGTGAATGTACACAGTTGGAAATTGCAAAAAATATAATCAAACCCAGTAGATACAAGTATCCCCATATGCTGTAGTCAGTCCATATAGGTTTCTTGGATCGCCCAACATGTTTCGGAATTGCTACTGTATATTCCTTCATCAGGGGGAGTTACATTTTGGGTGATTGTCTTTCTGAAATATAGATATAGTTGTTAATAGTAACATTGCAACCCTTTATATCAGGGGTCTCAAACTGGCGGCCCTCCAGCTGTTGCGAAACTACAAGTCCCATCATGCCTTTGCCTGTGGGAGTCATGCTTGTAACTGTCAGCCTTGCAATGCCTCATGGGACTTGTAGTTTTGCAACAGCTGGAGGGCCACCAGTTTGAGACCTGTGCTTTATATGATCAAAAGCCGTTAATATCATGTAATGTTTTACAATAGATTCATAGCTAATTACATATAATTATAATTACATAAAAAGCAGTGTGCAACACATAAATACAGGACAAGCATATGGATCGGTTGGTACTTTCAATATGGCTGAGATGATCTACACAGATCCACCAGGTGAAAGAGTACGCATCCAGCATGGGTCATACAACATGCATCAACAAGAAACGCCCCATGGACTACACCAGCAGTCAAATAACAATGTCGGAAACCAAGAAACGTCCAGCACCCCTCCCATCTGAGGATTGGCTCCCTCAGTGGTAATACAAACACACATATATTCATAAATATATATATATATATATATATATATATATATATATATATATATATATATATATATATATATATATATATATATATACTTAAACATGTGGCATGTCAGTCTTGGTTTTGAGCATTGCCAATATGGACATACATACACACCAGGCTGTTTGTAGGTAAACTGTTCTCTGACAGGGAGACTTTGCTTTGCCTATGTCCCCCAGGGCAGCAATTAGAAATTGTGGGGCCCCTTATACAGCTTTAGGCCTGCCCCCCCAAGCCTGACCACCAACATTCCCCAGGGTCCCGCCCACTGGCCGTCCCACCAAATCTGCCCACTAGCCATCCCACCAAGTTCTTCTGTGCCTCAGCCCCCCTCACACCTGTACGCTCTCAGCCCCCCTCACACCTGTACGCTCTCAGCCCCCCTCACACCTGTACGCTCTCAGCCCCCCTCACACCTGTACGCTCTCAGCCCCCCTCACACCTGTATGATCTCAGCCCCCCTCACACCTGTATGATCTCAGCCCACCTCACACCTGTACGCTCTCAGCCCCCTCACACCTGTACACTCTCAGCCCTCTCACACCTGTACACTCTCAGCCCTCTCACACCTGTACGCTCTCAGCCCCTCTCACACCTGTATGCTCTCAGCCCCCTCACACCTGTACACTTTCAGCCCCTCACACCTGTACACTTTCAGCCCCCTCACACCTGTACGCTCTCAGCCTCAGGCATGTACACAAACAGGCATATATACACACAGGCATGTATACACACAGAGACGTGTACACACTGACATGCATGTACACACACCTGTATGATCTCAGCCCCCCTCACACCTGTACGCTCTCAGCCCCCTCACACCTGTACACTCTCAGCCCTCTCACACCTGTACACTCTCAGCCCTCTCACACCTGTACGCTCTCAGCCCCTCTCACACCTGTATGCTCTCAGCCCCCTCACACCTGTACACTTTCAGCCCCTCACACCTGTACACTTTCAGCCCCCTCACACCTGTACGCTCTCAGCCTCAGGCATGTACACAAACAGGCATATATACACACAGGCATGTACACACACAAGACATGTACACACACAGAGATGTACACACACAGGTATGTACACACACAAGACATGTACACCCAGAGACATGTACACACACAGACATGTACACACACATAGACATGTACACACAGAGATATGTACACATAGGCATGTACACAATCACAGGCATGTACACACTCATAGGCATGTGCACATTCACAGGCATGTACACACACAAAGACATGTACACACACAGAGAAATGTAAACACACAGGCATGTACAGTGTCACACCCAAAGTCCCCCCCCCCCCTGTACAACAGCCCTTACTTGTAAGGTGGTATGGCCAGAGGTGGCAGCAAAGAGCCCGATGTCAGCTCATGACAGAGCAGCAGCCTGCCGACTCACACACATACAGGAGCATTCACAGAGCTCCTCTGCACCCACCCCTGCCTTCTCACTTGCCTGCCAGTCGGCCGGGCCCGTCCCTAATGTTACCTAATGTTGCTAGTGCACACTGTGACCTCAGTACATCCCAGAGAATCCTTCATCATCTAGTGATTCTTAGAGCAACCTGTGCACCTCCATGACAACTATGTCTCTGGCACACTCATCTGGTGGTTGGCCTGCCACACTCCCCGACAGTACCTCTGCTGCCTCTCTGCCCACAGTCATGCTCCTGCAATCACCAGGATGGTACTTTTCTCAGTGGATATAAATCCCTGTCCAGGACTGTAGGTTTGAACCCTAAACTCATCTAATGTACACCAGCAATCTACTAATCCTAATAAGCTTTTCCCTCAAAGACTCAATGCCTATTATGCCAGTCAAGTACAGATGATCTCACATTTCCATGCCCTTTCAACGCACTTGGAACAATTGCAGATCTCTCTGTAGCTGCTGTGCATCTTTCTTGCTTGTAATATCTACCCTTCAGATGAGCAAAATCTCTCGATCACAAGTATGCATTGAGAGCTTTCCGTGACACTTTAGTTACTATGCTGGGAGTGCGCAGTGAGCGCGTTACCAGCACAGTTAACAGCTTTCCCATAATGCATATATGTGGACGCTTGGCGTTAAAGCCCATCCAGTGGTTAATTTCAGATGCCCACACACTTTTGAATTATCTGTTGTACGTCTGTCCTATAGCAGCATATAAGGAACTCAGGCCTGCTCCAATTTCTGCTCCTTTAGCCCTCAGATCAACCCTAAAATGCTGTACATTTGGCAAGGCAGTGTACAGTTTAAAAAAATATAAAAAATAAATACACAACAAAGCACAGTATAAATATTGTAAATACTCATTGGTTGTAATCTTTATAAAAGCTCAAAGCAGTATTTAGAGCTGAACTCTAAGCACCAAAACTTTAATTTAAACATATTTCTTAAAGCAACAAAGCACAGTATAAATCTTGTAGATACTCATTGGTTGTAATCCCTATAAAAGCTCAAAGCAACATTTAAAACTTTAGAACTTTCATTATATATATATCCTAAAGGGCCACTGGATTTTTGGGTCCCCTTTACCTGTACAACCAGGCAACATGCATTTTCAGTGAGCATTCCACAGTCAATAATCCAATTCATTAACTTTGTTTTGATAATTTATTTAGGGGTTATAACTTAGATGGGGATGGGAAGCTATGGGATGCCCAGAAGTTTATCACTGAAGAAACTTTAAGTACAACTTGAACAATCAGACTTGTTAGCAAAGGTCCCAATCTGTACTCTCTTCAGAATACTGACACTCTCTGGATAGACAAAACCATTCCAAACTACATGCAGGTACTGCAGATTTCCCTGATGACAAAAAGCTAATACACCTGTCTCACTGGTGCAGAATCTCCAAGCAAGGGATAAGGTTAACAGTTCTCTGTCCCTTGGTTCTGCTAATTGAGGATTTCCCTCAGCTGCAAACTACCTTGTAGGGCGCAAAGGGGAGGGGGGGTTGGATAATGTGAAGGTTTACCCGCTCAGTCCCTTTTTATCCTGAAGCATAGCTGGTGATTTCTGGCTAAGCCTCCTGCTGGTCAGGTCCAACTCTGCAAATCAGGGTGTCTCCTGACTGAGACTGAAGGGGGTGAGGGTTCCTCCTTGGTTCCTTCCAATCTCTCTCTCTCTTTCTCAGCATCAGCACTTCTGCAGGGGTCCCCTCCAGGCCTCTGGATCCTGGAATCTCTCCCCACATGGCCAGGCCCTACAATATTTAAGAGCCATTTCCTCAGCTTCTGGGTCGTCCTTGCCTAGGGATTGGCAGAGATCTCTGGAATATTTAGCCTCTCATCTCCATACCCCCGCCCACTAAGTTATGGAACTTTCCAGAAGCTTCCAGAAACCAGGGGGGGCACTAGAGACCTTAGCCTGCAGAGCCTGCCAGCTAAACTACACTGAATTCCACTTGACCCCAATTGAATTGACTTCACAGACTAAAGTGAAGTCCAACTAAATTTGCCTAATTATCCCTTTATCTTTTAACAACCAAAACAAGTTATAACTAGGGATGAGCCGAACACGGGACTTACTAAAACATTTAATGTGAAAATGGCTTAATGTAGCTTAACGTGTAATAAAGTGCCTAAACCTCAACAATTGCCCTGAAACTTTGCACAGCCTAAGATCTCAACTTCCCAAACCTATCCAAGAAGTTTCATGCGATTCGGAGTTCCACAAGGCAAATTAAGGACATTAAGCTTGTTTTTTGGGGAGCTTAATGTGGCTTAACGTACAAAAAAGACCTTAAATGTTAACCAATTTCCTCCAAACTTCACACAATAGAAGACTCTATCCATGCCAACATATTTTGAAAATTGCAGCTCATTTAGTAAATCACACCAAAAGTTATTCACATTAAGCTATATTTTACAATGCTAAAACGTTTAATGTAAAGAGCTTAACGTACCATAATGTGCCTTAACCTCAATCAATTGTCTTGAAACTTTGCACAGCCTAAGTTCTTAACTTCCCAAACCTATCCAAGAAGTTTCATGCGATTCGGAGTACCACAAGGCAAATTAAGGACATTAAGCTTGATTTTTGGGGAGCTTAATGTGGCTTAACGTACAAAAAAGACCTTAAATGTTATCCAATTTCCACCAAACTTTACACAATAGAAGACTCTATCCATGCCAACATATTCTGAAAATTTCAGCTCATTTGGTTAATCACACCAAAAGTTATTCACGTTAAGCTATATTTTACAATACTAAAACATTTAATGTGAAAATGGCTTAATGTAGCTTAACGTGTAATAAAGTGCCTAAACCTCAATCAATTGCCCTGAAACTTTGCACAGCCTAAGATCTCAACTTCCCAAACCCATCCGAGAAGTTTCATGCGATTCGGTGTTCCACAAGGCAAACTAGGCACGTTAAGCTTGTTTTTTGGAGAGCTTAACGTACAAAAAAGACCTTAAATGTTAACCAATTTCCCCCAAACTTCACACAATAGAAGACTCTATCCATGCCAACATATTCTGAAAGTTTCAGCTGATTTGGTTAATCACACCAAAAGTTATTCACATTAAGCTATATTTCACAATGCTAAAACATTTAATGTGAAAATGGCTTAATGTAGCTTAATGTAGCTTAACGTGTAATAAAGTGCCTAAACCTCAATCGATTGCCCTGAAACTTTGCACAGCCTAAGATCTCAACTTCCCAAACCTATCCAAGAAGTTTCATGCGATTCAGAGTTTCACAAGGCAAATTAAGGACATTAAGCTTGTTTTTTGGGGAGCTTAATGTGGCTTAACGTACAAAAAAGACCTTAAATGTTAACCAATTTCCTCCAAACTTCACACAATAGAAGACTCTATCCATGCCAACATATTTTGAAAATTGCAGCTCATTTAGTAAATCACACCAAAAGTTATTCACATTAAGCTATATTTTACAATGCTAAAACGTTTAATGTAAAAAGCTTAACGTACCATAATGTGCCTTAACCTCAATCAATTGTCTTGAAATTTTGCACAGCCTAAGTTCTTAACTTCCCAAACCTATCCAAGAAGTTTCATGCGATTCGGAGTTCCACAAGGCAAATTAAGGACATTAAGCTTGTTTTTTGGGGAGCTTAATGTGGCTTAACGTACAAAAAAGACCTTAAATGTTAACCAATTTCCTCCAAACTTCACACAATAGAAGACTCTATCCATGCCAACATATTTTGAAAATTTCAGCTCATTTAGTAAATCACACCAAAAGTTATTCACATTAAGCTATATTTTACAATGCTAAAACGTTTAATGTAAAGAGCTTAACGTACCATAATGTGCCTTAACCTCAATCAATTGTCCTGAAACTTTGCACAGCCTAAGTTCTTAACTTCTCAAACCTATCCAAGAAGTTTCATGCGATTCGGAGTTCCACAAGGCAAATTAAGGACATTAAGCTTGATTTTTGGGGAGCTTAATGTGGCTTAACGTACAAAAAAGACCTTAAATGTTATCCAATTTCCACCAAACTTTACACAATAGAAGACTCTATCCATGCCAACATATTCTGAAAATTTCAGCTCATTTGGTTAATCACACCAAAAGTTATTCACGTTAAGCTATATTTTACAATACTAAAACATTTAATGTGAAAATGGCTTAATGTAGCTTAACGTGTAATAAAGTGCCTAAACCTCAATCAATTGCCCTGAAACTTTGCACAGCCTAAGATCTCAACTTCCCAAACCAATCCGAGAAGTTTCATGCGATTCGGTGTTCCACAAGGCAAACTAGGCACGTTAAGCTTGTTTTTTGGAGAGCTTAACGTACAAAAAAGACCTTAAATGTTAACCAATTTCCCCCAAACTTCACACAATAGAAGACTCTATCCATGCCAACATATTCTGAAAGTTTCAGCTCATTTGGTTAATCACACCAAAAGTTATTCACATTAAGCTATATTTTACAATGCTAAAACATTTAATGTGAAAATGGCTTAATGTAGCTTAATGTAGCTTAACGTGTAATAAAGTGCCTAAACCTCAATCAATTGCCCTGAAACTTTGCACAGCCTAAGATCTCAACTTCCCAAACCTATCCAAGAAGTTTCATGCGATTCGGAGTTCCACAAGGCAAATTAAGGACATTAAGCTTGATTTTTGGGGAGCTTAATGTGGCTTAACGTACAAAAAAGACCTTAAATGTTATCCAATTTCCACCAAACTTTACACAATAGAAGACTCTATCCATGCCAACATATTCTGAAAATTTCAGCTCATTTGGTTAATCACACCAAAAGTTATTCACGTTAAGCTATATTTTACAATACTAAAACATTTAATGTGAAAATGGCTTAAATGTAGCTTAACGTGTAATAAAGTGCCTAAACCTCAATCAATTGCCCTGAAACTTTGCACAGCCTAAGATCTCAACTTCCCAAACCCATCCCAGAAGTTTCATGCGATTCGGTGTTCCACAAGGCAAACTAGGCACGTTAAGCTTGTTTTTTGGAGAGCTTAACGTACAAAAAAGACCTTAAATGTTAACCAATTTCCCCCAAACTTCACACAATAGAAGACTCTATCCATGCCAACATATTCTGAAAATTTTAGCTCATTTGGTTAATCACACCAAAAGTTATTCACATTAAGCTATATTTTACAATACTAAAACATTTAATGTGAAAATGGCTTAATGTAGCTTAACGTGTAATAAAGTGCCTAAACCTCAATCAATTGCCCTGAAACTTTGCACAGCCTAAGATCTCAACTTCCCAAACCTATCCAAGAAGTTTCATGCGATTCAGTGTTCCACAAGGCAAATTAGGGACATTAAGCTTGATTTTTGGGGAGCTTAATGTGGCTTAACGTAGAAAGAAGACCTTAAATGTTAAACAATTTCCCCCAAACTTTTCACAATAGAAGACTCTATCCCTGCCAACATATTCTGAAAATTTCAGCTCATTTGGTTAATCACACCAAAAGTTATTCACGTTAAGCTATATTTTACAATACTAAAACATTTAATGTGAAAATGGCTTAATGTAGCTTAACGTGTAATAAAGTGCCTAAACCTCAATCAATTGCCCTGAAACTTTGCACAGCCTAAGATCTCAACTTCCCAAACCTATCCAAGAAGTTTCATGCGATTCGGTGTTCCACAAGGCAAATTAGTGACATTAAGCTTGATTTTTGGGGAGCTTAATGTGGCTTAACGTACAAAAAAGACCTTAAATGTTAACCAATTTCCCCCAAACTTCACACAATAGAAGACTCTATCCATGCCAACATATTCTGAAAGTTTCAGCTCATTTGGTTAATCACACCAAAAGTTATTCACGTTAAGCTATATTTCACAATGCTAAAACATTTAATGTGAAAATGGCTTAATGTAGCTTAACGTGTAATAAAGTGCCTAAACCTCAATCGATTGCCCTGAAACTTTGCACAGCCCAAGATCTCAACTTCCCAAACCTATCCAAGAAGTTTCATGCGATTCGGTGTTCCACAAGGCAAATTACGGACATTAAGCTTGATTTTTGGGGAGCTTAATGTGGCTTAACGTACAAAAAAGACCTTAAATGTTAACCAATTTCCCCAAAACTTCACACAATAGAAGACTCTATCCATGCCAACATATTCTGAAAATTTCAGCTGATTTGGTTAATCACACCAAAAGTTATTCACATTAAGCTATATTTTACAATACTAAAACATTTAATGTGAAAATGGCTTAATGTAGCTTAACGTGTAATAAAGTGCCTAAACCTCAATCAATTGCCCTGAAACTTTGCACAGCCTAAGATCTCAACTTCCCAAACCTATCCAAGAAGTTTCATGCGATTCGGTGTTCCACAAGGCAAATTAGGGACATTAAGCTTGATTTTTGGGGAGCTTAATGTGGCTTAACGTACAAAAAAGACCTTAAATGTTATCCAATTTCCACCAAACTTTACACAATAGAAGACTCTATCCATGCCAACATATTCTGAAAATTTCAGCTCATTTGGTTAATCACACCAAAAGTTATTCACGTTAAGCTATATTTTACAATACTAAAACATTTAATGTGAAAATGGCTTAATGTAGCTTAATGTAGCTTAACGTATAATAAAGTGCCTAAACCTCAATCAATTGCCCTGAAACTTTGCACAGCCTAAGATCTCAACTTCCCAAACCTATCCAAGAAGTTTCATGCGATTCGGTGTTCCACAAGGCAAATTAAGGACATTAAGCTTGATTTTTGGGGAGCTTAATGTGGCTTAACGTACAAAAAAGACCTTAAATGTTAACCAATTTCCACCAAACTTCACACAATAGAAGACTCTATCCATGCCAACATATTCTGAAAATTTCAGCTGATTTGGTTAATCACACCAAAAGTTATTCACATTAAGCTATATTTCACAATGCTAAAACATTTAATGTGAAAATGGCTTAATGTAGCTTAATGTAGCTTAACGTGTAATAAAGTGCCTAAACCTCAATCGATTGCCCTGAAACTTTGCACAGCCTAAGATCTCAACTTCCCAAACCTATCCAAGAAGTTTCATGCGATTCAGAGTTCCACAAGGCAAATTAAGGACATTAAGCTTGTTTTTTGGGGAGCTTAATGTGGCTTAACGTACAAAAAAGACCTTAAATGTTAACCAATTTCCTCCAAACTTCACACAATAGAAGACTCTATCCATGCCAACATATTTTGAAAATTGCAGCTCATTTAGTAAATCACACCAAAAGTTATTCACATTAAGCTATATTTTACAATGCTAAAACGTTTAATGTAAAGAGCTTAACGTACCATAATGTGCCTTAACCTCAATCAATTGTCTTGAAACTTTGCACAGCCTAAGTTCTCAACTTCCCAAACCTATCCAAGAAGTTTCATGCGATTCGGAGTTCCACAAGGCAAATTAAGGACATTAAGCTTGATTTTTGGGGAGCTTAATGTGGCTTAACGTACAAAAAAGACCTTAAATGTTATCCAATTTCCACCAAACTTTACACAATAGAAGACTCTATCCATGCCAACATATTCTGAAAATTTCAGCTCATTTGGTTAATCACACCAAAAGTTATTCACGTTAAGCTATATTTTACAATACTAAAACATTTAATGTGAAAATGGCTTAATGTAGCTTAACGTGTAATAAAGTGCCTAAACCTCAATCAATTGCCCTGAAACTTTGCACAGCCTAAGATCTCAACTTCCCAAACCAATCCGAGAAGTTTCATGCGATTCGGTGTTCCACAAGGCAAACTAGGCACGTTAAGCTTGTTTTTTGGAGAGCTTAACGTACAAAAAAGACCTTAAATGTTAACCAATTTCCCCCAAACTTCACACAATAGAAGACTCTATCCATGCCAACATATTCTGAAAATTTCAGCTCATTTGGTTAATCACACCAAAAGTTATTCACATTAAGCTATATTTTACAATACTAAAACATTTAATGTGAAAATGGCTTAATGTAGCTTAACGTGTAATAAAGTGCCTAAACCTCAATCAATTGCCCTGAAACTTTGCACAGCCCAAGATCTCAACTTCCCAAACCTATCCAAGAAGTTTCATGCGATTCAGTGTTCCACAAGGCAAATTAGGGACATTAAGCTTGATTTTTGGGGAGCTTAATGTGGCTTAACGTACAAAAAAGACCTTAAATGTTAAACAATTTCCCCCAAACTTTTCACAATAGAAGACTCTATCCCTGCCAACATATTCTGAAAGATTCAGCTCATTTGGTTAATCACACCAAAAGTTATTCACGTTAAGCTATATTTTACAATACTAAAACATTTAATGTGAAAATGGCTTAATGTAGCTTAACGTGTAATAAAGTGCCTAAACCTCAATCAATTGCCCTGAAACTTTGCACAGCCTAAGATCTCAACTTCCCAAACCTATCCAAGAAGTTTCATGCGATTCGGAGTTCCACAAGGCAAATTAAGGACATTAAGCTTGATTTTTGGGGAGCTTAATGTGGCTTAACGTACAAAAAAGACCTTAAATGTTATCCAATTTCCACCAAACTTTACACAATAGAAGACTCTATCCATGCCAACATATTCTGAAAATTTCAGCTCATTTGGTTAATCACACCAAAAGTTATTCACGTTAAGCTATATTTTACAATACTAAAACATTTAATGTGAAAATGGCTTAATGTAGCTTAACGTGTAATAAAGTGCCTAAACCTCAATCAATTGCCCTGAAACTTTGCACAGCCTAAGATCTCAACTTCCCAAACCCATCCGAGAAGTTTCATGCGATTCGGTGTTCCACAAGGCAAACTAGGCACGTTAAGCTTGCTTTTTGGAGAGCTTAACGTACAAAAAAGACCTTAAATGTTAACCAATTTCCCCCAAACTTCACACAATAGAAGACTCTATCCATGCCAACATATTCTGAAAGTTTCAGCTGATTTGGTTAATCACACCAAAAGTTATTCACATTAAGCTATATTTTACAATGCTAAAACATTTAATGTGAAAATGGCTTAATGTAGCTTAATGTAGCTTAACGTGTAATAAAGTGCCTAAACCTCAATCGATTGCCCTGAAACTTTGCACAGCCTAAGATCTCAACTTCCCAAACCTATCCAAGAAGTTTCATGCGATTCGGTGTTCCACAAGGCAAATTAAGGACATTAAGCTTGATTTTTGGGGAGCTTAATGTGGCTTAACGTACAAAAAAGACCTTAAATGTTAACCAATTTCCTCCAAACTTCACACAATAGAAGACTCTATCCATGCCAACATATTTTGAAAATTGCAGCTCATTTAGTAAATCACACCAAAAGTTATTCACATTAAGCTATATTTTACAATGCTAAAACGTTTAATGTAAAGAGCTTAACGTACCATAATGTGCCTTAACCTCAATCAATTGTCTTGAAACTTTGCACAGCCTAAGTTCTCAACTTCTCAACCCCATCCAAGAAGTTTCATGCGATTCGGTGTCCCACAAGGCAAACTAGGGACATTAAGCTTGATTTTTGGGAGCTTAATGTGGCTTAACGTACAAAAAAGACCTTAAATGTCAACCAATTTCCCCCAAACTTCACGCAAAAGTGAAAGTTTCAGCTGATTTGGTTAATCACACCAAAAGTTATTCACATTAAGCTATATTTCACAATGCTAAAACATTTAATGTGAAAATGGCTTAACCACTTGCCGACCGTTGTCGGCACATATATGTTGGCAGAATGGCACGGCTGGGCAAAGTAACGTACCCGTACGCCGCAAGCCCCGTGACAGTGCCCGCGGATCCCGCGGACTCGATCAGTGCGGGGATACCCGCGATCGTGTTACGGAGCTCAAGAATTGGGAGATGCCGATGTAAACAGCATCTCCCCGTTCTGCCTAATGACAGCACACTGATCGTCTGCTCCCTGTCATCTGGAGCAGCGATCAGTGTGGTGTCACACACAGCCACGCCCTCAGATAGTTAGAAACAAGCCCCCAGGATACACTTAACCCCTCCCCGCCCCCTAGTGGTTAACCCCTTCCCTGCCAGTGACATTTTTACAGTAATCAATGCAATTTTATAGCACTGATCGCCAATGATCACAAAAATTTGTCAAAATTGTCCGATGTGTCCGCCTTAATGTCGCAGTCATGATAAAAATCGCTGATCGCTGCCATTACTAGTAAAAAAAAAAATTATTAATAAAAAATGTCATAAAACTATCCCCTATTTTGTAGACGCTATAACCTTTGCGCAAACCAATCAATAAACACTTATTGTGATTTTTTTTTTACCAAAAATATGTAGAAGAACGTACGTATCGGCCTAAACTGAGGAAAAAAAGTGTTTTTTTATATATTTTTGGAGGATATTTATTATAGAAAAAAAAAAAATATTGCTTTTTTTTCAAAATTGTCGCACATTTTTTTGTTTATAGCGCCAAAAATAAAAACCGCAAAGGTGATCAAATACCACCAAAAGAAAGCTCTATTTGTGGGAAAAAAAGGATGCAAATTTTGTTTGGGTACAACATCACACGACCGCGCAATTGTCAGTTAAAGCGACGCAGTTCCAAATTGTAAAAAGTGCTCTGGTCAGGAAGGGGGTAAAATCTTCCGGGGCTGAAGCGTTTAAAGGGATTTTAAAGTCAGAAGGTTTATTTATCTTAATGCATTCTATGCATTAAGATCAGAGGCGGCTCTAGGCTTTGTGAGGCCTTAGGCAAAATTTAGACATGAGGCCCTCTCACGCCTATAATTGGAAAAATAATTAAACCGATAAAAAAATAATACTACATTGCAATGTACAGTATACAATTAACTGATAGCACTCCACCCATGGCCAGTCCTCAAAGATTCTAGCATGTTATTGGATCATATCACACCGGTGAGCTCACCCAGACGGTCCCCTCCCTTGTTTCGTAGGCTGTGCTCTGCACTCCCCTGGGAGTGTCTTGTCAGCAGATTGCCATTTGTGAGTGGTACATAGAGATAACATTGACAGCTCGAGGTGGCAGCGCCATCCTTCTTCCCGATGCTGGGCTCTCCCCTCCAGTGGCATAGCATGGGTTGTCAGTGTTAGGGGCAAGGCAAGTAATCAGAGCTCCCTAACCGTGGACTTTTAGCTCTGGTCTGGTCACATGATCCACTGTGTCAATTAGTATTGGCTGCAGGGGAGAGGAGAGAGCACTTGACAATCACTGGTAAAGCCTGGAGCAGTGACATCACCCACATTTTCCCATGTCCCATCTGTTGTTGGCGGTTGTATGGTCACATACCTCTGAACCCCTAAACCTTAGGTGCTCCATTATGCAAATCTTGACCAGCCACTGTTGTAGAATGCTTGGGCCTGCACTCTACCTTACTGGTAAAGGAGGCCATCCATCAAAGTTATAAGCCAATAACAACCAATGGAGCCTTACCACTTCCTCTGGCTGGTCTAGATCTGTATATGATAGAGTTCTTGGGGACTCAGGTCTCCCGAATTTTCCACCAGGTAGGTAAGAGGAATGCAGCACATATAGGGCCTTTTTTCATGTCCTGAGATAGTTTGGAAGGCTTAAAGAGTAAGTTCACCATTTCACACAAAATGAAAAGCTGAACTAACTCTCAGAAAGGGAGAAGGAGTGGATAGGGGGAGGTGGAGGTTAGCGTGGACAGAGGGAGAGGATATAAGAGGGGGGAGAGGAGAAAGGATAGAGAGAGGGAGGGGGGAGAGGATAGCCTGGATAGAAGAGAGTAGAGAGTGGACAGGGGGAGGGGGAGAGGAGAGAGTGGATAGGGGAGGATAGCCTGGACAGTAGGAGGGGGGGGAGGAGAGAGTGGATAGGGGGAGGATAGCCTGGAGGGTAGAAGGGGGGTGAGGAGAGAGTGGGCAGAGAGAGAGGGGAGGGGGATAGGAGAGAGTGGATAGGAGGGGGAGAGGGGAGAGAGTGGAGAGTGGGGAGGATAGCCTGGACAGTAGGAGGGGGTGAGAGAGAGTGGACAGAGGCAGGGAGAGAGAGAGAGAGTGGATAGGGGGAGGATAGCCTGGACAGTAGGAGGGGGGTGAGTAGAGAGTGGACAGAGGCAGGGGGGGGGGGAGAGGAGAGAGTGGACAGAGGCAGGGGGAGATGAGAGAGTGGATAGGGGGGAGGATAGCCTGGACAGTAGGAGGGGGGGAGGGGGTGAGTAGAGAGTGGACAGAGGCAGGGGGAGAGGGGAGGGAGGAGAGAGTGGACAGAGGCAGGGGGAGAGTGATAGAGAGTGGGATAGGGGGGGGGAGGAGATGGAGTAGGAGGGGGGTGAGGAGAGAGTGGACAGAGGCAGGGGGAGATGAGAGAGTGGATAGGGGGGAGGATAGCCTGGACGATAGGAGGGGGGTGAGGAGAGAGTGGACAGAGGCAGGGGGAGATGAGAGAGTGGATAGGGGGGAGGATAGCCTGGACGATAGGAGGGGGGTGAGGAGAGAGTGGACAGAGGCAGGGGGAGATGAGAGAGTGGATAGGGGGGGGGGTGGGGGAGGATAGCCTGGACGATAGGAGGGGGGTGAGAGGAGAGAGTGGACAGAGGCAGGGGGAGATGAGAGAGTGGATAGGGGGAGGATAGCCTGGACGATAGGAGGGGGGTGAGGAGAGAGTGGACAGAGGCAGGGGGAGATGAGAGAGTGGATAGGGGGGAGGATAGCCTGGACGATAGGAGGGGGGTGAGGAGAGAGTGGACAGAGGCAGGGGGAGATGAGAGAGTGGATAGAGGGGAGGATAGCCTGGACGATAGGAGGGGGGTGAGGAGAGAGTGGACAGAGGCAGGGGGAGATGAGAGAGTGGATAGGGGAGGATAGCCTGGACGATAGGAGGGGGTGAGGAGAGAGTGGACAGAGGCAGGGGGAGGGGGAGAGGATAGAGTGGATAGGGGAGGATAGCCTGGACGATAGGAGGGGGTGAGGAGAGAGTGGACAGAGGCAGGGGGAGATGAGAGAGTAGATAGGGGAGGATAGCCTGGATGATAGGGGGGGTGAGGAGAGAGTGGACAGAGGCAGGGGGAGATGAGAGAGTGGATAGGGGAGGATAGCCTGGATGATAGGGGGGGGGAGGAGAGAGAGTGGACAGAGGCAGGGGGGGGGGAGAGGAGAGAGTGGATAGGGGGGAGGATAGCCTGGACAATAGGAGGGGGGTGAGGAGAGAGTGGACAGAGGGATGTAGGTAGAGAGGACAGAGGGAGAGAGAGGATGTGGCAAGTGAGGAGAGAAGAGAAAGACGGTGAAGAAAACAATGGGGGAATGGAAGGGGGAGATAGGAGGGTTAGAGGGCAGAGGGAGTGGGGGTAGAGGGGGCAGAGGGGGGGGGGGGCAGGAGGAGTAGAAGGAGGAGGGGGCTAACATGTGGTAATTGGGATATGTGGAAACAGTGTACATATCAGGGTGTTTAGGGCTCCTCCTCACACTGCAAAGCCATCCAGACATGTTATACTGAGAGTGGGACTGATACGCTATGCTTCCCCCTCCAGCCTCACACTAAGTTAGTTGCTCGTCCTCCACATACACATGCTGGACATTGTAGTCCCACTCCCACAGACTCCCCTCCACAATGGGGCACACAGACACGGCTATCCCGCCCAGCCTTCGCCTCTATCACAAACAAGCTCCACTCACCGAGCATGTATTTCTTCCAGGGCTGCTCCCGAGTCCTGCCTCCCGCCATGCATTGGGGCCGCTGTCGCCGACTTTAGGGGAAGGGCTAGAGGTTGAGCCGGCTATTGGACGCAGGCAGCCTTAGCCACGCCCACCACACTTCCACTATGCTCGTCCGCCGCCGCGGATCGCGGCGCTGGCTCAGCTAAGCTATTAGCTCACTCTGCGCAGAGCGCCCGCCGCCAGACAGTCTCAACACAGCACCTGAGGCAAATTAGGCAATCGCTCGACGGCGAGGCCCTTCTGTTGGCGAGGCCTAAGGCAATCGCCTAATTTGCCTAATTAAAGAGCCGCCTCTGATTAAGATAAAAAGCCTTCTGTGTGCAGCAGCCCCCCTAACCAGGGCTGGTGCAAGGATTTTCGACACCCTAGGCGAAACCTCATTTTGCCGCCCCCTTGTCTCCGCCCGCTTGGCTCTGCCCCCCAACTCCACTCCGACTGGAGATTTTTTGTAACCCTCCCCCCCAAATGTAATCACCTCAGTGTAATACCCCCAATGTACAGTATACAGGTGGGGGGTGGGGATTTCCAGTATACAGGAGGGGGGTGGGGTGTGAAGTATACAGGTGGGGAGTGTGGAGTATACAGATGGGGGTGTGGAGTATACAGGTGGGGGGTGTGGAGTATACAGGTGGGGGTGCAGGTGTGCAGTATACAGGTGGGGTGTGGGGAGTATACAGATGGGGGTGTGGAGTATACAGGTGGGGTGTGTGGGTGTGTGCAGTATACAGGTGGGGGGTGCAGTATACAGGTGGGGGTGTGGAGTATACAGGTGGGGGTGTGGAGTATACAGGTGGGGGTGTGGAGTATACAGGTGGGGGTGTGGAGTATACAGGTGGGGGTGTGCAGTATACAGGTGGGGGGGTGGGGGTGTGCAGTATACAGGTGGGGGGGTGTGTGTGCGGGTGTGGGTGTGGGGTGTGCAGTATACAGGTGGGGGGTGGGGTGTGCAGTATACAGGTGGGGGGTGGGGGTGTGCAGTATACAGGTGGGGGGTGTGCAGTATACAGGTGGGGGGTGGGGGGGGGGGGTGTGGTGTGGGGGGTGGGGGGTGTGCAGTATACAGGTGGGGGGTGTGCAGTATACAGGTGGGGGTGGGGGGTGTGCAGTATACAGGTGGGGGGTGGGGGTGTGCAGTATACAGGTGGGGGGTGGGGGTGTGCAGTATACAGGTGGGGGGTGGGGTGTGCAGTATACAGGTGGGGGGTGGGGGGTGTGCAGTATACAGGTGGGGGGTGGGGGTGTGCAGTATACAGGTGGGGGGTGGGGGTGTGCAGTATACAGGTGGGGGTGGGGGGTGTGCAGTATACAGGTGGGGGGGTGGGGGTGTGCAGTATACAGGTTTGGGGTGGGGTGTGCAGTATACAGGTTTGGGGTGGGGTGTGCAGTATACAGGTGGGGGGGGGGGTGTGCAGTATACAGGTGGGGGGTGGGGGTGTGCAGTATACAGGTGGGGGGTGGGGGTGTGCAGTATACAGGTGGGGGGTGGGGGTGTGCAGTATACAGGTGGGGGGTGGGGGTGTGCAGTATACAGGTGGGGGGTGGGGGTTGTGTTTGGTGTGGGGTGTGCAGTATACAGGTTTGGGGTGGGGTGTGCAGTATACAGGTTTGGGGTGGGGTGTGCGGTATACAGGTTTGGGGTGGGGTGTGCGGTATACAGGTGGGGGGTGTGCGGTATACAGGTGGGGGGTGTGCGGTATACAGGTGGGGGGGGGGTGGGGTGGGGTGGGGGGTGTGGGGTGTGCAGTATACAGGTGGGGGGTGTGGGGTGTGCAGTATACAGGTGGGGGGTGGGGGTGTGCAGTATACAGGTGGGGGGTGGGGGGTGTGCAGTATACAGGTGGGGGGTGGGGGGTGTGCAGTATACAGGTGGGGGTGGGGGGTGTGCAGTATACAGGTGGGGGTGGGCAGTATACAGGTGGGGGTGTGCAGTATACAGGTGGGGTGGGGTGTGCAGTATACAGGTTTGGGGTGGGGTGTGCAGTATACAGGTTTGGGGTGGGGTGTGCAGTATACAGGTTTGGGGTGGGGTGTGCAGTATACAGGTTGGGGTGGGGTGTGCAGTATACAGGTTTGGGGTGGGGTGTGCAGTATACAGGTTTGGGGTGGGGTGTGCAGTATACAGGTTTGGGGTGGGGTGTTCAGTATACAGGTTTGGGGTGGTACAATACACTTCCCTGGGCACAGTATGCAGACAGCTGTGTAGGGAGGTCGGTGTCCCCCTGGCAGTAAATCCTCTCACATACACACAAGGCAGTCAAGGTGTGTGGAGAGGTGACTCACCGTCGGGCAGATGACTAGCAGTGTGATGAGTACGGAGCTCCGCTTCGGCTCCTCACATCACTGGACACCGACTTCACTCTCCTCCATTACTGACCATACATGCTTCCTCACTCCGGACTGTCCAACCCCGCCCCTCAGCAACGTCCTACAACTCCGCCCTTAAGAGGTCATCCTCTCTACTAACTCGGACGGAACAGGACTCTGTCCCCTGCAGATTGCCTTCTGAGGCGTTACTGAGTGATCTGAGGGAGGCAGGGAGCCACGGCGCGAACGAGGGGGAGAGGGAGGGGGGCTGCCTCTGACTGAAGGAGCGGGACAGTAAGATGCCAGGGGAGGAAGGGCGCACCATTGTGATTCAGCTGCTCTGCCGTCAATTATTTCAACAACATCCCTAGTGGCCGTGGCTGCGCCCTAGGCGGCAGTGCGCCCTAGGCGGCTGCCTAGTCCGCCTAGTGGTAGCACCGGCCCTGCCCCTAACACTACCCTGAGTCCCATCTAGATCCAGCGATGACATTGCAAGACCCTGACAATCACAGGCATGTCTCCTAGAGGCAGAGGCATGATGGGATTTGTAGTTTCACCACAGCTCGAGTTGAGCTTGAGCTTGTCTAACCCCTTAAGTTAACAACGTAATACATGCATTTTTTTTTAAGGACAAACAAGGCTTTCTTTTTGTGAATATTGTCCTGCAACAATAATTTTTACAATTAAGTGTAATAAAATTAAACAAAAGGCATTTTTTTCTTTCTTTCGGTATATATATGTAAAAAGGTGTCAACATTTTTAATAAGCAAAGCAAACAAAAAAAATGAAAAAAAGTTTAACTACTAGTTAATAAAATAGAAAAGAAAAAATCACCAGGAAAACTACAATTCAATAGAGAAGGAGAATATAGAGTTAATCAGTGCTGATTAAAGAAAACTAAAGGGTTAATTAGGAGTTCAACAGAGGAACATTTAATTAGAAAAAAAAAATGTTTTATTTACATGTCAAGGTTGCTTTAACTCTCTTCACCTTCAAATCGAAGTTCATCCCTTTGATCTGTGAATGCAAAACACAGAAAGTTACAATTGATACAATGTTTCAATGTAACTTTCTGTGATGTGGTTGTTGATAAACATTGCCAGCCTGCTTCTATTTTTAGACAGTTCCTGCTGAATTGTTGGGTACAGAGACAGGGAAAGGTCCCAGCAGCAGAGCAGGACTGGATGTACTAGACATGACCTGTGTACATTAATGACATGTTTTTGGGCGTGTCTAATGCGCCCAAAGTCTGCAACTGGTTAAGGATTGTAAAAAAAATGGTGAATAACTTTTGGGGTGATTTACCAAATGAACTGGAATTCTTGAATAGGTTTGGGAAGTTGAGATCTTGGGCTGTGCAGAGTTTTAGGGCAATTGATTGAGGTTTAGGCACTTTATTACACGTTAAGCTACATTAACCACTTTCAGACCGGACCAATTTGCAGCCAAAGGACCAGGCCCCTTTTTGCGATTCGGCACTGCGTCGCTTTAACTGACAATTGCGCGGTCATGCGACGTGGCTCCCAAAGAAAATTGACATCCTTTTTTTCTCACAAATAGAGCTTTCTTTTGGTGGTATTTGATCGCCCCTGCGGTCTTTATTTTTTGCGCTATAAACAAAAAAGTGCGACAATTTTGAAAAAAACGCATTCTTTTTTTTTTTTTCCTATAATAAATATCCCCTAAAAATATATAAAAAACATTTTTTTCCTCAGTTTAGGCCGATACGTATTCTTCTACATATTTTTGGTAAAAAAAATCGCAATAAGCGATTATTGATTGGTTTGCGCAGAAGTTATAGCGTTTACAAGATAGGGGATAGTTTTATAGCATTTTTATTAATAATTTTTTTTTATTAGTAATGGTGGCGATCAGCGATTTTTATTGTGACCTCGACATTATGGCGGACACATCGGACATTTTTGACACATTTTTGGGACCATTGTCATTTATACAGCAATCAATGCTATTTAAATGCATTGATTCCTGTGTAAATGACACTGGCAGTGAAGGGGTTAACCACTAGGTGGCAGTGTAGGGGTTAAGTGTGCCTAGAGGTGTGTTTCTTACTGTGGGGGGGGGGCATGGCTGTCAGCTAGTGAATGCTGATCTCTGCTCCAATCACAGGGAGCAGAGATCAGCGTCACTAGTTGCTAGGCAGAATGGGGAGATGCTGTTTTTTTCGCATCTCCCCGTTCAGCCTTCCCGTGAGACGATCTCGGGTATCCCCGCGGCAATCGAGTCCGCGGGACCCGCGACCGGCCTCACGGGGGTCCCGACCGGCGCGAACGCGCACCCGATGGCACGGCGGCATCTTAAAGGGGACGTACCTGTATGCCCTTATGCCTGTCCGTGCTATTCTGTTGACGTACATTGTCGTGCGCCGGTCGGCAAGTGGTTAAGCCATTTTCACATTAAATGTTTTAGCATTGTAAAATATAGCTTAATGTGAATAACTTTTGGTGTGATTAACCAAATCAGCTGAAACTTTCAGAATATGTTGGCATGGATAGAGTCTTGTGTTGTGTGAAGTTTTGGGGAAATTGGTTAAGATTTTATGTCTTTTTTGTACGTTAAGCCACATTAAGCTCCCCAAAAATCAAGCTTAATGTCCCTAATTTGCCTTGTGGAACACTGAATCGCATGAAACTTCTTGGATAGGTTTGGTAAGTTGAGATCTTGGGCTGTGCAAAGTTTCAGGGCAATTGATTGAGGTTTAGGCACTTTATTACATGTTAAGCTACATTAAGCCATTTTCACATTAAATGTTTTAGCATTGTGAAATATAGCTTAACATGAATAACTTTTGGTGTGATTAACCAAATGAGCTGAAACTTTCAGAATATGTTGGCATGGATAGAGTCTTCTATTGTGTGAAGTTTGGGGGAAATTGGTTAACATTTAAGGTCTTTTTTGTACGTTAAGCTCTCCAAAAAACAAGCTTAACGTGCCTAGTTTGCCCTGTGGAACACCGAATCGCATGAAACTTCTCGGATGGGTTTGGGAAGTTGAGATCTTAGGCTGTGCAAAGTTTCAGGGCAATTGATTGAGGTTTAGGCACTTTATTACACGTTAAGCTACATTAAGCCATTTTCACATTAAATGTTTTAGCATTGTAAAATATAGCTTAATGTGAATAACTTTTGGTGTGATTAACCAAATCAGCTGAAATTTTCAGAATATGTTGGCATGGATAGAGTCTTGTGTTGTGTGAAGTTTTGGGGAAATTGGTTAAAATTTAATGTCTTTTTTGTACGTTAAGCCACATTAAGCTCCCCAAAAATCAAGCTTAATGTCCGTAATTTTCCTTGTGGAACACTGAATCGCATGAAACTTCTTGGATAGGTTTGGTAAGTTGAGATCTTGGGCTGTGCAAAGTTTCAGGGCAATTGATTGAGGTTTAGGCACTTTATTACACGTTAAGCTACATTAAGCCATTTTCACATTAAATGTTTTAGCATTGTAAAATATAGCTTAATGTGAATAACTTTTGGTGTGATTAACCAAATCAGCTGAAATTTTCAGAATATGTTGGCATGGATAGAGTCTTGTGTTGTGTGAAGTTTTGGGGAAATTGGTTAAAATTTTATGTCTTTTTTGTACGTTAAGCCACATTAAGCTCCCCAAAAATCAAGCTTAATGTCCGTAATTTTCCTTGTGGAACACTGAATCGCATGAAACTTCTTGGATAGGTTTGGTAAGTTGAGATCTTGGGCTGTGCAAAGTTTCAGGGCAATCGATTGAGGTTTAGGCACTTTATTACACGTTAAGCTACATTAAGCCATTTTCACATTAAATGTTTTAGCATTGTAAAATATAGCTTAATGTGAATAACTTTTGGTGTGATTACCCAAATCAGCTGAAATTTTCAGAATATGTTGGCATGGATAGAGTCTTCTGTTGTGTGAAGTTTCGGGTAAATTGGTTAAAATTTAAGGTCTTTTTTGTACGTTAAGCCACATTAAGCTCCCCAAAAATCAAGCTTAATGTCCCTAATTTGCCTTGTGGAACACTGAATCGCATGAAACTTCTTGGATAGGTTTGGGAAGTTGAGATCTTGGGCTGTGCGAAGTTTCAGGGCAATTGATTGAAGTTTAGGCACATTATTGTACATTAAGCTCTTTACATTAAATGTTTTAGCATTGTAAAATATAGCTTAATGTGAATAACTTTTGGTGTGTTTAACCAAATCAGTTGAAATTTTCAGAATATGTTGGCATGGATAGAGTCTTCTGTTGTATGGAGTTTGGGGGAAATTGGTTAACATTTAAGGTCTTTTTTGTACGTTAAGCTCTCCAAAAAACAAGCTTAACGTGCCTAGTTTGCCTTGTGGAACACTGAATCGCATGAAACTTCTTGGATAGGTTTGGGAAGTTGAGATCTTGGGCTGTGCAAAGTTTCAGGGCAATCGATTGAGGTTTAGGCACTTTATTACACGTTAAGCTACATTAAGCCATTTTCACATTAAATGTTTTAGCATTGTAAAATATAGCTTAATGTGAATAACTTTTGGTGTGATTAACCAAATCAGCTGAAATTTTCAGAATATGTTGGCATGGATAGAGTCTTGTGTTGTGTGAAGTTTTGGGGAAATTGGTTAAAATTTTATGTCTTTTTTGTACGTTAAGCCACATTAAGCTCCCCAAAAATCAAGCTTAATGTCCGTAATTTTCCTTGTGGAACACTGAATCGCATGAAACTTCTTGGATAGGTTTGGTAAGTTGAGATCTTGGGCTGTGCAAAGTTTCAGGGCAATCGATTGAGGTTTAGGCACTTTATTACACGTTAAGCTACATTAAGCCATTTTCACATTAAATGTTTTAGCATTGTAAAATATAGCTTAATGTGAATAACTTTTGGTGTGATTACCCAAATCAGCTGAAATTTTCAGAATATGTTGGCATGGATAGAGTCTTCTGTTGTGTGAAGTTTCGGGTAAATTGGTTAAAATTTAAGGTCTTTTTTGTACGTTAAGCCACATTAAGCTCCCCAAAAATCAAGCTTAATGTCCCTAATTTGCCTTGTGGAACACTGAATCGCATGAAACTTCTTGGATAGGTTTGGGAAGTTGAGATCTTGGGCTGTGCGAAGTTTCAGGGCAATTGATTGAAGTTTAGGCACATTATTGTACATTAAGCTCTTTACATTAAATGTTTTAGCATTGTAAAATATAGCTTAATGTGAATAACTTTTGGTGTGTTTAACCAAATCAGTTGAAATTTTCAGAATATGTTGGCATGGATAGAGTCTTCTGTTGTATGGAGTTTGGGGGAAATTGGTTAACATTTAAGGTCTTTTTTGTACGTTAAGCTCTCCAAAAAACAAGCTTAACGTGCCTAGTTTGCCTTGTGGAACACTGAATCGCATGAAAGTTCTTGGATAGGTTTGGGAAGTTGAGATCTTGGGCTGTGCAAAGTTTCAGGGCAATCGATTGAGGTTTAGGCACTTTATTACACGTTAAGCTACATTAAGCCATTTTCACATTAAATGTTTTAGCATTGTAAAATATAGCTTAATGTGAATAACTTTTGGTGTGATTAACCAAATCAGCTGAAATTTTCAGAATATGTTGGCATGGATAGAGTCTTGTGTTGTGTGAAGTTTTGGGGAAATTGGTTAAAATTTTATGTCTTTTTTGTACGTTAAGCCACATTAAGCTCCCCAAAAATCAAGCTTAATGTCCGTAATTTTCCTTGTGGAACACTGAATCGCATGAAACTTCTTGGATAGGTTTGGTAAGTTGAGATCTTGGGCTGTGCAAAGTTTCAGGGCAATCAATTGAGGTTTAGGCACTTTATTACACGTTAAGCTACATTAAGCCATTTTCACATTAAATGTTTTAGCATTGTAAAATATAGCTTAATGTGAATAACTTTTGGTGTGATTACCCAAATCAGCTGAAATTTTCAGAATATGTTGGCATGGATAGAGTCTTCTGTTGTGTGAAGTTTCGGGTAAATTGGTTAAAATTTAAGGTCTTTTTTGTACGTTAAGCCACATTAAGCTCCCCAAAAATCAAGCTTAATGTCCCTAATTTGCCTTGTGGAACACTGAATCGCATGAAACTTCTTGGATAGGTTTGGGAAGTTGAGATCTTGGGCTGTGCGAAGTTTCAGGGCAATTGATTGAAGTTTAGGCACATTATTGTACATTAAGCTCTTTACATTAAATGTTTTAGCATTGTAAAATATAGCTTAATGTGAATAACTTTTGGTGTGTTTAACCAAATCAGTTGAAATTTTCAGAATATGTTGGCATGGATAGAGTCTTCTGTTGTATGGAGTTTGGGGGAAATTGGTTAACATTTAAGGTCTTTTTTGTACGTTAAGCTCTCCAAAAAACAAGCTTAACGTGCCTAGTTTGCCTTGTGGAACACCGAATCGCATGCAAGTTCTTGGATAGGTTTGGGAAGTTGAGATCTTGGGCTGTGCAAAGTTTCAGGGCAATTGATTGAGGTTTAGGCACTTTATTACACGTTAAGCTACATTAAGCCATTTTCACATTAAATGTTTTAGCATTGTAAAATATAGCTTAATGTGAATAACTTTTGGTGTGATTAACCAAATCAGCTGAAATTTTCAGAATATGTTGGCATGGATAGAGTCTTGTGTTGTGTGAAGTTTTGGGAAATTGGTTAAAATTTTATGTCTTTTTTGTACGTTAAGCCACATTAAGCTCCCCAAAAATCAAGCTTAATGTCCGTAATTTTCCTTGTGGAACACTGAATCGCATGAAACTTCTTGGATAGGTTTGTTAAGTTGAGATCTTGGGCTGTGCAAAGTTTCAGGGCAATTGATTGAGGTTTAGGCACTTTATTACACGTTAAGCTACATTAAGCCATTTTCACATTAAATGTTTTAGTAAGTCCCCGGCTCCCGTAACACAGAGAACAGTCATTCATTGAAAGTCATTGATAAAAAAAAAGTCATTGATAGAAAAAAAAAAAAAAAAGCGTGGGGGTCCCCCCAAATTCAATTACCAGGCCCTTCAGGTCTGCTATGGATATTAAGGCGAACCCCGGCCAAAAAAAAATGGTGTGGGGTCCCCCTCAAAATCCATACCAGACCCTTATCTGAGCACCCAACCTGGCAGGCCGCAGGAAAAGAGGGGGGGACGAGAGCGCCCCCCTCCCTCCTGAACCGTACCATGGGGAAAAGCCATAGGGAAGTCCCGATGACGTCCCCGTGCATCAAAGGGGGCGGGGTCACCAGGTGGCCCCACGCTCCGTTATAAAAGACCTGTCAGACGCAGCGAAGCCTCACACAGCGGGAGCCTCCCATTGCGCGGAGCGGCCCAAGAAGAGATGCCGATGCCGTGGAAGAAGATGCCGGACGAGAAGACCAGAGCAAGAAGAAGCGGATCGGAGGAAGAAGAAGATGGAAGAAGAAGATGGAAGAAGATGCCGGAAGGAGAAGATGAAGAAACTAAAGGATGAAGAAAGGAAGAAGAAAGAAGACCAGAAGAAAGAAGATGAAAGAAGATTTTAATAAAGGAATTGTCAAAAACCGTCTCCTGTCATTTTTAACATTTTTGTCACTTTTTTGGTGAAATGGTAGGGGTACTTTTGTACCCCCTTACCATTTCACACAGGGCGGGGCTGGGATCTGGGGGTCCCTTGTTAAAGGGGGCTTCCAGATTCCGATAAGCCCCTCGCCCGCAGACCCCCACAACCAATGGCCAGGGTTGTGGGGAAGAGGCCCTTGTCCTCATCAACATGGGGACAAGGTGCTTTGAGGGGTTACAGATCCCCAAAGCAAAGGGGAAAGACACAGACCTATAGGTCCACAGACCTACAGATCCCCAAAGCACCCTCCCAATGTTGAGGGCATGTGGCCTGGTACGGTTCAGGAGGGAGGGGGAGGAGGTCTCGTCCCCCCTCTTTTCCTGTGGCCTGCCAGGTTGCGTGCTCGGATAAGGGTCTGGTATGGATTTTGAGGGGGACCCCACGCCATTTCCCCTTAATATCCATAGCAGACCTGAAGGGCCTGGTAATTGAATTTGGGGGGACCCCCACGCTTTTTTTTTGTTTTTTTGTTTTTTATCAATGACTTTTTTTTTAATCAATGACTTTCAATGAATGACTGTTCTCTGTGTTACGGGGACCAGCAATTCATTAGCCGCGTGTGGGCCAGGCTATGGAGCTGCTGAATACAGCCAAGTCTTCCACTTCCCACACACACTGCTGACTGCGTCCTTCTGCTACGTACCATATACCCTGGGCTTTTGACTGCACATTGCTGCTGTCTCCTAGCAACTAGAAGGTGTAACTGTATGATGTCTATTTGACGTATTCAGGCTGCATGCATACAATATGCATCATACAGTTCTGCCTGCTAGTTGCTAGAAGTCTTGGACAGGGCTCCCACTAGATGTTTTCTAAGTCATTTTGCCCTATATATTAAGGGCCTTTGTACCTATCATGATCCTTTGTATCAGTTTCTACATTAACCCTCATATCATCGAACACCTTATGCTGCCCCATTATTTATGACGAGGCTGACATTACAATGTAACAATGTCTCAATCAGCTCAACAAAGCAGTAATTTAACTATGTGAATAAATGGCATGACTAAAGTTGCACAGTAGTATGTTCTTCTACAAAGCATGTTTTGTATTGTACATTATTATTTGCAGCTATAAAGCTGAAAAGTTACCTTAAAATATTGGCAACTGCAGAACTTATTACGTCAGAAAAAAAACCTCAGAATTCATAATTATTCATTCTGAACGTGATCCTCTGTGGATAATTTGAAAGGAAGATTTACATGAGCCAGCTTTTTAGATACACTGCTTTTCCAAGGCAGGAATATCAATCAAGGTTTAGAAAAGCTAACCCCTGTCAAAAGAGTTCTTTCAGTAAAGATCTGGAGAAATAGTTAGCGCTGAAGGTTTGTCCCATGAAATCAGTCTGTACCATGATTCCTAGTCTACGAGATCCTTCGTTCGGTTCAAAAAATCTGGAAGCAAGCTTGAAGAAACAAACTTCTGCTAGATAACTCATACACTTTTATTGGTCTGGTCACACATGTGAACAACTGGCTGCCAAATAATCTGAATGTTGTGAATGGCAATAATCCTGACTCCAAGGTCGCAAACATCTGGGTGGCACAGGCTGTTCTCAAGCATCCATATATGTGATATACAGTATATCAAAAGGAGAAGTACAGTATAGTTAATTATACAATTAATATAATTATACATTTATAATATGTCAGTGCTCTTCGAAAGACATTTTTAGGGGTAAATCCACAATTTTTTTTTTTTTTTTTTTAAACTATCATTGATTGTTAACCACCCTAATGACCATCTGTATGCTATCCAATTGTGTCATCAGTTGCTAGGATACAGGGACTTTTTTAAACCCAGTATAAACAATACCAGACCCTCATCTAGAATAAGAGTCTGATAAAAAATCAAGGGAATCCCCCACCACTTTGTTTACAAAGCAAAGTGGTGGGGAAATGTAATTTACAGGCAAATGTTTTTTATTTTACTTCTAAATGTTTCTTTTGCTGTAATACATCCCACGGGTGCATACATTTGCAGAAAGGTCCTCCTCCCAAACTTAATTTTTAAAGGAATTGTATATTTTAAATTTTACCTTTAAGCATTATTAAAAGAGCTACTAGCCCACTGATTTTTTTACTGCATTGTTACATGTCTTCCTGGCAGTTGAATGTGAACTTGTTAGCCTATAACTTACTTCATTGACCCATTATTTTATCTTTGTAAATGTTTTTTCACATTTTATATTAAAATTACACTTTACATGCTATACTATTGTTGTTGCGCTTCTCTCCCCTTCCCAAGATGTGAAATAGACTCTATCAAGAACTGGTTCTGGCCAGCTCAGAGGATTTTTGTTAAAAAGGCCTGGATGCATTCCTAAATGTACAAAACATTAACTGGCTAATAATAATTAGAGGTAATAATGACAGGGGTCGTTGATGCAGGGAATATCTGATTGCCTCATGGGGATCAGGAAGGAATGTTTTTTCCCCACTGGAGCGAATTGGATCATGGTTTATTGTTTTTTTTTTTTTTTTTTGCCTTCCTCTGTATTAACTGTGTTTATAGGTTACCATATGTGAAGGTTTTCTATGTGTGCCTGTTTGTGTGTGCGTGTGTGTGTGTATTTTTTATTGGTTAAATTAGATGGACTCGTTTCTTTTTTCAACCTGACTATGTAACTAAGTAACTATGTATACCTCTACAATTCTAGTCAGGCCTGGATAGAAAAAATAGGTGTTGCAGCCAAAACTACCAAAAAAGGCATATTTTTCAAGTTAAAGCAAAACACATTGTGGTTCTGCTGTTGTATTTAGGCCAAATTAAATGTAAAAAGGAAAAAAATTAAATCACAGGTTAAAAATATTTGATGGCAAAATACAGTGTTGCTGACACTGTCTGAAATTCATACTGTTTCTTAACACCTCATACAGCTCATCACTCAAGTACTGTATGTAATTTAAAGAATTGGTGTTTATCCTTGAAATTGCAATAAAGGGATGAATGGTATTTTTTTTTGTTTTAATGGCAGTGCTTCACTCCCCGCACCCTTTTTGACAACAACTTGCTTATTACCCATAAAAATGGCCACAATTTATTATCAATATTCTCCCCATATACTTCAGTGGGGTACTCTGCTAAGGTCTCGTGGACTTCACGGAGGATTTAATAAACTCCTCCAATTATCAAACCTGAGAAGATTCACTCATACCTACAATGGACATGTGATGAGGTAATATTGTTTCATATGTATGTGAAAATGTATGAAACAAAGGCCTTTGTTTTAAGGCTAAATGTTAAAGGCAATGTATAGCTAGGTCTTTGTGCTGGCGCATTGCTAGGGATTTTTTGCATTGTTTATTCATGGTTAGCTCATCTCTACTAACTCTAGTGACAGGAAATATTTTTAAGTAATTACATTCAATATTCATGCTATATATATTGATCAAAGACACACCGTAATATTAGAAAGAACATTTGTGAAGAACAAGGTGTTAAAAGCAGCATATTAGAAATGTAATATATCAGGGAAAATGTTACCATCACTGTCCTCCTTGAAGTAGTGAAGAATGATTTAGTAGAAGATATAACAAGGAAACATATTGAAAAGAAGCATGTGGCTCTTGCAAAAGCCAAAGGAGGTGCAGATAGTTGGCACTGCAACCAAAAAACTGTCCCAAGGATTTCACTATGATCACTTGTTGTTCCTGTGTGAATCCCAGTGCTCAATTATGTAAAGACATTCCAAACAGGAGAAAAAATCCAGGGGTACTCACAGAATGATAATTTCTTTATTTGCAGCATGCATAAACTAAAATATTAATTAGTTACTTGTCCAACAACCATTTTGTCAAGGTATTAAAAAGCCTTTAAAAAGCATGCTTACTGCATGGGAAAGAGTAATTGGCAAGATATCTTTTAGAGCCCATTTATTACAGTGTCCTTCATCTTAAAGGGCACTAACCCAATGTACTTGTGTTTCAGCTAGCTGCAACACATTACGGTGCGTTATGTCACAACATTTGTGACATATCTCTATTACGGGATATTTTGATGTGTGTCATCCCATTATTTTCACATTCAAACTTTTAATTCACAATGAAATATTTTTAATTTGAAGCTAGGGGAAGGAGGGATACTGTTCTGTTTCTGCTCCTAAGGTGGTAGAGAATGATTTAAAGCCAAAATTTAACACAGAAAAATCAGCACAAGATGTATCTTACATTTACAGAAGCCATACAGCTTCTTTGAATGAGGACAAGTAGATGATTGATAAGACCCCTTTCACACTGGAGATCTTTTTCAGGTGCTTTAGCGCTAAAAATAGCGCCTGTAAAGCGCCTGGAAAATGCCTCATCTGCAATCCCAGTGTGAAAACCCGAGTGCTTTTACACTGGGGCGCTGCGCTGGCGGGACGTCAAAGAAAGTCCTACAAGCAGCTTCCTTGGGGCAAGCAGCTTCCTAAAGCGCCCCTGCCCATTGAAATCAATGGGCAGCAGCGCTTTGTGGGCGCTTTCAACTCTTTATTCAGCCACTAATGGGGGTTAAAAGCACCCTGCTAGCAGCCAAAAAGCGCCTCTTAATTGATGGTAAAACCCTGCTAGTTTTAGCAGCGCTTTACCGCTGACGCCCCCCATGCTTTCAGTGTGAAAGGGCTCTAACTCTACCTGCTCCATTTGGAGACCTTGTGTCATACATAGAAACTGTAGTACAACTTTTATAAATTAATTAGCTGGGCAGGCATAGGCAGACTCTCTTGATGAGAGCCTGTGACAACCCCTTAGTTGATTTCACCCCACAGTCATAATCTTTCAGGGTGACAGGGTTAATAGGAGCCCTTTTACTTGCAGTTGCCATACAAAAACATGTATCCCCACTGGCAATGTCCTTCTCTGAAAGTGACATTTTGGTCTCTGAGAATAGAGAATGATATGGGTTGGAACTCATTATTGAATAGGTTGACAAGAGCAAGCCAAGCAGGACCTTTGTACAGGGAGGTGACCACTGGTTCTGGGAAGGCTTCTTTTGTTTCACAGGAAACTGAAAGTGTAATTGATGCTGAAAAGTTTCTAGGATGGGATTATACCTTATGTAAGCAGGCAAAAGGGAAGGGAAGCCAAGTGGGTTATGCAGACATAATAGCATCAGCCCTGCCCAGTGCCCACTGTAGAGTTTCCAGATTAACTATGAAGCAGTCATGTAATCACTACAACAATAAGTTTATTTTATAATACTGAATTTTACTGAATCCACATTGATTTTGATTGGACATATAATTATGTATTACTGCATTTGTTTTACCCTTGACTATAATAATTATTCTTTCATTTCTGCTATTTAACAAAGTGGGCAGAAAACCTCTCTTGTTATGAAGATTGATATCCCTGTACTCTTCTATTGCAATTAGTTTTACAACCGAAAATATTATATGAATATAAATTAAATCTCGAAAGCTAGGGAGAAATGCTGTAATCACTTTTTCATTTCCTGAGTATTTTCTGCATAGGAGAGAACCTCATCATATAGAAATCTAGATAATTCATGAAATGGAAAATTCTCTGCAGACTGGACAAATTAGTAAATTCTAGAGAATAAAATTTGCAGTTTGCTGATTGGCCTATTTTTTGAGCCAATTTGCTTATCACATTTCATAACATGTATTTTTATTTACTTAAATAATATTGCCTTTTTTCAGGTTTTTAAACTGTGGCTTTAGCTACATGCAGGTTGCAGGTGACATCATACAGTGTCCTGCCTCCCACCGTTCAATTCTGTAGGTAATTTTGGACACAGAGTAGCACATCCTATAAACTTGAGTCAAGCACTAACTCTTCTTATTGTAACCTTGGGTCTCATGAGCTCATGCTGTGCAGGAAATCAGTTTACTTAGTGGAAATAAAACTAATTGGCTGAAGAAGCCAAGATGTTTCTGAAATGATAGAAAAGGTCATTGCTACAGAAATAAGATACATATTTGGGCACCAATTCAAATAATATTACTTTCAAATCTTGTAATGAGCTTGGATAACACAGCCTTACACCTATTAATGTGAAATAATAATTTTATTTATTAACACTGTTAATCTGAAGTTGGATAAAAACATAAAAAAATTGGCCACAAATTTAAAATAAAACCCATGATATAAGAGACTAAGGTCGCATATAGTTTAAAAGCTGACACTGCCAAAAAGTAGTGTGCATAGCCAAGTAAACTCTTACCAAACATGATTGATGATGGATTTACTTCGAGGGACACTATTTTTTTATTTTTTATTAAAGGATTTGCCCAAAACTGTCTCTTCTGTTTATTACTTTTGTACACTTTTTTTGTGAATGGGTAGGAGTACTATGTACCGATACCCATTCACATGGGGGGGGGTGGGATCTGGGGGCCCCCTGCCCACAGACCCCCGACAACCACAGCCCAGGGTTGTTTTGGGAAAAGGCCCTTGTCCCCATCAACATGGGGACAAGGTGCTTTGGGGTGGGGGCAGAACACCCCCCGCCCCATGATGAGGGCATGTGGCCTGGTATGGTTCAGGAGGGGGGCACTTGCCCGTCCCCCCTTTCCTGACCTTCCAGGCTGCATGCCAGGATAAGGGTCTAGTGTGGGTTTTGGGGGGACCCCACGCCGTTTTTAAATTAATTTTGGCTTGAGGCTGCACTACAAATCCATACCAGGCCAGAAGAGCCTGGTATGGACTTGGGGGAGGGACCCCATGCTGTTTTTTTCTTAATTTTACTTAATTGTACCCACACCCCCATACTCCTTTGATGGCCAATTACTTGCATTTAAGCCTTCAAAATGGGCACTTTTGATTTTTCCTGTTGGGGTTCCATAGACTTCAATGGGGTTTGCTGTTTGAGTTAGAACATTTCCCCTGTTCTGGAGTTCTGCTGCGAACCAAACAGGGGGGTGTTCGGTCCATCCCTACTTAGAACCATGTCCTCCATGGTAATGCCCAACTTCCCATGCTTTTTTGAACAGTAATTTGCCCATTAGCCTTAAAGTACTGTCAGTGAAGACAGCAAAAATTCCTATGATTATAACTTTTTTTTTTTGTAGGTAATCCAATGTAATTTCTGTACAAGAGGATACAATTGTTCTAATGGTTTAATGATTTTCTGCCTGCAGCCCTCCTAGACTCACCTTTAGTATAATTATTGCTGAGAGACTAGAGCAATATTGACTATATTCCAGTCATCTGGTACCTATTCTGAATCTAATGAGAGGTTACATGCTAATGTTACTAGATCAAGAATTTCATGTGCAATTAATTTGGGTTGGGTGAATACTGTCTGAGACAGGTCATTTTTTAATGTTTACTTTATCTGCTTTATTTTTTCATCCCTAGCATAGCATTTATTATTACTGGGTAACTGAGCTACAACTTGCATCATTATCCCTACCTATTACGCATACCAAAATTTTATTAAGCTAATAATAACGCTAAGCACAGAGAGCTATTAGTTTTAACAATCACATACGATTCCCCAGATTGTATAAATGCATCAGTGATAATTGTAACCATTACTGCTATTCAAAAGCAAGATGAGATTTTTTAGATTTAAGAATTAAATCTGAATTAAAGTAAGAATCATATCAAGGTGATCTTCATCGCCTCTAATTTTTTTAATAACAATTACTAGAATAATTTATTGCAAACTATTTTGGGCTCGTTTATACCTCTGTGGTTATTGCAGTGCTTTGCCTCATATGTGTTAACCTGCATTAATTCGCTGAATGCACCTGACTGCCTGATATAGGCCCCTATAGTGAACTTGTGTGTTACCCTTGCAGGGACTATTTTAAAGGAATGCACCTTAAAAAAACTTTACAACCAGTTTACGCTAATGTGATTCTCAATGGGCTGTTCTTGTAACTGAAGACCTGTGAGCTTTGTGACAGGCAAAAACAAAGTTTATAAAAATAAAACATGAAGAAAACCAACAAACATGGACATGTTACAGAATATTAAAAATAAAACACATGTACAAAGACGGGTTTGTAAAATGGCAATGCAGCATGTTAATGTAATGAGTATTGTTACAAAATTTTCAGAGAAACAAAATAATATAAATAAATGGAGCAGTCGCAAAAATACAAATGATTCTAAATAAATACATGAGTGTAAGGATATTTATTTATTTAGTGATCTTTGAAATTCTTTACAGTTACTGCCTTAACTGTGTCCAATATGTGGATCAGTTTAAATATTTTTAACCCATATACCTTTTTCAACGTTTTTTCTTTACTTTATATTGATATAAAAGGTATGTGGCGCTACCTTGTAAAATTAATAAATAAATAAAATACTAAAAAATATGAATCGCATGGAATAATGGTACAATCGCATAAAAGTCACAAAAAAGTTGCATGAAAATGAATATGCCTGGTATGCATAAAACTTCATGTGCCAGTGAATACTTCAAATCTAATACATAAAATGTAAAAAATAATAATATCGCATGTAAATTGCTGTGCAAAGAAATCCTCATGTGCAAATAAGTGCAAATATTTCCACAAAAATATGTGTAAAAAATCTGAAATGACTGAAATATCTAAGGGGAAAGGATTATTCCCCAACAGTATTCAAATATATAAATAGTGTGCAATTCCTCTCCAGCATAATGTGCCAAACAATAAATAATGAATATATATCAATGCAATAAATATATAATAACGGTAATGAATAAATATAAAGTGCAAGTGCCAAAAAATGCAAGGTTGTGCGCACTAGTTACACCCATTCTTCACTTCCTTACTTTATATGTTATGCTTTTTGTCTAATGTTTGCTTCGATTATGTAAATTTAACTAGACTATCATATCTGAACACCATTTCTCATCCTTAATTCTTTTAAATTGCTTACTAAAATCGTGTCATAGGTAGAAGAAGGAAGACTCATAAGTGACCAATTGTAAATGAGATTTGCAAAACAAAAGTCCACAATAAAATCTTCTAACTGTTTAGACATAAGACTAATGCCCCATACACATACATCCAACAACTTTGTCCGACCGTGTGTATGCAACACCAGTGTCGGACAAAATCCGTCGGAAAAAATACGATGGATTTTGTGGTCGGATTTTCCGACCGTATGTATGGGGCATTAAAGAGGATGCATTTTTTTATTGCAATATACATCTGTAGCACTAACCCCCAAAGGAGCTGCTGGTTTGATTTGGGTTTACCATTACCTCACCCGCTTGCATCCCCATCTTAGGGGGTCCCGTGGAAAGTGGCCCAAAGAATGTTAAGTCCGATACTTAGTTCTTTTTCTTCTTATTTATTTGAAATAAAGACAAATTCTTCCAATAAAGGGTGAGAGGGTTAAGGATGAGTTCAGGCACTTGGTAATTGCGGGATAGAGATATTAGAAGAATCCAGAGGACAAACAGCTTCACAGACTGGATCCAACAACCCCCCGGATAGGCCCTTCTCACTTAGCCTAGCAGCCGGTAGGGTGCTCTACAAAGTCTCTGCCACAGACTTGTTGTTTAAATTTAAGCATTACTGAGAGATCTTGAGAAATTCAGAGAACTGCCATACAGTACCAGTTTCTTTGTGGATCCGGGTTGCGTCCTTCAACTGAGTTTCCAGGCCTCTCCAGAAATACCAGCCTTGCGCTTGGTCCTAAGTCCTCCCCTGGTTCCTTCATTTTCTGGGCCTCTCTCCACAGGCGAGACAGCACGGACCATCCCTGGATCAGTAGGCCCCGAGACTCTTCGGGCCTACCCGCTCAGTTGCATAGCCTCGGACCAGTCGGCCCGAGACACTGGATAAATAGACCGCGCACCCCAGGCCAGGAGGGCCACGAGGACCCCAAGAGCATTCAGGCAAAAACCCAAAATGCCTCAAAAAGACTTTTCGAATAATTAGTCTGAAGAGCAACTGCGGCTTCAAACAACTTAAATTTGAAAAAACAAAAGCGTCTGCTCATTAGGAGCCAGTGCTACACATCTGTTTGACAATAAATATTGAGATTTTCCAAGACATTAAATGTGCCAAAAATAGCCCATCATTTTTCATACTGCCCAATGTAGGTTCATGTGCTTGGTTATAATCTTATGTTTTTTCCATACATATTAATACAGCTGCATTACCAAGTCAGAATAGTTTATATTATGGTGGGAGGGGAATAAGGGCTGATAATGTGAGTTTTACCTTCCAGCATTCTTCAATTCATTAGATATAATGTTAAAAAGTAACCACGTGGTATTATTTATTGAAGAACGTGTAGGGTTTGCAAGTCTTCCTTCTTCAGCTTAAAACTCTAGTAGCTTTTTTACTTATTTTTGTTGGAGTGGTGGGCACATTTCTTTAAAATTTAAATCTTTAAAGTTCAAGATTTAAACTTTACTCATATTTAGGGGACCAGACAAGTGGTCAAATTAAGCACTTTACCTGTTCACATGGGCAGATGATAGCAATCTGCCCATTGGTGGCAGGAATTCTCCTGTGACTTTACACAGTTTATATGATCTGGTGCTCATTAAAACTAGTTTGATGTTTTGAGAGAGTGAACATCATTTATTTCCTGTATTTAAACACCTCTGTAATGTTCAAAGGTACACAAGTTGTTATTAACATAATTAGGGGCCTGCATGCTTACAGTCTTCTTACTGTAGGTACATCAGCCCACAAGTATATTAAATCATTATTATAATAATACATCTATATATTTACTTTGTAATTAAAAATATGTGAAAACAAGAAAAAAAAACTATACTGGACCATGGCAATTTTGCAGATTAACAGCTGGAAGATATGGATAATTAAATCCCTGCTGGTGATTCAGCTTTTTTCTAGTTTGCTAAACAAAAAATGTGCCACCCTTAAATGATATCAGGCCAGCACACATGTCTTACAACAAGATGGTACACACCTATATATGAAGCCTAGTACATAAAGATCCAAACTTCAGGACTATAAATAATTTCATCTGAAAAAGTCAAAGAATAAAATTATGTGGCAGAGTTTTGCGCCCCCAAAAGACCAAGTGCAGGACAAAAATGTTTGTGGGAACTTTTCTGATGTCTTTTTGAAATACAGTCACAGAATTAATGGGTCTAACAGATATGCATTACAATCACTAGTGTGGGATTCTAGAATAATTTATACCCTGTACTTCGTTCTCATACTGTTAATATTATTTACATTATTATTCAAGATACACTTCTTGTGTTTTGAAAGGATGCTTCATTTGTTGGAATCCATAACTTCTTCTTAAGGATTTACTTTTTGAGGATTTTTTTTAAAGGTATTTAGAAACATAATAAAATGCAATGTGCATTCCAGGGAGCACTAAATATATTAATTGAAGTATCATACTGAAAAGCTAACATTACATGTTTCAACCACAAAAGTAGCAACATTGTAGAATGACATGACCTTTTTAAACTCACAATAGTTGATTGTGTTTCTTATGTTGTATTGTTTTTGTTTTTCTGCTTCTCTTGTATGTAGCAGGCTGTAAAGGCTATAACATGCATCTTGCGAGAATGTACTATTAACTAGGGATGGGCCGAATACCCCCTGGTGTTCGCACCAGAACATACCGAACAGGCAAAAAATTTGTCAGAACACACGAACACCATTAAAGTCTATGGGACACGAACATGAATAATCAAAAGTGCTAATTTTAAAGGCTTATATGCAAGTTATTGTCATAAAAAGTGTTTGGGGACCCGGTCCTGCCCCAGGGGACATGTATCAATGCAAAAAAAAGTTTTAAAAACTGAAGTTTTTTCAGGAGCACTGATTTTAATAATGCTTAAAGTAAAACAATAAAAGTAAAATATTCCTTTAAATTTCGTACATGGGGGGTGTCTATAGTATGCCTGTAAAGTGGCGCATTTTTCCCGTGTTTAGAACAGTCCCTGCACAAAATGACATTTCTAAAGGAAAAAAAAGTAATTTAAAACTACTCGTGGCTATAATGAATTGTCTATAGGAGAAATAAAAAGTGCTAATTTTAAAGGCTTGTATGCATGGTATTGTCATAAAAAGTGTTTGGGGACCTGGGTCCTGCCCCGGGGGACATGTATCAATGCAAAAAAAAAGTTTTAAAAACTACAGTTTTTTCGGGAGCAGTGATAAATCTTAAAGTGAAACAATAAAAGTGAAATATTCCTTTAAATTTCGTACCTGGGGGGTGTCTATAGTATGCCTGTAAAGTGGCACATTTTTTCCCGTGTGTAGAACAGTCCCTGCACAAAATGAGATTTATAAAGGAAAATAAGTCATTTAAAAGTACTAGTGGCTATAATGAATTGTTCCCGGCAATACAGATAAAAGTCATTGAAAAAAAAACGGCATGGGATCCCCCACAGTCCATTTCCTGGCCCTTTGGGTCTGGTATGAATATTAAGGGGAACCCCGAAACCCAAATTTCAAAAATGAATTGCGTGGGGGTCCCCCCAAATTCCATACCAGACCCTTCAGGTCTGGTGTGGATTTTAAGGGGAACCCCGTGCCAAAAAAAAAATGGTGTGGGGTCCCCCCAAAAATCCATACAAGACCCCTATCCGAGCACACAATCTGGCAGGCTGCAGGAAAAGAGGGGGAGTGAGAGAGCGCCCCCCCTGATCCGTACCAGGCCACATGCCCTCAACATGGTGAGGGTGCTTTGGGGTAGCCTCATCCCCACGACCCTTGCCCAGTGGTTGTGGGGGTCTGCGGGCAGGGAGCTTATCGGAATATGGAAGCCCCCTTTAACAAGGGATACATAAAGTGTAGTGCTAAACCTCTAAATAAATGACCTAAATAAATTAGTGCCAAAAACTACATACATAAGTAAATAAATACATATATATGAAATAAAACAGTGATGGCCACAGTGATGAGTGTGAACGAATGCTGATGTAACTCATCAAATAAATAATTGTCACATGTCTATTAACCACTTCCAGACCAGCCTCGTTTTGGATTTTAGGTGTTTACATGTTTAAAACAGTTTTTTTTGCTAGAAAAAAACTTAGAACCCCCAAACATTATATATTGTTTTTTTTTCTAACACCCTAGAGAATAAAATGGCAGTCGTTGCAATACTTTTTTTCACACCGTATTTGCGCAGCGGTCTTACAAGCGCACTTTTTTTGGAAAAAAGTCACTTTTTTGAATAAAAAAATAAGACAACAGTAAAATTAGCCCAATTTTTTTTTGGATTGTGAAATATAATGTTACGCCGAGTAAATTTATACCCAACATGTCACGCTTCAAAATTGCGGCCGCTCGTGGAATGGCGTCAAACTTTTACCCTAAAAAATCTCCATAAGCGACATTTAAAAAATTCTACAGGTTGCATTTTTTGAGTTACAGAGGAGGTCTATGGCTAGAATTATTGCTCTCGCTCTACCGATCGCGGCGATACATCACATGTGTGGTTTGACTACCGTTTTCATATGCGGGCGCTGCTCACGTATGCGTTCGCTTCTGCGCGCGAGCTCGTCGGGACGGGGTGTTTTAAAAATTTTTTTTTTGTTTTTTCTTATTTATTTTACTTAATTGTAACATGTAAACATCCCTTGTAATAGAAAAAAGCATGACAGGTCCTCTTAAATATGAGATCTGGGGTCAAAAAGTCCTCAGATCTCATATTTGGACTTCAAAGATAAAAAAAAAAAAAAAAAAAAATGTCATTTAAAAAAATGGCATTTGTAAATTCCCCTTTAAGACGTATGGGCGGAAGTGACGTCTTTGACGTCGCTTCCGCCCTCCTATGGTATAGAGATGAGTGGCGACCATCGTAGCGTCACTCATCTCTATACACAGGCAGGGAACGTCTGCCGACGGTTCCGGTAAGCGGCGGAAGGCGCGGGAGAGCGGCGGGAGGGGGGGGCACCTCTCCCGCCGCCGATAACGGTGATCTCGCGGCGAATCCGCCGCGATGACCACCATTATCGGAAAGGGGACCGCTCACTGTGAAGAGGGATACCTCGGTTGTGGCAGCAGCTGCTGCCGTTACCGAGATATCCCTCTTCAAAAAATGACGTATATATACAGTGAGCGGTCGTGAAGTGGTTAATAAAAAGTTTCAATCATATTAATGTCCAATCGTGAAGAAAAAAACAAACATTAGTGACTGAAGTTGCTGAAAGTGCAAAAAGAAACCCAGGTGAAGTCAAAGTTGAACAATCTTATAACCGCCAAATCCAAGGATATATAACTACCACTGTGACAGCACCACCACTGGTAAAGATGAGAGGTTACCAGATGGTTTGGACTCAAGCGAACGTACGTTCTATGAGTCACAAACACTTTATAATGTCGGCAGGCAATCAAGCTGTATCATCTGAAATGGCATCCCCAAACTTTTGTAATTGCATCCCCAAAGATTAGAACGACCAATCTCCGTGCGGGAGTGGATAGCATAAATTTTCAATTGATAGGTGGAGGAGAGAAAAATAGAACCACATCCCGTAAAACCAGTAAATTTATTAAAAATAGTAACACACTTACATTTATGCAGTGTTTTTCAATCGCTTGTTTAAAAGAGTGGCGGCAATGGAGTCCTCCCGACGCGTTTCATCTCAATAGACTCGTCTGGGGTGTGTAACAAGGGGAACCCCAGATCCTGGCCCCCCTGTTTGAAATGGTAACCCGTACCATCTCACAAAAAAGTGTAAAAAAAAAAAACCCTGCAAGCCGCCACTGATCTGCCTCCGTGGGAGGCACCATCCGTATGACACATCCTCGCAGGTGACAGTTCTTTTATAACTGAGGGCGGGGTCACGCGGTGATGTACCCGGGTTACCCCGCCCCCTCTGATGCACCGGGACTTCCTCATGGCTTTCCTGGCCCCACCCTCAGATATAAAAGAACTGTCACCGGCGAGGACGCGTCATGCGGCGGGTGCCTCCCATGGAGGCAGATCGGTGGTGGCTTGCATAGTTTTTTTGGACCGTCTGCGGAGCGAGAGAAGATGAATGGACTTCGTGGGACATTTTTATTTTAATTTTTTTTAATAAAGGACTGTCTTGGGTGTTTTTTTTAATTTTACACTTTTTTTTGTGAAATCGTACGGGTACAATGTACCCGTTACCATTTCAAACAGGGGGGGCTGGGATCTGGGGGTCCCCTTGTTAAAGGGGGCTTCCATATTATGATAAGCCCCTGCCCACTGACCCCCCAACAACCACAGCCCAGGGTTGTCGGGAAGAGACCCTTGTCCCCATCAAATGGGGACAAGGTGCTTTGGGGGGCTACCCCAAAGCACCCTCCCCATGTTGAGGGCATGTGGCCTGGTATGGTTCAGGAGCAGGGGCGCTCTCTTATCCTGCTCTTTTCCTGCAGCCTGCCAGGTTACGTGCTCAGATAAGGGTCTGGTATGGATTTTTGGGGGTTCCCCTATGCCATTTAAAAAAAAAAAAAATTGGTCCAGGGTTCTCCTTACTATTCATTCCAGACCCAAAGGGCCTGGTAATGGACTGGGGGGAATCCCATGCTGTTTTTTTCAATGACTTTTATCTGTATTGCCAGGACCGACAGTTCATTATTTTAAATTACTTTTTTTCCTTTAGAAGTGTCATTTTATGCAGGGACTGTTCTAAACACTGGAAAAATGTGCCACTTTACAGGCATACTATAGACACCACCCAGGTACGAAATTTAAAGAAATATTTTACTTTTATTATTTCACTTTAAGCATTATTAAAACCACTGCTCCCGAAAAAACAGCTGTTTAAAAAAAAAAATGTCATTGATACATGTCCCCTGGGGGAGGACCCGGGTCCCCAAACACTTTTTATGACAATAATTTGCATATAATCCTTTAACCACTTCCCGAACGGTAGACACAGATGTACGTCGGCAGAATGGCACGGACAGGCATAAGGGCGTACAGGTACGTCCCTTTAAAAATGCTGCCGCCCCACCACGCGCCGGTCAGGGCCCCCTATGAGTCAGGTTGCGGGTCCCGCGGACTCGATCGCCGCAAGGATACCCACGATCATCTCACGGGGAGGCTGAACGGGGAGATGCGGAAGTAAACAGCATCTCCCCGTTCTGCCTAGCTAACAAGTGACAAGTTAGCTAGTGACTAACACGTGACACTGATCTCTGCTCCCTGTGATTGGAGCAGAGATCAGTGTTCACTAACACACAGCCACGCCCCCCCACATTTAGTAAAACGCCCCTTGAACACACTTAACCCCTACACTGCCACCCCCTGGTTAACCCCTTCACTGCCAGTGTCATTTACACAGGAATCAGTGCAAAAATGTGTCAAAAATGTCCGATGTGTCCGCCATAATGTCACAGTCACAATAAAAATCGCTGATCGCCACCATTACTAGTAAAAAAAATTATTAATAAAAATGCCATAAAACTATCCCCTATTTTGTAAACGCTATAACTTTTGCGCAAACCAATCAATAATCGCTTATTGCGATTTTTTTACCAAAAATATGTAGAAGAATACGTATAGACCTAAACTGAGGAAAAAATATATATTTTTATATATTTTTGGGGATATTTATTATAGCAAAAGTTAAAAAATAATGCATTTTTTATCAAAATTGACGCTCTTTTTTTGTTTATAACGCAAAAAATAAAAACCGCAGGGGTGATCAAATACCACCAAAAGAAATCTCTATTTGTGGGAAAAAAAGGACATCAATTTTGTTTGGGAGCCACATCGCACGACCACGCAATTTTCATTTAAAGCGACGCAGTGCCGAATCGCAAAAAGTGGTCTGGTCTTAAGCCAGCAAAATGGTCCGGTCTGAAAGTGGTTAAAATAAACACTTTTGATTTTTCATGTTAATGTCCCATAGACTTTAACGGTGTTCCGAATTTTCCCCGAACACTGCATATTGTTCGGTGTTCGCAGAACATCCGAACAACCAAAGTTCGGCCCGAACTTATGCTCAGGCCGAACCGTTCGCCCATCCCTACTATTAACCACTTCAGCTCCAGATGGTTTTACCCCATTCCTGACCAGGTAATTTTTTTGCAATACAGCACTGCATTACTTTAACTGACAATTGCGCAGTTGTGCAACGCTGTACACAAACAAAATGTATGTCCTTTTTTTTACCACAAATAGAGCTTTCTTTTGGTGGTATTTGATTACTTATGCGTTTCAATTTTTCAATAAAATTAAAAAAGACAGACGATTTAAAAAAAATAAAACAAAAACAAAAAAAAAAACATTTTATACTTTCTGCTATAAAACACATCCAATAAAAAAAATTAAAAATAAAACATAAAATTTCTTCATCAATTTAGGCAAATATGTAATCTACTACATATCTTTGGTGAAAAAAATTCCAATAAGTATATATTGATTGGTGTGTGCAAAAGTTATAGCGTCTACAAACTATGGGATATTTTTATGGACTTTATTTTTCTATTGTTTTTACAAGGTGGCCATCAGCGATTTTTAGCAGGACTGCAACATTGCAGTGGACAAATCTGACACTAAGTGACACTTTTTTGGGCCCAGTGACACCAATTAAGTGATCAGTGCTAAAAAAATGCACTGTTACTGTATAAATGACACTGGCAGGAAAGTGGTTAACATCATGGGGCGATCAAAGTGTGCTCCTAGGTAGTGCTTGCTAACTGTGGGGGGGGGGGTGCTGTGACTAGAGGAACACAGAGATCCGTGTGTCTGCTTTCTGCTTAGCAGAAACGCAATATCTCCATTTTACTCCCTCGCATAACAGTGGTCTGCCTTGTTTACATAGGCAGGCCGCTGTTCTGTCCCTCCTCTGAATGATCGTGGGGTGGCCAGTGGCCATCCCAGCCACCGGACCCACTGATTGGCTCCCCCTGTGTCCAACACAGCGGGAGCCCGGCTCTGGCAGCACGCGTGCGCGCCCCGGAGCCAACAGCAGCGATGAGGTACAGGTACGTGATTTTGCGCTTAAGGGCCGCTACTACCACAGTAAATGTACGTGGGGCAGTCCTTAAATGGTTAAGCTACGGAACATGCTTTTTTAAAGTGTGAAAATGTTATACTGATTGCTTGAATGAGAAAAAAATGTTTATGTCTCAGGGACAAACATTATACTATACTATATTTGTACTAAACCATCCTTCTTTTATCTTGGACAATCAAAGACTTGTCAAAATTATTTCATACTTAAATTCACCCTAACCAGTCAAACTTTGTCCGCAATTCCCATTCCACAAATAATATTAGGTGGGCAGCTAACATTATGCAACATACAAATATCATCCATAAGAAGGTCTGTATTCCTAGAAAAATATATAGGTTTAATCTATTCTTCATATTAAAAGAGATATAAACCCATACCATCTACCTAAACTTTTATAAACAAGTAAAGATATCAAACTGCCATTATGTTATAAATAATTATTTTTCTTATTACATAATTACATAGTTAGTCTGGTTGAAAAAAGACAATCTAGTTCAACCAATAAAAAGCTAGGCAAAAAAAAACTCCAGCAAAGCATGAACCAATTTGCTCCAGCAGAGGAAAAAAAATTCTTTTAGGAAGAATGCACTTTTAGGAAATAATCCAGGCCTTTTTTAAAGCAATCTACTGAACTGGACAGATCCAGCTCTTAAAGGAGTCTCTTCCACAGTTTCACAGCTCTTACTGTGAAGAAGCATTTCCATATTTGGAGATTAAATCTCTTTTTCTCCCGAGATAAAGAGTGCCACCTTGCCCTACAAGATGACCTTAAAGTGAACAACTCAACACCAAGTTCACTATATGGACCCTTATGTATTTGTACATGAAGTGCCCAAAGGTTGTATAAATCCAGCATATAGCTCAAGTTAAACTTGTGGGTGTTCTGATCTTCTAAGGCCCTCATGCCATTAATTTTCAGCACCAAGAGAATTTAATTTACATTTACATTGAAATTGAAGTGCCATACCACTTCTAATGCCGCATACACACGACCAGACTTTCCAGCAGACTAGGTCCGACGGAATCAGTCCGTCGGACCATCCGATTGTGTGTGGGCTAATCCGGCCGTTTTTTGTTTAAAAAATATGACGGACCTAGAAATAGAACATGTTTCAAATCTGTCCGATGCACTCATTTCCTATCAGGAAAACCATTTGTCTGTATGCTGGTCCGACGGACCAAATACGACGCAAGGGAAGCTATTGGCTACTGGCTATTGAACTTCCATTTTTAGTCCCGTTTACGTCATCACGTTAAAAACAAACAGACTTTCGAACGGACTTAGTCCATTCGTGTGTGTCCAAGTCTGTTCGTTTTGGAAAGTCAGTCGGAACTCCGCCGAAAGAGTCTAGAAACAACTTCATCGGGGCTTGATTGACAACATTGTGAATAAATTAGGTGTAAACTGGGCCTCTAATGTGATTTTTTCCAGTGTGATTGCAAGATTGTTTTTTCCTTGCTTGTTGTGGGCAATTATACATTATCTTCTTAATACTTTGAAAGTATCTACGTGGCTCACAAACAGATAGGGCATTGTGGCATGTTTTTATATATTGATAGATGTCAAAGGGAAAGGGTATTTGTAACCTAATTTTACATGGTTTCCTGGAATGTTAGAAAGAAAACAGCACATCTGTGTTATGCCACTACATTTTAGCAACCCATTAGATAACAGTCCATCATAGGGCTGTGCTTGGGTCTGTTGTATTGCTTTAATTCTGTGTTCTATTTCCATGGCATACTTGTAATTGCACAGCTATCATTATTATCAGATTGCTGGCAGTGACTGCGGCACCAAAAAGACTCAACAGATTTAGCACATAATGACCCTACATAAAATAGCAGCTTCTCCGTGGATAACCTCATGGGAATAGACATGAAGAAATAAATATTTGAAGGCCAATGCCTTTATAAAACAAACCAGTAGCTAAAACAAAAAACAAAAGCTTGACACATTGCTTATATTTGCACTTGTGTTTTTTTGAAGTGAACAAAAAGAAACCAAACATAGAGTATTAGTTGGCATTTCATTTTCACTGAAAACTCAACAATGACATCATATGATAAAAGCAAAAAAAACATTGCTCTTTATAAGAAAATCAAAATAAATGCATCTACAAAATAAGCATTGAACTTCAAGAATTATCAATTATTTTTTAATATGTAAAAACTATTACAAATTCCTTGCATTAACAGGGTAAATCTGGAAGTGCATGCAAGTTTATTTGTTGCAATTTTTGCTCGTGGAATGCTCCATGTTAAATATGTGCGGGAACTGGAAAGAGTTCAGAGTAGGGCAACAAAGCTAATAAAGGGACTGGAAGACCTCAGTTATGGGGAAAGACTACAAGCATTAAACGTATTCTCTCTGGAGAAGAGACGCTTGAGAGGAGATATAATAGCAATATTCAAACACCTTACTGGTGACTAGGGATGGGCCTGGTGCTCGATGCGAACCCATGTTCGCATCGAGCACCGGGCGTTCGCTCGCTCGGCGAGCCCAGAACTATTTTGGCAGCTCGCATCACATTCGTGTGATGCGAGCGGCCCCGCAATGCATTGCGGCCGGCGCGGCCGGCGCAGTGCATTGCTGGCTGATGATTGGCCAAGCATGCACTGTGACCCCGCATGCTTGGCAAATCACAGCGCCGGAAACTCGGAGAGCCATAATTGGCTACAGGCAGGACGCCTGTAGCCAATTACAGCTCAGGGGCTTTAGTACACGCCCCACCATTTAAAAGGCCGCCACGCCGTCGGCGCCGGTCACATGAGTTCCGGATTTTGGAGAGATCAGGCTGATTCTGTGTCTTTGCTAGATTCATTCATATAGAAAGATTTGCTCTACTTTGCTAAACCATTGGCTATTTATTTGCTAAACCATTGCTACCTGTCATTGATTGTCCATTGCTGCTGGTAGTGTGTTTTTAGCTGCTGCTGGGGATTAGTCTGGTGCGTGTTTTACTGTTAGTACAGTATTTCAGTAGTACCAACCGCAGTGCTGTTGGCACAGCATTGCACCCCAAAAGCACCCATAGGACTTCTAGTGTGTTAGTGACAGCAAACAGAGCTCCTATATTTTCTTCCCAGAAGCACCCATAGGACTTCAATTGTGTGTTAGTGGCATCACACAGAGCTCCCATATTTTCTTCCCAGAAGCACCCATAGGACTTCTAGTGTGTTAGTGGCATCACACAGAGCTCCCATATTTTCTTCCCAGAAGCACCCATAGGACTTCTAGTGTGTTAGTGGCATCACACGGAGCTCCCATATTTTCTTCCCAGAAGCACCCATAGGACTTCTAGTGTGTTAGTGGCAGCAAACAGAGCTCCTATATTTTCTTCCCAGAAGCACCCATAGGACTTCAATTGTGTGTTAGTGGCATCACACAGAGCTCCCATATTTTCTTTGCAGAAGCACCCATAGGACTTCTAGTGTGTTAGTGGCATCACACGGAGCTCCCATATTTTCTTCCCAGAAGCACCCATAGGAATTCTAGTGTGTTAGTGGCATCACACAGAGCTCCCATATTTTCTTCCCAGAAGCACCCATAGGACTTCTAGTGTGTTAGTGGCATCACACAGAGCTCCCATATTTTCTTCCCAGAAGCACCCATAGGACTTCTAGTGTGTTAGTGGCATCACACGGAGCTCCCATATTTTCTTCCCAGAAGCACCCATAGGACTTCTAGTGTGTTAGTGGCATCACACGGAGCTCCCATATTTTCTTCCCAGAAGCACCCATAGGACTTCTAGTGTGTTAGTGGCATCACACGGAGCTCCCATATTTTCTTCCCAGAAGCACCCATAGGACTTCTAGTGTGTTAGTGGCATCACACGGAGCTCCCATATTTTCTTCCCAGAAGCAACCATAGGACTTCTAGTGTGTTAGTGGCATCACACAGAGCTCCCATATTTTCTTCCCAGAAGCACCCATAGGAATTCTAGTGTGTTAGTGGCATCACACAGAGCTCCCATATTTTCTTCCCAGAAGCACCCATAGGACTTCTAGTGTGTTAGTGGCATCACACAGAGCTCCCATATTTTCTTCCCAGAAGCACCCATAGGACTTCTAGTGTGTTAGTGGCATCACACAGAGCTCCCATGTTTTCTTCCCAGAAGCACCCATAGGACTTCTAGTGTGTTAGTGGCATCACACAGAGCTCCCATATTTTCTTCCCAGAAGCACCCATAGGACTTCTAGTGTGTTAGTGGCATCACACAGAGCTCCCATATTTTCTTCCCAGAAGCACCCATAGGACTTCTAGTGTGTTAGTGGCATCACACAGAGCTCCTATATTTTCTTCTCAGCAGCACCCACAGGAATTCTAGTGTGTTAGTGGCATCACACAGAGCTCCTATATTTTCTTCCCAGAAGCACCCATAGGACTTCTAGTGTGTTAGTGGCATCACACAGAGCTCCCATATTTTCTTCCCAGAAGCACCCATAGGACTTCTAGTGTGTTAGTGGCATCACACAGAGCTCCCATATTTTCTTCCCAGAAGCACCCATAGGACTTCTAGTGTGTTAGTAGCATCACACAGAGCTCCCATATTTACTTCCCAGAAGCACCCATAGGACTTCTAGTGTGTTAGTGGCATCACACAGAGCTCCCATATTTTCTTCCCAGAAGCACCCATAGGACTTCTAGTGTGTTAGTGGCATCACACAGAGCTCCCATATTTTCTTCCCAGAAGCACCCATAGGACTTCTAGTGTGTTAGTGGCATCACACAGAGCTCCCATATTTTCTTCCCAGAAGCACCCATAGGACTTCTAGTGTGTTAGTGGCATCACACAGAGCTCCCATATTTTCTTCCCAGAAGCACCCATAGGACTTCTAGTGTGTTAGTGGCATCACACAGAGCTCCCATATTTTCTTCCCAGAAGCACCCATAGGACTTCTAGTGTGTTAGTGGCATCACACAGAGCTCCTATATTTTCTTCCCAGAAGCACCCATAGGACTTCTAGTGTGTTAGTGGCATCACACAGAGCTCCCATATTTTCTTCCCAGAAGCACCCATAGGACTTCAATTGTGTGTTAGCGGCATCACACAGAGCTCCTATATTTTCTTCCCAGAAGCACCCATAGGACTTCTAGTGTGTTAGTGGCATCACACAGAGCTCCTATATTTTCTTCCCAGAAGCACCCATAGGACTTCAATTGTGTGTTAGTGCCATCACACAGAGCTCCTATATTTTCTTCCCAGAAGCACCCATAGGACTTCAATTGTGTGTTAGTGCCATCACACAGAGCTCCTATATTTTCTTCTCAGCAGCACCCACAGGACTTCTAGTGTGTTAGTGGCATCACACAGAGCTCCTATATTTTCTTCCCAGAAGCACCCATTGGACTTCTAGTGTGTTAGTGGCATCACACAGAGCTCCTATATTTTCTTCCCAGAAGCACCCATTGGACTTCTAGTGTGTTAGTGGCATCACACAGAGCTCCTATATTTTCTTCCCAGAAGCACACATAGGACTTCAATTGTGTGTTAGTGGCATCACACAGAGCTCCTATATTTTCTTCTCAGCAGCACCCACAGGACTTCTAGTGTGTTAGTGGCATCACACAGAGCTCCCATATTTTCTTCCCAGAAGCACCCATAGGACTTCTAGTGTGTTAGTGGCATCACACAGAGCTCCTATATTTTCTTCCCAGAAGCACCCATAGGACTTCTAGTGTGTTAGTGGCATCAAACAGAGCTCCTATATTTTCTTCCCAGAAGCACCCATAGGACTTCTAGTGTGTTAGTGGCATCACACAGAGCTCCCATATTTTCTTCCCAGAAGCACCCATAGGACTTCAATTGTGTGTTAGTGGCATCACACAGAGCTCCCATATTTTCTTCCCAGAAGCACCCATAGGACTTCTAGTGTGTTAGTGGCATCACACAGAGCTCCCATATTTTCTTCCCAGAAGCACCCATAGGACTTCTAGTGTGTTAGTGGCATCACACAGAGCTCCTATATTTTCTTTCCAGAAGCACCCATAGGACTTCTAGTGTGTTAGTGGCATCACACAGAGCTCCCATATTTTCTTCCCAGAAGCACCCATAGGACTTCAATTGTGTGTTAGTGGCATCACACAGAGCTCCTATATTTTCTTCCCAGAAGCACCCATAGGACTTCTAGTGTGTTAGTGGCATCACACAGAGCTCCTATATTTTCTTCCCAGAAGCACCCATAGGACTTCTAGTGTGTTAGTGGCATCACACAGAGCTCCCATATTTTCTTCCCAGAAACACCCATAGGACTTCAATTGTGTGTTAGTGGCATCACACAGAGCTCCTATATTTTCTTCCCAGAAGCACCCATAGGACTTCTAGTGTGTTAGTGGCATCACACAGAGCTCCTATATTTTCTTCCCAGAAGCACCCATAGGACTTCAATTGTGTGTTAGTGCCATCACACAGAGCTCCTATATTTTCTTCCCAGAAGCACCCATAGGACTTCAATTGTGTGTTAGTGGCATCACACAGAGCTCCTATATTTTCTTCTCAGCAGCACCCACAGGACTTCTAGTGTGTTAGTGGCATCACACAAAGCTCCTATATTTTCTTCCCAGAAGCACCCATAGGACTTCTAGTGTGTTATTGGCATCACACAGAGCTCCTATATTTTCTTCCCAGAAGCATCCATAGGACTTCAATTGTGTGTTAGTGGCATCACACAGAGCTCCTATATTTTCTTCTCAGCAGCACCCACAGGACTTCTAGTGTGTTAGTGGCATCACACAGAGCTCCCATATTTTCTTCCCAGAAGCACCCATAGGACTTCTAGTGTGTTAGTGGCATCACACAGAGCTCCTATATTTTCTTCCCAGAAGCACCCATAAGACTTCTAGTGTGTTAGTGGCATCACACAGAGCTCCTATATTTTCTTCCCAGAAGCACCCATAGGACTTCAATTGTGTGTTAGTGCCATCACACAGAGCTCCTATATTTTCTTCTCAGCAGCACCCACAGGACTTCTAGTGTGTTAGTGGCATCACACAGAGCTCCCATATTTTCTTCCCAGAAGCACCCATAGGACTTCTAGTGTGTTAGTGGCATCACACAGAGCTCCTATATTTTCTTCTCAGCAGCATCCACAGGAATTCTAGTGTGTTAGTGGCATCACACATAGCTCCTATATTTTCTTCCCAGAAGCACCCATAGGACTTTTAGTGTGTTAGTGGCATCACACAGAGCTCCCATATTTTCTTCCCAGAAGCACCCATAGGACATCAATTGTGTGTTAGTGGCATCACACAGAGCTCCTATATTTTCTTCCCAGAAGCACCCATAGGACTTCTAGTGTGTTAGTGGCATCACACAGAGCTCCTATATTTTCTTCCCAGATGCACCCATAGGACTTCAATTGTGTGTTAGTGGCATCACACAGAGCTCCTATATTTTCTTCTCAGCAGCACCCACAGGACTTCTAGTGTGTTAGTGGCATCACACAGAGCTCCCATATTTTCTTCTCAGCAGCACCCACAGGACTTCTAGTGTGTTAGTGGCATCACACAGAGCTCCTATATTTTCTTTGCAGAAGCACCCATAGGACTTCAATTGTGTGTTAGTGGCATCACACAGAGCTCCTATATTTTCTTCTCAGCAGCACCCACAGGACTTCTAGTGTGTTAGTGGCATCACACAGAGCTCCTATATTTTCTTTGCAGAAGCACCCATAGGACTTCTAGTGTGTTAGTGGCATCACACAGAGTTCCTATATTTTCTTCTCAGCAGCACCAACAGGACTTCAATTGTGTGTTAGTGGCATCACACAGAGCTCCTATATTTTCTTCTCAGCAGCACCCACAGGACTTCTAGTGTGTTAGTGGCATCACACAGAGCTCCCATATTTTCTTCCCAGAAGCACCCATAGGACTTCTAGTGTGTTAGTGGCATCACACAGAGCTCCTATATTTTCTTCCCAGAAGCATCCATAGGACTTCAATTGTGTGCTAGTGGCATCACACAGAGCTCCTATATTTTCTTCTCAGCAGCACCCACAGGACTTCTAGTGTGTTAGTGGCATCACACAGAGCTCCCATATTTTCTTCCCAGAAGCACCCATAGGACTTCTAGTGTGTTAGTGGCATCACACAGAGCTCCTATATTTTCTTCCCAGAAGCACCCATAAGACTTCTAGTGTGTTAGTGGCATCACACAGAGCTCCTATATTTTCTTCCCAGAAGCACCCATAGGACTTCAATTGTGTGTTAGTGCCATCACACAGAGCTCCTATATTTTCTTCTCAGCAGCACCCACAGGACTTCTAGTGTGTTAGTGGCATCACACAGAGCTCCCATATTTTCTTCCCAGAAGCACCCATAGGACTTCTAGTGTGTTAGTGGCATCACACAGAGCTCCTATATTTTCTTCTCAGCAGCACCCACAGGAATTCTAGTGTGTTAGTGGCATCACACATAGCTCCTATATTTTCTTCCCAGAAGCACCCATAGGACTTTTAGTGTGTTAGTGGCATCACACAGAGCTCCCATGTTTTCTTCCCAGAAGCACCCATAGGACATCAATTGTGTGTTAGTGGCATCACACAGAGCTCCTATATTTTCTTCCCAGAAGCACCCATAGGACTTCTAGTGTGTTAGTGGCATCACACAGAGCTCCTATATTTTCTTCCCAGATGCACCCATAGGACTTCAATTGTGTGTTAGTGGCATCACACAGAGCTCCTATATTTTCTTCTCAGCAGCACCCACAGGACTTCTAGTGTGTTAGTGGCATCACACAGAGCTCCCATATTTTCTTCTCAGCAGCACCCACAGGACTTCTAGTGTGTTAGTGGCATCACACAGAGCTCCTATATTTTCTTTGCAGAAGCACCCATAGGACTTCAATTGTGTGTTAGTGGCATCACACAGAGCTCCTATATTTTCTTCTCAGCAGCACCCACAGGACTTCTAGTGTGTTAGTGGCATCACACAGAGCTCCTATATTTTCTTTGCAGAAGCACCCATAGGACTTCAATTGTGTGTTAGTGGCATCACACAGAGCTCCTATATTTTCTTCTCAGCAGCACCAACAGGACTTCTAGTGTGTTAGTGGCATCACACAGAGCTCCTATATTTTCTTTGCAGAAGCACCCATAGGACTTCTAGTGTGTTAGTGGCATCACACAGAGCTCCTATATTTTCTTCCCAGAAGCACCCATAGGACTTCAATTGTGTGTTAGTGGCATCACACAGAGCTCCTATATTTTCTTCTCAGCAGCACCCACAGGACTTCTAGTGTGTTAGTGGCATCACACAGAGCTCCTATATTTTCTTTGCAGAAGCACCCATAGGACTTCTAGTGTGTTAGTGGCATCACACAGAGCTCCTATATTTTCTTCTCAGCAGCACCCACAGGACTTCTAGTGTGTTAGTGGCATCACACAGAGCTCCTATATTTTCTTTTCAGAAGCACCCATAGGACTTCTAGTGTGTTAGTGGCATCACACAGAGCTCCTATATTTTCTTCTCAGCAGCACCCACAGGACTTCTAGTGTGTTAGTGGCATCACACAGAGCTCCTATATTTTCTTCCCAGAAGCACCCATAGGACTTCTAGTGTGTTAGTGGCATCACACAGAGCTCCTATATTTTCTTCTCAGCAGCACCCACAGGACTTGTAGTGTGTTAGTGGCATCACACAGAGCTCCCATATTTTCTTCCCAGAAGCACCCATAGGACTTCTAGTGTGTTAGTGGCATCACACAGAGCTCCTATATTTTCTTCTCAGCAGCACCCACAGGAATTCTAGTGTGTTAGTGGCATCACACAGAGCTCCTATATTTTCTTCCCAGAAGCACCCATAGGACTTCTAGTGTGTTAGTGGCATCACACAGAGCTCCCATATTTTCTTCCCAGAAGCACCCATAGGACTTCTAGTGTGTTAGTGGCATCACACAGAGCTCCTATATTTTCTTCCCAGAAGCACCCATAGGACTTCTAGTGTGTTAGTGGCATCACACAGAGCTCCTATATTTTCTTCTCAGCAGCACCCACAGGACTTGTAGTGTGTTAGTGGCATCACACAGAGCTCCCATATTTTCTTCCCAGAAGCACCCATAGGACTTCTAGTGTGTTAGTGGCATCACACAGAGCTCCTATATTTTCTTCTCAGCAGCACCCACAGGAATTCTAGTGTGTTAGTGGCATCACACAGAGCTCCTATATTTTCTTCCCAGAAGCACCCATAGGACTTCTAGTGTGTTAGTGGCATCACACAGAGCTCCCATATTTTCTTATCAGAAGCACCCATAGGACTTCTAGTGTGTTAGTGGCATCACACAGAGCTCCTATATTTTCTTCCCAGAAGCACCGATAGGACTTCTAGTGTGTTAGTGGCATCACACAGAGCTCCTATATTTTCTTCCCAGAAGCACCCATAGGACTTCAATTGTGTGTTAGTGGCATCACACAGAGCTCCTATATTTTCTTCTCAGCAGCACCCACAGGACTTCTAGTGTGTTAGTGGCATCACACAGAGCTCCTATATTTTCTTTGCAGAAGCACCCATAGGACTTCTAGTGTGTTAGTGGCATCACACAGAGCTCCTATATTTTCTTCTCAGCAGCACCCACAGGACTTCTAGTGTGTTAGTGGCATCACACAGAGCTCCTATATTTTCTTTGCAGAAGCACCCATATGACTTCAATTGTGTGTTAGTGGCATCACACAGAGCTCCTATATTTTCTTCTCAGCAGCACCCACAGGACTTCTAGTGTGTTAGTGGCATCACACAGAGCTCCTATATTTTCTTTGCAGAAGTGCCCATAGGACTTCTAGTGTGTTAGTGGCATCACACAGAGCTCCTATATTTTCTTCTCAGCAGCACCCCACAGGACTTCTAGTGTGTTAGTGGCATCACACAGAGCTCCTATATTTTCTTTTCAGAAGCACCCATAGGACTTCTAGTGTGTTAGTGGCATCACACAGAGCTCCTATATTTTCTTCCCAGAAGCACCCATAGGACTTCAATTGTGTGTTAGTGGCATCACACAGAGCTCCTATATTTTCTTCTCTGCAGCACCCACATGACTTCTAGTGTGTTAGTGGCATCACACAGAGCTCCTATATTTTCTTTGCAGAAGCACCCATAGGACTTCTAGTGTGTTAGTGGCATCACACAGAGCTCCTATATTTTCTTCTTCTCAGCAGCACCCACAGGACTTCTAGTGTGTTAGTGGCATCATACAGAGCTCCTATATTTTCTTTGCAGAAGCACCCATAGGACTTCTAGTGTGTTAGTGGCATCACACAGAGCTCCTATATTTTCTTCTCAGCAGCACCCACAGGACTTCTAGTGTGTTAGTGGCATCACACAGAGCTCCTATATTTTCTTCTCAGCAGCACCCACAGGACTTCTAGTGTGTTAGTGGCATCACACAGAGCTCCTATATTTTCTTTGCAGAAGCACCCATATGACTTCAATTGTGTGTTAGTGGCATCACACAGAGCTCCTATATTTTTTTCTCAGCAGCACCCACAGGACTTCTAGTGTGTTAGTGGCATCACACAGAGCTCCTATATTTTCTTTGCAGAAGCACCCATAGGACTTCTAGTGTGTTAGTGGCATCACACAGAGCTCCTATATTTTCTTCTCAGCAGCACCCACAGGACTTCTAGTGTGTTAGTGGCATCACACAGAGCTCCTATATTTTCTTTTCAGAAGCACCCATAGGACTTCTAGTGTGTTAGTGGCATCACACAGAGCTCCTATATTTTCTTCCCAGAAGCACCCATAGGACTTCAATTGTGTGTTAGTGGCATCACACAGAGCTCCTATATTTTCTTCTCAGCAGCACCCACAGGACTTCTAGTGTGTTAGTGGCATCACACAGAGCTCCTATATTTTCTTTGCAGAAGCACCCATAGGACTTCTAGTGTGTTAGTGGCATCACACAGAGCTCCTATATTTTCTTCTCAGCAGCACCCACAGGACTTCTAGTGTGTTAGTGGCATCACACAGAGCTCCTATATTTTCTTTGCAGAAGCACCCATAGGACTTCTAGTGTGTTAGTGGCATCACACAGAGCTCCTATATTTTCTTCTCAGCAGCACCCACAGGACTTCTAGTGTGTTAGTGGCATCATACAGAGCTCCTATATTTTCTTTGCAGAAGCACCCATAGGACTTCTAGTGTGTTAGTGGCATCACACAGAGCTCCTATATTTTCTTCTCAGCAGCACCCACAGGACTTCTAGTGTGTTAGTGGAATCACACAGAGCTCCTATATTTTCTTCTCAGCAGCACCCACAGGACTTCTAGTGTGTTAGTGGCATCACACAGAGCTCCTATATTTTCTTTGCAGAAGCACCCATATGACTTCAATTGTGTGTTAGTGGCATCACACAGAGCTCCTATATTTTCTTCTCAGCAGCACCCACAGGACTTCTAGTGTGTTAGTGGCATCACACAGAGCTCCTATATTTTCTTCTCAGCATCACACAGAGCTCCTATATTTTCTTCCAGAAGCACCCATAGGACTTCTAGTGTGTTAGTGGCATCACACAGAGCTCCTATATTTTCTTCTGCACCCATAGGACTTCTAGTGTGTTAGTGGCATCACACAGAGCTCCTATATTTTCTTTGCAGAAGCACCCATAGGACTTCTAGTGTGTTAGTGGCATCACACAGAGCTCCTATATTTTCTTTCTCAGCAGCACCCACAGGACTTCTAGTGTGTTAGTGGCATCACACAGAGCTCCTATATTTTCTTTTCAGAAGCACCCATAGGACTTCTAGTGTGTTAGTGGCATCACACAGAGCTCCTATATTTTCTTCACAGAAGCACCCATAGGACTTCTATTGTGTGTTAGTGGCATCACACAGAGCTCCTATATTTTCTTCTCAGCAGCACCCACAGGACTTCTAGTGTGTTAGTGGCATCACACAGAGCTCCTATATTTTCTTTGCAGAAGCACCCATAGGACTTCTAGTGTGTTAGTGGCATCACACAGAGCTCCTATATTTTCTTCTCAGCAGCACCCACAGGACTTCTAGTGTGTTAGTGGCATCATACAGAGCTCCTATATTTTCTTCTCAGCAGCACCCACAGGACTTCTAGTGTGTTAGTGGCATCATACAGAGCTCCTATATTTTCTTTGCAGAAGCACCCATAGGACTTCTAGTGTGTTAGTGGCATCACACAGAGCTCCTATATTTTCTTCTCAGCAGCACCCACAGGACTTCTAGTGTGTTAGTGGCATCACACAGAGCTCCTATATTTTCTTTGCAGAAGCACCCATAGGACTTCTAGTGTGTTAGTGGCATCACACAGAGCTCCTATATTTTCTTCCCAGAAGCACCCATAGGACTTCTAGTGTGTTAGTGGCATCACACAGAGCTCCTATATTTTCTTCTCAGCAGCACCCACAAGACTACCGACTACAATGGCTGGAAGACCGCCAAGGGGAGGCAGAGCGTGCAGAGGCAAGAACACAGGGCAGGCAGGCTCTGTTTCTAGTGGACGTGGCCGTGGACGTGGCCGTGGTCGTGCATCGTCATCAGCACGTGGCCATGGGACACGCGCGTCTTTGTTTTCGGCAGCTGGACATGTGGAGCCGCATCATGCTGAAGGCTTGGTAGAATTGATGACCAAGCCCTCCTCATCCTCCTCATCCTCTCTCACCCAGGCTCAGGGTACTGGCAGAGCAGCTGCCAACGCGTACTCAATGGCATCATCAGCCACCCCTTCCCTAGACCCACCATGTCCTCCTGAGGAGTCCCCCGAACTCTTTGAGCACAGTGTTGGGTACATGCTCCAGGAGGATGCCCAACGATTCGAAGGCTCGGATGATGATACCCAGCTTGAGGAAGTCAGTAGTGTGCGCGCAGAGAGAGGGGATGCTGAAGGACAGCAATCTGGCAGTACTGTACCACCAGCTGCAGCTTACTGCCAGGTTTGCTCTAGTGGTGAAGAGGGAGGGGATGATGAGGTCACTGACTCCACGTGGGTGCCTGAAGGGAGAGAGGATGAGGAGGAGGACGAGGAGGAGGAGGATGCGGCGTCACATGTCCAACGAGGCAGGATGCCCCCTGGAGGCCAGCTAGAGGCCAGCACAGCAACTGTACAACACCGCAGAGCTCCGCCTGTGCAGGGCGCTACCTCTGCACGTTATCAGAAAAGTTCTTTGGTGTGGGCCTTTTTTGAGACGAGTGCATCAGATCGCACCACTGCTATTTGCAATATTTGTCTCAAGCGTATCTCGCGTGGCCAAAACATCAGCCGCTTGAGCACCACAAGCATGAGCAGACATATGTCGACCTGCCATGCAGCTCGTTGGCAAGCACACATAAAAGACCCACACCAAAGAACTAAGCGGACCTCTCCTTGCTCCTCATCAGCTGGGATCTCCATCCCCACTACATCTTCAGTCCTCTCTGAAAGCTGCTCTGAGAGGACTGAAGGTGTAGAATTAGGTGTGTCACAACCAAATACTTGCAGTACACCGACGTCCGATTGTAGCAGGCAAATTTCCCTGCCCCAGCTGCTGGACCGTCGAAAGAAGTACACTCCCAGCCATCCACATGCCCAGCGGTTGAATGCTAACTTGGCTAAATTGCTAGCACTTCAACTGCTGCCTTTTCAGTTGGTAGACTCCCCCTTCCGTGAGTTTGCTCAATGTGCGGTTCCTCAGTGGCAGGTTCCCAAACGCCACTTTTTCTCACGGAAGGCGATTCCGTCCCTCTACCGGCATGTGGAAGGCAATGTCCATGCCTCGCTGGACAGGGCGGTCAGCGGTAAGGTGCATATTACCGCTGACTCATGGTCCAGCAGGCATGGACAGGGACGTTACCTTTCTTTCACGGCCCATTGGGTCACTCTATTGGCAGATGGGAGGGATGCAGGACAAGGTGCAGTAGTGTTGGAGGTTGTTCCGCCACCACGCCTCCAAAATGCTACTACTGCTACTGGTTGTGACACACCTCTCTCCTCCACCCCCTCCTCTTCTTCTTCCTCCAGTGCTCTGTCCTCGGAACCAGCGGTGCTCCGTAGGCGTACAAGGGGCTACGCAAGTACGCAGGCAAAAAGATGCCATGCCGTGCTTGCGCTGGTGTGTTTTGGGGGACAGGAGCCACACTGGGCCAGAGGTTCTGGCAGCTCTGCAGGGGCAGGCCGAGAGGTGGTTGACGCCACGCCAGCTTAAGCCAGGAATGGTCGTTTCTGACAATGGCACCAACCTCCTCTCCGCCCTGCGACAGGGGCAGCTCACCCATGTGCCCTGTATGGCTCACGTCCTCAACCTGGTGGTGCAGCGGTTCTTGGGCAGGTTCCCAGGCTTACAGGATGTCCTGAGGCAGGCCAGGAAAGTCTGTGTGCATTTCCGCCGATCTTATAATGCCAGTGCTCGGCTGACTGAGCGGCTAAAGGAGCTGAACCTGCCCAAGAACCGCCTAATATGTGACATGCCCACCAGGTGGAACTCAACGTTGGCCATGCTGCAGCGACTGCACACGCAGCAGAGGGCCATCAATGAGTACCTTTGCGACTACGGCACCAGGACAGGGTCAGGGGAGCTTGTTTTTTTTTCCCCACGTCAGTGGAGCCTGATCAGGGATGCATGCACTGTCCTCTCACCATTTGAGGAGGCCACGAGGATGGTGAGCAGTGACAGTGCATGCATCAGTGACACTGTACCTCTTGTCCACCTGTTGGAGCATACGCTGCGTGGGATAATGGACAGGGCACTTGAGGCAGAACAGAGGCAGGAAGAGGAGGACTTCCTTGCCTCTCAAGGCCCCCTTTATCCGGACAGTGTTCCTTCTGTCCCACCCATCACACAGGAAGAGGATGAGGATGAGGAGGAGGAGGAGGAGGAGGAGGAGGAGGATTGTGTGAGCATGGAGGTGGAGCCTGGCACTCAGCATTAGCAGCAGCGGTCTTTTAGGGATGATGTAGAGTCCCAACAAACCAGTGGACTTGTACGTGGCTGGGAGGAGGTGGCTGGCGATCATGTCATCCTCAATGACCCAGAAGACTCCGGACCGAATGCCTCAGCTAACCTACGCTGCATGGCCTCCCTGATCCTGCAAAGCCTGCGGAAGGATCCTCGTGTTCTTCGGATCAAGGAGAGGGACCATTACTGGCTGGCCACTCTCCTTGATCCATGGTACAAGGGTAAGGTTGCGGACCTTATCTTGCCGTCGCAGAGGGAGCAGAGGATGAGACATCTCAGGGAGGCCTTGCAGAAAGGTCTGTGCAACGCCTTCCCAGAAACTGGGAGGTTACAAACTCCTGGTCCTGGACGACGAGTTGCTGAGGCTTTGGTCAGTAGCAGAAGGAGCGGTGGGGAAGGTGGACGTCTGACCGATGCGTTCAGACAATTTTTTAGTCCGCAGCCCCAAGGTATGATCGGTTCCAGCAACCATCGCCAGCGTCTGATATACATGGTGCAGGAATACCTTGGGGCAAGGTCAGACTTGGACACCTTTCCCACCGAAATCCTCTGGCTTACTGGGTCCTGAGGATGGATCACTGGCCAGAGCTTGCACAGTATGCAATTGAGCTACTGGCCTATCCTGCCTCCAGCGTTCTTTCCGAACGCACATTCAGTGCTGCTGGAGGATTTGTCAGCGATCATAGGGTGCCGCTGTCCACCGACTCGGTTGATCGACTGACCTTCATCAAAATTAATCAGTCTTGGATCACCACCAGCTACCAGGCACCTGAAGCGGATATAACGGAATAATTTATAATGTCACATCCCTTCAAGACTGCCTATGCTGATGCTGAGTGACTGTCCTGTTATGTTCACTGACTATCCTCTTCCTCCTCCTCAATGATCCATGCCACCACACCAGGGCCTAAGGCACAATTTTTCAGCCCCTGTATAACAGGGGCGTGTACTTACA
>CM053030.1:356945335-356972374 GCA_028564925.1 Lithobates sylvaticus | reverse complement strand
ATCAGCACAGCAGACTGGATAGCAGAGCAGGCTGGATCTGGATGGACAGGCAGGATCAGCACAGCAGACTGGATAGCAGAGCAGGCTGGATCTGGATGGACAGGCAGGATCAGCACAGCAGACTGGATAGCAGAGCAGGCTGGATCAGCACGGGTAAGCTGGTTCAGCAAAGCAGACAGGAACTCAGAGCAGGCCGGATCAGTACAGGCTCACTGGCTCAGCAGAGCAGACAGGATCTCAGGACAGACTGGATCAGCACAGGTACACTGGTTCAGCAAAGCAGACAGGATCTTGGGACACACCGGATCAGCATAGGTACACTGGTTCAGCAAAGCAGACAGGATCTCAGGACACACAGGATCAGCACAGGTACACTGGTTCAGCAAAGCAGACAGGATCTCAGGACAGACTGGATCAGCACAGGTACACTGGTTCAGCAAAGCAGACAGGATCTCAGGACAGACTGGATCAGCACAGGTAAGCAGGACAGTCAGGCAGGCCGGGTCGGGTATCAGGCTGGCAGCAAGGTACAAAGGGATGGAGCAGAAGGATGGTCACAGACAAGCCAAGGTCGGGTGCAGGCAGACAGATGGATAGTCACAGGTAAACCGGGTCAACACAGATCAGAGGTATCAGGTATCAGGTTTCAGTCACCACAACGCTGTAGAGCAGACAGCGGGGACCGTCTGCTCTAGTTGGGTTAAAATAGCCTACCCGGCGCCAACAGGGGTGCGCGCTTGTCTACCTGAGCGCGCGCCCGTGCACGCGCACCTCCGCGCATGCGCGTGCGCAGTGGTGCCCGCGGCCTGGGAAGCCCAGGATTCAGGTTTCTGGCAGGATCTTCATGACATTGCCCCCCTCCTAGGGACAGCCTCCGGATGCCCCTTTGGGCAAATTTTTTAGGATGGGCTCTCTTGAAGGATTGAACTAGACTCTTAGCGTGGATATTGCACTCGGGCTCCCAAGAATTTTCTGTAGGACCATAGCCCTTCCATTTAATCAAAAACTGGTTCTGGTTTCTTCTTCTCCTGACATTCAGGATGGCCTCCACCTCAAACTCCTCTTCACCATCGATCACCACCTGATCAGGAGGCACAGTTTTCCTGTTGGGAAAGGGGTTGGGAGTGGAGGGCTTCAGTAAGGAGACGTGGAACACAGGGTGGACCCTGAGGGAATCTGGGAGTTCCAGCTCATAGGCCACTTCGTTGATCTTCCGTTTAACTGGGAAGGGCCCTAAGAACTTGGGGCCCAGTTTCTTCGAGGGACATGCCATTTTCAAGTTCAAGGTAGAGAGCCAAACTAGATCGCCCGGTGCCAGCACCAGCTCCCCTCGCCTCTTCCTGTCAAAGACTGTCTTGTTGTGTTCCTGAGTCCGGCCATGGTGTCCTGCAGAAGTTGGTTATTGGAGGTGAAGAAGTCTATTTTCTCCTGGACTGCTGGCACAGTACACTCAGGGAGAGAGTTTGGCAAAAATGAAGGGTGGAAGCCATAATTGGCGAAGAAGGGCGTCTGTTGGGTGGCCAAGTGGATGGCATTGTTGTATGCAAACTCAGCAACCGGCAGGAAGGAGATCCAATCATCCTGGGCAAAGGAGGAAAAACATCGTAAGTATTGCTCCAGGGTCTGGTTCGTTCTTTCAGTTTGCCCATTGGACTGGGGATGATAGGCGGATGAGAAGGACAGTTCAATGTTCAGGGCCTTGCAGAGGGATCTCCAGAACCGAGAGGTGAACTGTACCCCTCGGTCTGAGACTATGTTCACTGGTACCCCATGAAGCCTGATAACCTCTTTGACAAATACCTGTGCGGTTTCCGGGGCAGAGGGGGTACCCTTCATGGGGATGAAGTGTGCCATCTTCGACAGGCGGTCGACTACCACAAAGATCGTGGTGTGGTCCTCAGCTGGGGGGAGTTCCACGATAAAATCGATGGACAACATTCTCCAGGGCCGGTCTAGGACCGGTAGGGGCTTGAGTAGGCCCCAGGCCTTGGTTCTGTGACTCTTGCTCCGTATGCATACGGTGCATGTGTCCACAAATTTCTTACAGTCCTCTCGTAACTGAGGCCACCAAAAGGTACGCTGTACCAATTCAGTGGTCTTGGTGACACCGAAGTATCCGGCAAGTTTGTGGTCATGGCACAATTCTAGGGCGGTTACCCGTAGATCCTCTGGGATGAAAATTTTGTCTTCGTGCCACAGTAGACCATCTCTGGCTTGCAACCCGGGTCCGGTAGTGGCCATCAGTCCACTGGAGGCCTGTTTGAGCTGGGCAAGTAGGTCTTCTTGGAGCAGAAGGAAGTTTCCAGGGGCAAGGATCATATCCGGAGGTAAGTCGTCCTGAGACTTGTGGAACATCCGTGACCAAGCGTCCGGTTTGGCATTTCTGGAGCCCGGACGATAGGTCACGTGGAAGGTAAAACGAGAGAAAAATAGTGCCCACCGGGCTTGTCTGGGTTTTAATCTTTTGGCAGTTTTCAGATACTCTAGATTTTTGTGATCTGTGAAGATCAGGATTGGGTGAGTGGCCCCCTCCAGCAGGTAGCGCCACTCTTCGAGGGCAGTTTTAATCGCCAACAGTTCACGGTTTCCGACATCGTAGTTCTTTTCGGCTGTGGATAGTTTGCGCGAAAAGAAGGCTACCGGATGAAGCAGGGCTTTGGCCCCTCGTCTCTGGGATAGGATGGCCCCCACGGCTATTTTGGATGCGTCCACCTCCAGGACGAAGGGTAAAGAGGAATCCGGGTGCTTCAGGATGGGAGCGGAGGTGAATAACCCTTTGAGGGCCTCAAAGGCCCCTTGGGCCTCTGGGGACCAGTGGAAGCGGGTACCTTGCTTAGTGAGCCGTGTGATGGGTGCCACTATGGCCGAGAATCCTCGAATGAACTTGCGAAGCCAAAAAATTGGCGAAGCCAATAAACCGCTGGATTCCCTTCTTATCCGCGGGGGTCGGCCACTCCGGTATTGCTGCTATTTTCTGGGGATCCATTCTGATGCCTTGGTTGGAGATGATCAGGCCCAGGAATGGTATGCTCTCCACCTCGAATAGGCATTTATCGGCCTTGGCATAAAGGCCGTGTTGCCAAAGGCGGCCCAATACGTCCTTAACATGTCCACGATTTAATTCTAGGGAGGAAGAGAAGATTAATATATCGTCAAGATAGACTACAGCAAACAAATCCAGAAAGTCCCGAAGTACATCATTAATAAAATGCTGGAAGGTTGCAGGGGCATTACAGAGCCCAAAGGGCATCACCAGGTACTCGAAATGCCCAAATAGAGTTCGGAAGGCCGTCTTCCATTCATCCCCGTTCTTAATACGGACTAAGTTGTATGCCCCACGGAGGTCTAGTTTGGAAAAGATGGAAGCGGAGCCTAGTCTCTGGAACAACTCTGGAACCAGGGGAAGAGGATAACGGTTTTTAATTGTAATATTGTTTAGTTCACGATAGTCAACGCAGGGTCTGAGGGAATGGTCCTTCTTTTCTACAAAGAATATCCCTGCCTCTGTCGGGGATGTGGAAGGGCGGATAAACCCCTTTTTCAGATTCTCATCAACATATTCTTTGAGCTTCCCCTGTTCCACCTCTGTCAAAGGGAAGACCCTACCAAACGGAATCTTGGCCCCCGGGAGCAACTCAATAGGACAGTCATATGACCTATGGGGTGGCAGCACATCTGCCCCTTGCTTGCTGAAGACGTCAAGGAACGCATGATAGGCCTCCGGAATGGCCTGGCGTAGACTTGTCTCTGTGTCCAAGCATAATAGGGCAGGAGTCTTTGGGGGGACAGGGGAGCCACAAAACTCCTGGCAATAGGGAGAGGAGAAGGAGACCTCCCCTGTAGCCCAGTTGATGGCCGGGTTGTGTGCCTGTAACCAGGGTATGCCTAGGATCACCGGGAAGAGAGGAGAGGAAATTATATCCAGGCGCAGCAACTCTTGGTGTGACCCCAAGACAACTGTGGGTAGTGGGGCGGTCTCCTGGGTCACAGGGCCTGACTTAATGGCGGACCCGTCGGCCAAATGAACGGAGAGCCCCTGGGTCCTTGGCAGGAGAGGAACCTGGTGCTGGGCAGCAAAGGAGGAGTCCATGAAGCAACTACAAGCCCCAGAGTCAATAATGGACGACGTCCGCAAAGTCTTTCCTGGGAGCTGGAAGGAAACAGAGAGGACAAGATGAGATGAGACCCTGGTCACCGGGTCAATGTAGCTTGACAGAACGGATGGGCACTTACGGAGTTTGGCCGGGCAGTTCCTGACATAATGGCACGGTTCTCCGCAGTAGAGGCACAGGTTGTTGCCACGGCGACGTTGACGTTCTGCTGGGGTAAGAGAAGGTCGGAGGAGCCCCAACTGCATAGGCTCGGGTGTGGCAGAGGAGGATGCGGGCCGGGGAGCAGGAGCAGGGCGGAAATGACTAGGGGCCCTGGGTAGCATCCAGGTAGGCCGTGAGAAGCCTGTGGCCCGTTCGGCCCTACGTTCCCGTAGCCGCCGATCGATCTGGATGGCCAAGTCGATCAAAGCGTTCAAAGTTGGGGGCACCCCTACCCTGGCAAGCTCGTCCTTTAGGACGTCTGAAAGTCCCGTGCGGAACTGGTAACGCAGAGCGGCGTCGTTCCAATCCGTATCAGCACCCCATCGCCTAAACTCGGCCACATAGTCCTCCACCGCTCTTTGTCCCTGTTGGAGGGAACGTAAGGCGGCTTCTGCAGTCACTGAGAGCTGGGGGTCCTCATACAATTGCGCCATGGCATCAAAAAACGTGGTAAAGTTGATTAATGCTGTGTCCTTTTGTTCCAATAAACGGTGGGCCCAAATCTGGGGGTCCCCGGTAAGCAGAGATATCACGAAGCCCACCTTAGTGGCTTCTAGGGAGAAGGCCCGTGGTTGGAGAGCGAAGTGAAGTTCACATGAGTTGCGGAAAGTCCTGAAGCCGCTGCGGGCACCTGAAAACTTCTCTGGAGTGGGTACTTTGGGTTCTGGCGGAAGCATTACCACTGTTGGGGCTGGTGTTGCCCCTATCGGTGGTGGCACTGGGTGGTGCTGGTAGGACTGGACAGGACCAGTACCCTTTCTTCCAGCCGGGTGTAACCTTGTTGGAGGCTCTTCACCGCCTTGGTCAGACCTGCCAGGTGTTGGCACAGCTCCTCCATGGCGGAGGCACCCTGCTCGGGCTCGGACATGGCTGTCTGCTACTGTCACGTACCTGGTGGTGTGAGCTAGAGTTAGCAGAGAGAGACCTCCCTTGCGTCTCCTGGTTCCCTGGTAGGGTGACAGGAGACCCAGGAGTGAGGAGGAGCACGGGTGCCTGGCAGGATCAACAGACCGGTGGAGTGACACAGGGTCAACTCAGCGGACAAGGTGGGTAACTGGATCAGCGCAGCAGACTGGATAGCAGAGCAGGCTGGAACTGGATAGACAGGCAGGATCAGCACAGCAGACTGGATAGCAGAGCAGGCGGGATCTGGATGGACAGGCAGGATCAGCACAGCTGACTGGATAGCAGAGCAGGCTGGATCTGGATGGACAGGCAGGATCAGCACAGCAGACTGGATAGCAGAGCAGGCTGGATCTGGATGGACAGGCCGGATCAGCACAGCAGACTGGATAGCAGAGCAGGCTGGATCTGGATGGACAGGCAGGATCAGCACAGCAGACTGGATAGCAGAGCAGGCTGGATCTGGATGGACAGGCAGGATCAGCACAGCAGACTGGATAGCAGAGCAGGCCGGATAAGCACAGGTAACCTGGTTCAGCAAAGCAGACTGGAACTCAGAGCAGTCCGGATCAGCACAGGTACACTGGTTCAGCAGAGCAGACAGGATCTCAGAGCAGACCGGATCAGCACAGGTACACTGGTTCAGCAATGCAGACAGGATCTCAGGACAGACCGGATCAGCACAGGTACACTGGTTCAGCAAAGCAGACAGGATCTCAGGACACACCGGATCAGCACAGGTACACTGGTTCAGCAAAGCAGACAGGATCTCAGGACAGACTGGATCAGCACAGGTACACTGGTTCAGCAAAGCAGACAGGATCTCAGGACAGCACAGGTACACTGGTTCAGCACAGCAGACAGCATCTCAGGACAGACTGGCACACTGGTTCAGCAAGGCAGACAGGATCTCAGAGCAGACTGGATCAGCACAGGTAAGCAGGACAGTCAGGCAGGCCGGGTCGGGTATCAGGCTGGCAGCAAGGTACAAGGGGATGAGGCAGAAGGATGGTCGCAGACAAGCCAAGGTCGGGTGCAGGCAGACAGATGGATGATCACAGGTAAGCCGGGTCAAACACAGATCAGAGGTATCAGATATCAGGTTTAAGTCACCACAACGCTGTAGAGCAGACAGCGGGGACCGTCTGCTCTAGCTGGGTTTAAATAGCCTACCTGGCGCCAACAGGGGCGCGCGCTTGTCTACCTGCGCGCGCGCCCGTGCACGGCCGCGCGCCCACGCGCACCTGCGCGCATGCGCAGTGGCGCCACCGTGGGTCACCATATTGGTTTGTACCACTGGTTTGACATCACGTGGTAAAATTTCTGGTCCTTGAGGTTATCAATGAAAGCCCAAGAGGGGGTGGGGACTGGGACAAGATTATTTTGCAATGAGAAACAATTTATGCCACCATTCCCCCTAGCCTTAACAAAATGATCTCCTACAAACCTTTTTTTATAGGGTTTCCCCTTCAATAGGGAGCCTTTTTACCTGCAGATTTATCAAGAGGGATTCTTTCCAAATAGATAACTCCCTGTCCCACCCATTCCCCCTCCTTCCTGCCCCTCCCCCCAATCTCCCCCCCTCCTCCCTCCCCTTCCTCCGTCCTTCTCCTTTTTCCCCACCCCCCTTCTCCCCTTCCCCTTTCCTTTCCCCCTTTTCCTTGCTACCTTGGTTTAATTCCTGTTGACTGGTAATCGGAAACCATAATTTGGCCCATTACTTCCTCAGTCAATCGTTCAATTTAGTCATCTCCTATTGTCCTGGGCTGAGTAACCCACCAGATTACATATTTTGTTTTTAATTTTACACTTTGAATGCATTGTATAATTTGTGTGGAGAATTTATTTCCAACCATTATATTGTATTGTAATATGAGTAACTGTTTCTCTATCCGTGATGGTTTACCTTTATGATCGTTTTTGATTTTTGTTTGCCCCATGCTCCTAGCCGATTGGTCATTATGTGCCTCCTGTTTCCCCTCTAAAGGGGGGCCATTTGACTCCCCTGGTGGGTTTGACCATTCTTTGGGAAGGCCACCTCCCACTTGTATTGCCTTAGTTTTGGGCTGCCCGCCCATTCGACATGAGACGATGCACGCGCAGTGTGGGGACCAGACCCAGTGACATCACACGCCGCCGTTTGGCCGTGATTTGGCGTCTTCCGGGTTGAGGAGCTCATATAATGGGCTCTGGCCCATTGATGAGCAGTGCGGACAGCTTCTCCAGGAGGATGGGATTTTGGCCACCCTTACCAAGGTGAGATTCTGACTTATTGACCTGCTATAGACTTTGACCCTTACCTACTAAAATGTATCTGTTTGTTCATTTGCAGACTGGACTATTGCAATTGCACTAGCTGCTAATTCTGAACAGCAGACCTTTTCAATGAAGCGCCATATTAGGTTCTTTAATGCTTTCTAGACACTTTCTAGCAAATTGCCAAGCTAGCACGATTAGTCTCTCTGTATCTTGTTCCTGGGTGTGGCCCCCTCCGGTGATCATCACCTGGCCCCCTCCACCTGAAGTTAAAAATTATGTGAATTTTTGTACCGAAGTGCTCCCATCTGGTAGGTTCCCCCTGGTTACCTGGACTATCAATGTATATTAGTCTCCATTCTGCTTTCCCATTACACTAATGACAGTCTCCCTACCCTTCTTCATCCCAGCCTCCCTCTCTCCCTCTCTTCCCCCCTTTCTCCCTTTCCTTCCCTTCCTTTCCCCTCGCCCCCCTTTTTCCTCCCGCCCCCTTTTCCCTTCTCCCCTTTCCTTTTCCTCTCCTCCTTTTTTGTTCTTCCCTTTCCCCTGTTCTCACCCCATTCCTCTTCCTTTTTCCCTTCTCTTTCTTTCCTTTCACCTCCTCGCCTTTTTCTTTTTTTCTTTTTTCTTTTCCTCCCATGTCCTTTATCCTAATGGAAAATAAATTACCTATCTTTATAGATTATTACTTCTGATGAAGCAGCATTAAGACCATGCAACTAGTAGAGGACCTCTAATCTATGAGGATAATTCCATTACCAGATACTTCTCTTTGGGAAAAACCTGAGTAATTGTATACTGTAAGGTTTAATTTTCACTTTTATTGAATTATTGATTTGTTGAATGAATGAATGATTTGTATAGCGCTACAAATGCGAACTGAATCGCCTCGCATTGTAGCAAAGTGTTCATTTGTATGTTTTTTTATATATAATAAATGAGAATTTTTACTGAAGTTGATTGTTTGCCTATCAATACCAGGATAGTCCACAAGCTCCTCCTCTTGATTTGAGTGTGTGAGAGGACAGCCTCAGCACCCTCTTTCCTCCCCTTATTTTTAATACAAAAACTGGATGATGGTACTTTTTATACTGTAATTCTTGAAATTTTCTATCTGAGGCTATACCCAAAATCCTATTAAACTAGGTAAGGAAGATCTCAGAGTAGCACTCTTTGCGGATTACATATCGATTTTCACTGCAAACCCCCAGACGGATATCCCATTGATTTAACAAACCTTTAGTTCTTTCCACTCATGCTCAGGTCTAAAAATCAATTTTTCCAAAAGTGAAATGCTACCACTTCGAAAGAAGGGCAGAAGTTCCTGGACAACCTCCTCACCCTTCCTAGCACCACATCACATATTTGGGAGTGAACATAGGCAGAGATCCCGCTTCTATCTACCAGTTAAACTATCCTCCTTTGATATCCAAAATAATTACTGAACTGAAAGCGTGGAAGGACCATCCTTTATCACTCTTTGGGAGATGCCACCTCTACAAAATGGTCAGTTTCTCACGACTACTGTACCCAATGCAAACGATACCAATGCTAAGCAAACACAGAGCCTTTCAAAAGATTAACAGAGCTCTTGCAGCTTTTCTATGGTGCTGCAAAAGACCTTGAATCACTTTGTCAAAACTATATCTCTTGAAGAGTGAGGGAGGGGCAAGTCTACCTTTTATTAGACTGTATAACATGTCTTGTTATTGAAGTGGGCCATTGCACATCCCTACGAGCTAGCATCTATCCTTCAAAGCAAACTGAAATCACTACCACCTAACCTCCAACAAAATGTACTTTTTCGGGACACAGTGGTTACTTGGAGGTACATAAGAAAGTGCTTGGGGGGTCTCTCTGAACATCTTTCCTCATCTACCGATACATGTTCCCACAGACTACCCAAAATAAAGCCTTCAACATCTGGAAGCACAGAGGCTTACTCTACGTTGCCTCTCTCTATGAAACAGTCAATGGCCTTAAACCCTATAAATCAATTACATCTGATTTAGATCTTCCTGACCAACATATCTTCCAGGTCATGTAGCTTTCAGCCTTCATCAACAAAATCTGTCTGAAACCTCATCTTAGATTCCAAACTACATTTATAGACAAGCTCATTGCAGCTCAGACCATCTCTACCTCAGAGAGTTACAATCCTCTCCTACCATTCTTCACTAAATCACTGGAGTGCTCAGCCTCTAAAGCCTGCAGCAAGGACCTTCGACTTGACAACCTCCCACACCTACTATTGAAGGGGTATAAATTGATCTTGAAGCTAACACCAAAGGAAGGGAAACCCAATTCAAGTTACTCCTACGTCACCCCCGCAGGACTCCCCAGGAGAGAAGCTATACTCACTTTGCAGTGCGGCTTGACCAACACTTTTCAAATTGTCATACAAGCTGTACACTTACTACTTTACATTGTAGCAAAGTGTCATTTCTTCAGTGTTGTCACATGAAAAGATATAATAAAATATTTATAAAACTGTGAGGGGTGTACTCATTTTTGTGAGATACTGTACATAATATGCCGCCAACCTGGAACAGAATGGTGGCCCAGACCCCCTGGGTGAAGTTGCCTCTGTGTACCTGGCATACACAGAGAAAGTCACAATAGTCTACAAGCAACTTAAGTCATTTAATTGATAATATATATTCTGTTACCATATATTTACATTTTTTAGCAAAGCATATCCTAATGTGTGGCACACTCATCCCCCATTTGAGAAATGTAAGGTAAGACAGACACTACATGTATGTCTGTGCTTTTGTAAGACCAGATGTTAACATATATTTTATTATGGGAAAAGCAACTGCATTTACTAATTTGATGAGTTTTAAATTGCTAGACACACCTATTGCAGGAAACATACAAAGCAGCTCCAACTTGACCGAGTCAAGGGGTTCACTATCAGTTTGTTGCTCAATTCCTTATGCTTATGCCACAAACAGTATGATAGTGCACTTCTTAACGTTGCTATAGTGTAAAAATAACACACTGGGGGAAAAAAACTGTTTCAGCTATGTGTATGTTGCAAGCTTAATACATGGGTTGAGTGATATATATACATATATATATATATATATATATATATATATATATATATATATATATATATATAGATCTATCGATCGATAGATAGATATGGAAATACATCAAGTGATATTTAACAATTCATTTTGAATGATCTTTTTATCACTCTGGTGAAATATATGTTGGGCATAATCTAGCCGGAGGCTAAAAACTTCACAGCTGCTTGTGTCAGCACTTCATTGCCTCTCAACTTTGTTACTCTCTGAAGTTTTCTTCATGCAGAGGCAAGTCTTCCTTTGTTGTTAGCAAAGCACCACCTGGCTGGTGTTAAACATAATAAAAATAACCACCTGACAGGGTTCTTGTGTTATGTGGACTGAAGACTTATCTTTAAATAAACCAATTAACAAACATAACAGGTCACAGAGACAATAGTAATAAAAATAATATAACACTTTTGTGTTCCAAAAATTGTAAGCACCTATTATTAGGCACACATTAAGGTTGTGTGCCTATAGATGTTTGTGGAATCTATTTAGAAATGAACTGAGGCATTATTCTTTGGGAAACGAAAAGAAAAAAGAAAACAATTACTTGGCCCTATTCAGACCTTCTCCTTGTAATAGCTTGAATGGGTCTTTTACCTTGTTCATTGAATTCAATTTGTAATAACAAATTATAATAGTGTTGCTCTTTTTTTTTTTTTTAGAAACAAGTGAAGATGGCATCATATACCGGGAAAGAAACACCTGTGTGCATCATAGAGAACAATGGTCCTTCATTTGCAAAGTCTTTTATCCTTTTAAAAGCAAATATCCATGAAAATATGTAATTTTTAAGTGTATTTCCTGTTGCAAATGTAAAAAAAAAAAAAAAAACTTAGTTTTTTTAAGATCTGTGATAGAGAATATATTTCCTTATAATTCCATTTTCCAAGTCATTTTTCTTTTAAGATTTGTGATGGCAAATATTGTCCTTTTAATTGTAAACTCTAAGGTGTCAATATATCCCTAATGTTCACACCCAGGTGGGAGCCCTTATTGCACTTCTGATGTGCAAACATTCAAATGCTTTACCATTTTCTAAGGGCACATCAAGGCTACCTTTTTTTTTTTTCTTAGATTTTTTTTAATTACATCATCCTTTGAGCTTTTTAGGCAATGTTAACAGCAATCAGCATGCTCAAAGGACTTGAAAATGATATTTTCTTGCCCTTAAATGGCCCTTAAATGGCTCTGACACCTGTTGGGAAAACTTTCCTAGAAAAAGATCTGTTCCCTCCTAATGTTTGTAGAATATTTTGGCCAATAATGCAAAATATGTGTTTTACATTCTGATGTAGATTCTAGGTAAGTAATGCAGCCAAAGATGCTCATGGAGATTAGATGACAGCGTCCTCAGATGACAATGAAAGAAGTTACCTGCACATGCCAAAGGCTGATGCTCATCTAGTAGTAGTTATTGAAAATGTTTGAAAACCATTTCTGATTGTTTTTGTATACACGCTAATAAGCCTGGGTCAGAGGTGAGGGCATGAACCTTCCCAACGTCTCTCCACAGGCATAAACATAAATGCTCAGTAAAGTGACAGAGTGAGGTTGATTTACTATCAGTTGAGAATCTTCAAAAAAAACAATTGTGTGACTATTCACTTTAATTATCCAATCATTTCCAGTTCACTTTGCATACCAAACCATGTCAAGATAATTTTCAAATAATTAGATACCTGAAGTTAATATTCACACAATTTTGTGTGAAGATTCTCAATCTCTTTAGTAAAGCAGCCCATCTGCATTAGGGAATGGCTAAATTAGTTAGGGGTGCAGGTATCTTAATGCTAGATTCACAGCATATTTGCTGCAAATATGCATTGCATCTAAATCGCAAACCTGTTAATGCAAACTGATTGCGGAGTGTATGTTAAGTTAATGACACCCTGCAATCAGTTTGCAAAATGCAGTGCGATTTGCAGAATCGGATCACATGGGTGTGTGCACCCGTGCGGAACCGATTCTGGTGCGGACAAGGGTCCTGCATGAGTTTGGTCTGAATGCGATGCGAACTGTATGGCTGACTTTGCATCGCACAGACATCTCATGTGATGTGCACGGCAATGCAGTGTGAATCACATGCAATCTTTGGCATCGCACTAGTGTGAACCAGCCCTAAGGCTCAGTTCACACTGCAGCGATGCAGGAACCCTGCGAATACATTGCGGTTTGGCGCATCGCATGTCTCCCAGCAGCAATTCACACTGCCTTGTGCGAACTGCTGGGAGTGTCAAATGAAAGTTAAAGACACCCCCAAATCAGTTTGCATATCGCAGTGTGAAGTGTAAATTCAGACAGGAATCGGATCGCATGGGTATTCACCGCATGCAATCCCATTTTGCTGCAGACCAAAAAAAGGGTCCTGTTTGAGTTTGGTCCAAATGCAAGGCGAATTCATCCATGCTATCTGTATGGCTGAAATCGCATCGCACAGAGATTGCATGTGATTTGCATTGCAGTGCGGTGAAAATCACATCAGATGTCAGACTTCGCACCAGTGTGAACCGGCCCTAAGGCACAAGGTTCAGTTCCTTAAGCTAACACCCCTCAATGAGTATACTTAAAGTGAAACTAAAAGCAAAACTTTTTTCCTTATTTTAGATAGAGTAAAGGAAGGTTGTTTTTTTTTTCAGATTTGTTCCACTGGTGGGAAGCACCTTTTGCTTCTTGTCAAAAAAAAAGAGAAAGTGAAGGAGAGGAGGAAATCCCTTGAGGGATTGAGGGAATCTCTGGTTGACTCCAAAGTTAACGGAACCAGTGTCCCAATTGGAAGATTGCCCCTTAAGGCTGGGTTCACACTAGTGTAAATGGATGTGGGTCCTGTGCATCTTTGGTCCCGTTTCAGGGCCGAATTCAGGCAAAAATTTGGCCCTGATTCGTCCGTGAAACGGGGAACAGGGATGCACTGGACCCCATGCTGTGAGTCGTATCCGGCAGCAGTGTGAAGCCAGCCTTATTCCTGCTCTGTTGACAACCCATAATTTGGGTGTAGGAGGCATGACCGAGAGGGTGAATGTCTCTAGAGAGGACACAGAGAGCAATAAAACCTCAAAGGTATAGCAGGGAAACCTCCAATTAAGTAAATAAAAATAGAGTTAAGGAGTACCATCATCCAAATAGCTGATAATGAGGAAATTCAAAACTCCTACTTTCCATCAAGGAGTATATTTGAGTACTATTGTAATGTCAAATCTGTACAGTTTTTTATAGTTGCAATTACTGTATCTGGATACTTGATTATATGTTAACTATGTATCAATAAAATTCTTATGTTTTATCTGATGTTCAATCTGTTCAGGGTACCAAGATAGTATATTTTTTACCTGTTCCCCTTTCCTGCTTTGCAGACCCCTTTTGGGGAATTGTCTCCTTGCACTTCATTATCAAAACCTCAAAGGTGTTCTAATCCCTTTCCATTCAATTCAAAACTAGAAAAAAATGTCTTGACTTTAGTTATACTTTAATTATAAAAAAAGTATAGAAAGAATGTACAGTATCTCACAAAAGTGAGTACACCCCTCACATTTTTGTTAATAACTTATTATATTTTTTCATGTGACAACACTGAAGAAATGACAATTTGCTACAATGTAAAATATTGAGTGTACAGCTTATATAACAGTGTACATTTGCTGCCCCCTCAAAATAACTCAACACACAGCCATTAATGTCTAAACTGCTGACAACAAAAATGTCCAAATTTAGCCCAATTAGCCATTTTCCCTCCCCGGTGTCATGTGACTTGTTAGTGTTACAAGGTCTCAGGTGTGAATGGGGAGCAGGTGTGTTAAACTTGGTGTTATCGCTCCCACTCTCTCATACTGGTCACTGGAAGTTCAACATGACACTTCATGGCAAAGAACTCCCTGAGGATCTGAAAAAAAAAAATTTTGCTCTACATAAAGATGGCCTAGGCTATAAGAAGATTGCCAAGACCCTGAAACTGAGCTGCAGCACGATGGCCAAGACCATATAGCGGTTTAACAGGAGAGGTTCCACTCAGAACAGGCCTCGCCATGGTCGACCAAAGAAGTTGAGTGCACAAGCTCAGCGTCATATCCAGAGGTTGTCTTTGGGAAATAGACATATGAGTACTGCCAGCATTGCTGCAGAGGTTGAAGGGATGGGGGTCAGCCAGTCAGTGGTCAGACCATACGCCGCACACTGCATCAAATTGGTCTGCATGGCTGTCGTCCCAGAAGATGATGCACAAGAAAGACCGCCAACAGTTTGCTAAAGACAAGCAAACTATAGACATGGATTACTGGAACCGTGTCCTGTGGCCTGATGAGACCAAGATAAACGTATTGGGTTCAGATGGTGTCAAGCGTGTGTCGCAGCAACCAGGTGAGGACTGGAGTACAAAGACCTCAAGGATGGTGGTGGGAGTGTCATGGTCTGGGGCTGCATGAGTTTTGCCGGAACTGGGGAGCTACAGTTCATTGAGGGAACCATGAATGCCAACATGTACTGTGACATACTGAAGCTGAGCATGATCCCCTCCCTTCGGAGACTGGGCCGCAGGGCAGTATTCCAACATAACAACACCAAACACCTCCAGGACAACCACTGCCTTGATAAAGAAGTTGAGGCTAAAGGTGATGGACTGGTCAAGCAAGTCTCCAGACCTAAACCCTATTGAGCATCTGTGGGGCATCATCAAACAGAAGGTGGAGGAGAGCAAGGTCTCTAACATCGACCAGCTCTGTGATGTCGTCATGGAGAAGTGGAAGAGGACTCCATTGGTAACATGTGAAGCTCTGGTGAACTCCATGCCCAGGAGGGTTAAGGCAGTGTTCCAAAAAATGGTGGCCACACAAAATATTGACACTTTGGGCCCAATTTGGACATTTTCACTTAGGGGTGTACTCACTTTTGTTGCCAGTGGTTTAGATATTATTGGCTGTGTGTTGAGTTATTTTGAGGGGACAGCAAATTTACACCGTTATACAAGATGTACACTCACTACTTTATATTGTCATTTGTTCAGTGTTCTTACATGAAAATATATAAAAACAAATTACAAAAGAATGAGGGGTGTACTCACTTTTGAGAGATACTGTATATCTGTGTGTTAGATAGATACTGTATATCAAGCTTCATCTATATAGATAGATATATAGATATACACACATGTACATGGGCCACTGGAAATCCATGCACTTTTCTATACCAATGTTACAGTGTGGGGGCTGTGAAACATTCTTTACGAAGTATCACAATATTTTTGTGTGTAATAAAGCTTCCACATTAAACTTTTAAATGCACAAATCATGTCAAGTTTATTGAGCTAACCTGGTTACTAAGTACAAGAAATGTCTTACCTCTGTGCTTGCTAACAAGGGTTTGTTCATCAAGTACCAAGTCACGTTTTTCTTGGGGATCAAATACTTATTTTACTCACTGAACTAACATTTGTATCATGTATTTTTTTCTGGATTTTTGGTTGATATTCTGTCTCTATCATTTAAAGTACACCTATAATAAAAAAATGATAGACCCATGGGGCGCATGCGCGGCCGGCTAAGATGGAGGATGCTTGAGATCTGAGCTCCGGTCTCCGCCCACATGTCCAAATCTCCCACTCCGCATCTATAGCAGCCACAGACCCGGGAGTTGTCTTAATCACTCAGGGAACCTTCCAGCTACCCTCTGATCGGTTTATGGGGAAAATCAGTGACCAGAGGCATATATACCAGAGGCAAGTCTCACAGGCCGCAACCCGGCCCACCCAGTCCATGGATCGCTTCCTCCGTAGACTGCAATCCCCGGCCTCAAGTACGCTGCCATCTACCACCATTCCCGACAGATACTACCCCACTGGCTGATCCTGCTCTTTTTGCTGACAAACTTTTACAGCACTTACAACCCACAAATCTGCCTGCATCCCCCGCAATGTCATCAACAGTGACAGTGGATGTGCTGGACATTAAGCTACAGGCCCTACTGCATAGCATTACCCAAACCATAACCAAAAAGGTAAGCAAACTTGCTCATGAGCTTAGAGGTGAGATCGATCAGCTTGGGGAAAGCACTGACACCCTGGAAACCAAATTTCATGACATGGTGCATTATGTCCATGCATTGGAAGAAGAAAATGTCTGCTTGAAAAATGCAGTTACACAACTACAGATGCAGCAGGAGGACCTTGAAAACAGAGAGCGACGCCAAAACCTACAGATATGTAGTGTTCTTGAACCCATTCCAGATAAGGAAATCCGACCCTACCTCTTGTTACATTAGCACACCCCACATTCCTGATATAGACTGGCGCTAGATAGGGCACACAGGTCGCTGACTCTGAAACCCCCTCCAGGCGCTAATCCCAGAGACATTATTGCACGCTTTCATTTTTATGAGAGCAAAGAAGCCCTAACCATCGCTACCCGCAACAGGTCACGGGTTGACTTCAAGGGTGCAAAAATCTAAATCTTCAATGACCTGTCGCCTATTACTTTGGGTAAGCGCCGTGCCCTCCGCCCAGTCACCTCTCATTTACAGCAAAACCAAATACCACACCGTTGGGGCTTCCCGTTCCGCCTATCCATCACCAAAGATGGAACACAACATTCTATGAGGGATCTACAGGAATTCGAGGCTTTCATAAAAACCTGGGCCTCCCCTCAATACCAGAAGAGGACCTACATATGCAGATCCCATCTTCTCGACCGCTGTCTACACCTGCAAAGATCTGGACTCCAGTACATCAGAGGACAAGGAAACCTCCTGCCACCCCAAAAGAGCTGCACCATCCAAAGGCCTTACCTGAGACTGACTCTGAATCCAACCTCCTGTCTCCTGGTTACATGTAAGTCTGGCTCCTTTTTTCCCCCCTGACTTACATACCTCCAGACTTTGGGCTCAAGGTCCAGGATCACACGATTTTGTATTAAATATATATAGTTCCCCTCTCCATATTCTTATGAACGTTATAAATTATCAGTTCCCTATTTACTGGGCTGAGGCCTACATGACTGAACTTGAGGGCTGCCATGACCCATGATTTTTGACCCTGTCTTTTTTGGTCATCTGATTGCTAATACTATTTATGTTATAAAACTTTTATACATCATGGCATACACATTCTTGTTGCTTTACGACTGTAACAAATGCTTTGCTTTCATGGCTAAGGTATGGCTGTAAGTATATTTTCTTGCAATGTTAAAGGTTTAGGCTCCATACGCAAGCATTGGCAGGCGTTGAAGGAGTTCAAATCCTCTAAGGCTGAAGTGATCATGGTCCAGGAGACCCATTTTTTTTTTTTTTTTTTTTATTACAAACGTTTTTTATTGGTGAAAAAAAGTAAAGTCATGTACATTACACATCACATGTGGTGAGAAGAACAGATCAAATGCTGGCAAATGACTTTCAAATATGTTGTAGTGCCTTATACAGATTAATTTCTAAACCATGCAAGCAACCTAACAAAACAATTAACAAAACTTTGCAGCTGCTATCAACAGAAGAACGTGCGATTTGTACCAAGCAATGTTATTTCGTGTATTTAAGGGTCTGTACTCCTACGCCCCGAGGGGAGGTACCCAGGGGTTGGATCTCCTCTAGGACTCAGAAGGAGGGTCAGTAAGGGCTTGTAGTAGCTGATCTAGTTGCCAGCTCGACCATTTTTTGTCGTAGATTTGCATTGTGTCCATCATAGAGTGGAACAATCTTTCCATCTGACAGATGGCTTCCACACGATGAAGGATTTGGGACCACGGGAGGGATCTGGATTTCCAATTCAGGGCTATGGACCATTGAATGGCTCCGAATATTGTATGAATCAGATTAAGGGTTGACTTAGGGATACCTGGGATAGGTGCAAAGAGAAGGCAAATCTGTGGGGACAGTTCCACTCTGGATCCCGATAGGGTCTCAATCTTAGAGGAAGCCTGGTCCCATACCTGCTGGAGTAGAGGGCAGCTCCAGAAGGTGTGCAGCATTGTGCCTATCTCCTGGCAGCCTCTAAAGCAGAATTCAGGAGTGGTAGGATAATATTTATGAATTCTATCTGGTGTGAGGTACCAACGGGTGTGTACCTTAAGAAGAGTTTCCTTTACCGAGATAGATTTGGAGCATTTGTGTAGATTCCTGAGCATCTCAGCCCAGTCGTCGCTAGAAATCTCCATACCCAGTTCTGACTCCCATTTTAGCATGGCATAGGATTTCTCAGGGAGGTCAAGGTCTAACAGGTTTTTATATATCTGTGATATTGTGCCTTTATCCCTAGATCGAGATATACATATTTGTTCGTAAAAGTTCGGGGTATAATGTGCTTCACGTCTATAGTGAGTATCAAAATAATGTCTGACTTGGAGGAACTTAAAAAATTCCGTCCTTGGGATCTGATAATTGGTCTGTAGGTCTGTGAAGGAGCAAAAAATCCCTCGGTTCGTGAGGGATTTTAGGGTAACCAATGAGTGATGTATCCACCATAAGTAGGATCCGGGGGAGTTAAAAGCTAAGGGGAAGTTCCTATCCCCTAGAAATGAAGCTGGGGGGGGGGCTGGGGAGGACAGTCTGAACTTGGACTTGTACAGTGACCAGATACGGAGGGAGTGGCCCACAACAGAGTTCAGGGAGTTGACCTCCCCAGAATTCAGTAAGGGCTGCCATAGCAGTCCTGGGAGGAAGAAGGGACGTATAGATTGTGTTTCAAATCTTAGCCAGGGGATCACTTCGAACTTGGAGTGCCATTGGGCCGTCTGGGCCAATCTGGCTGAGATATAGTACAGCCATATATCCGGCAGGCCTAGGCCCCCCCGGGACATTGGTCTATGCGCCATGGGCTTTCCAAATCTTGGTCTTTTCCTGCACCAAATAAAAGCATTAATGTCTCTTTGGAGAGCCTGTAACATCTGACGGGGTACATAGTTGGGAAGGGCCCTGAAAAAATATAGCAGCTTGGGGAGAATAGACATCTTGATTGCAATCACCCTGCCAAGAAGTGAAATTTTGAATGTGGACCAGGTTCTTAGCCAATTCCTGGCCATGGTAAATGCCTTGGGGTAGTTTGCCTGGAATATACCTGTGAGGGAGGGGGCTAGATTAATACCGAGATACGAAAGTGTAGTGTTGGATATGGAAAAGCCGAAGCTTTGTTTAAGGGTGGAGAGTAACTGCTGAGGGATGTTGATAGGGAGGGCAGAGCATTTTGATATGTTCACTCCAAGGCCAGAATAGTCGTGAAATTTATTAAGGGTGGTAAGGAGGTTAGGAAGGGATATCAGGGGGTCTGGAAGGAATGCAAGAACATCGTCAGCATATAGACTAAGCTTGTACTCGTAATCCCCTTTTTTGTATCCCTTAATATCAGTATTAGCAATAATGGCTTTGGCAAGCGGTTCTATTGCCAGAGCGAACACTAGAGGGGAGAGGGGACAGCCCTGGCGGGTGCCTCTGCCCAAGGGAAAGTATGCTGAGGAGCAGCCTGGTAGTCTGATTCTTGTGTGGGGATTGTGGTATAATGCTTTGAAGCCATGGATGAATTCTCCAGCGAACCCGAACTTTTCCAGGACTTGGTCTATGTAGGGCCATAAGACGCTGTCGAAGGCCTTGTGTATGTCAAGGCCCAGGACAAGAAGCCCCCGGGAAGTGGTGTCTGCATCTTGAATAATGTTTGTTGCTAGCCTAATGTTGTCAGTAATTTGTCTATTAGGGATAAATCCAGTCTGTTCAGGGCCTATTAAAGAAGCTACTACAGGGGCAAGTCTATTGGCCAGTATCTTTCCTAGGATCTTCGTGTCATTATTTAAGACTGAGATGGGCCTATAGTTTTGGGGAAGGGTGTGGTCTTTATTTGGTTTCGGGATAAGGGTCATATTGGCGTGGAGCAGTTCTGGAGGGGGTTTGTGTCCTTGAAGGGTGTGGTTTACAAATTTACTTAGTTGTGGCGACAATATCTGGGCAAATTTCTTATAGTAAGAGGAAGTGAATCCATCTGGGCCGGGAGCTGTGGAGGATTTAAAAGATTTTATTATGAGGGAGACTTCTTGTTCGGTGCAAGGGACGTTCAGGGACGATAATTGTTCTTCAGTGAGCCTAGGAAGGTTTAGGGAGTCTAACCACTGGGAAAGGCCTTCTGGGATGGGGGAGTTCGGGGCTGAGAGAAGGGATTGATAGAAGGAGGTGAATATCTGGAGAACTTCCTTGGGATGGGAAACCAATTGGCCCTTTTTGTTTTTTAGTTTGTAGACATGAGGGGGTTGGAGGGATTGATGTAGTTTACGTGAAAACATACTGGATGCCGAATTACTATGTAACAGAAATTTTGCTTTAGACCATCTGAGAGATTTTTCTGTTCTGTCAGTTAGAATAGAATCTAGTTCTGCCCTCTTTTGGTTAATTTGTGTTAAGATCTGGGGGGTCTGGTCTCGGGTGTGAACATTATATAGGTTGTGGAGGTCTTTTGTGAGGGAGTTAATCTGGGAGAGACGTTGTCTCTTCCTCCTGACTGCGATTTCTATAAGTTGGCCCCTCAGGACCGCCTTGTGGGCTGACCAAAGGGTATGTGGGGATATGTCAACGGTATCATTGAGACGAAAATATTCTTCTAGGGCAGATGTGACTTGATTAAGAATTGCTGGATCAGATAAGAGGGAATCATTTAGCCTCCAGGTGGCTACTGAGGGGGAAATACCTATGTGGGCTGTTTGAAATGAAACCACATGGTGGTCAGACCAGGGGCAGATCATAATGTCCGCCTTGGGTGCGTTGGCTAGTAAAATTGGGGTGGACAATATATAATCCAACCTGGCGTAGCTTCCATGGGGGCTGGAGAAGTGGGTGTATTCCCTGGTGCCCACGTTTAAGGATCTCCAGGTGTCTATCAGTTGAAGGGAGGTCAGGGCTTTCGTCAGGGATTTTGGGAAGGTTTTTGCATAATGCGTGGATCTACTTCTGTCTAGTACGGGGTGGGCTACAGTATTAAAGTCTCCACCTACAATCATGTGGGGGGAGGAATATCTATCAAGTATCTGCAGAAATTCTGTGAAGAATCTGCTATGTGCAGAGTTGGGTGCATATACATTTGCTATGGTTATAGCTTTGCCCTGGATGTGCCCTTGTAATATAATGAATCTGCTGTTGGGGTCTTTGAAAGAGTGAGATACATCAAAAGCCACATTGTTCTTAATAAAGATTGCAACCCCTCTGGCCTTGGTCTCAAACTTGGTGTAATAATTCACTTTAAAGGCTTTATCAAAAAAGCAAGGGTGGGATTTGGAGGAGAAGTGGGTTTCTTGTAGTAGTATCACTTCCGCCCCAATCTGTTTGTAGAATCTGAATGCTTTTCTCCTTTTAGAAGGAGAATTAAAACCTCTCACATTGTGAGAAATGACGTGCAAACCCATCATGGTGGGAATGTATGATGGATATAGAGTGATATTGGGGGGTTGTAGTGACCTGGATGTCCAGGAGACCCATTTCAAGGCAGAAGGTACATTTAAGTTTGCCTCCAAACATTTTCCTACTGCTTATATAGCATCTGACCCATCTGGGAAAGCTAGGGTGGCCATTTTACTAAAACGTTCATCCTCCATTTGGGTCAAGTCCTCTTATCTGGACCCCCAAGGCCGATTTGTTCTCCTGGACTGTGATCACAAAAACGTCTTGTTCACCCTTGCCAATGTATATGCGCCTAATAAGGGACAAATTGGGTTCTTGGAAACCTTTTTTAAGCAACTCCAACCATTCTCCCAACCCTTTATGGTTATTGGAGGAGATTTTAATATATGCATGTCACCAACTAAAGATAGATTTGCCCTTTTCTCACATAGCCCACCTCCACAGATCCAGAAATTGTCTTCAGCATTTTGTAAATTGATTAGAGCTCAGAACCTGTTTGATACGTGGAGAGTGAAACATCCAACGGCCAAACAATTCACATTTTACTCCCCTCCCCATGAATTGTATACAAGATAAGACCATTTCTTTATTACAACAACCCTGTTGCAATAACTTGGTCAGACCATGAACCTATAGTTTTAGATCTTCTCCTTTCCACACCCACACCTAGAACTTGCCATTGGTGCCTCAATGAGTTCCTCCTAAACATACCCGAGATACATCTTCAACTACAGCAAAAATGTACTGAGTTCTTTGAACTTAATGAGGGTTCAGTTCCTGAGGCATCCACTCTGTGGGAAGCCCATAAAGCTTTCTTCAGAGGGGGGTTCATTTCTGCAAGCTCTCGATATAAGCAAGACCATGAACTTCAAAGGTTAAATCTTTTAAATGATCTACCCAAAGCTGAGGAATGTCTGCCCAACTTTCCGTACCACGCCTCAGGAAGGTGGTTTCACTACACAACCGCATTAAGTCCTTAGATCTGAATAAGTTTGCCAAATCCACTCTCTGGTCTAAGCAAAAATTATATGAATATGCCAATAAGTCCCATAGACAAACAACCTTATAACCTGCGCCAGAGGAATAATAGAAAAATAAAATAAAATAATAATAAACAACCGCTGCTGCTGCCTGCAAAGGTTAAAAAACCTTAATATTGAAAACTAGGAATATATAAATAGGCTGCGCTAGCAGGTATAAATCACCAATGTGATAATAATATGTACGCATATATAAACATGTGCATATGTATACAAAATACACTTTAAGTGTTATTGCGCAAACTAAGCAATAATCGCAATAATGTACAAATATGTGAAATGTGAACCAATAGTGATCACAAAAATACTTCAAATATTAAGCAGTTAATCACTGCATAAAACAGTGCAAAAAAAGAAAGAAAAGCATAAATAAATATCATGCAAACAAATATACAGACTCTATAGAGGATAATTTCTGATATTAGATAGTTAATGAGATGCAGGTATCTTCAAACGACAATCACCTCTAAGAGCCCCACTCACCAAAAATGTCTGACCCACGGCTTTGCAGTCCTAGGGTCAAAAAACGCATTTGTGTGGGGATTAGATATATGCCAGGGTTCCTTTTGATTGTAGTTTTGAATAAAGTACTCCAAACACTAATGAAGCCTCCAAGGGTTTTAGAATGCCATAAAAGAAAAAAATAAAAGATATCATGTGTAGTATCGCTATCATATACCTAAATACCACTGTTTAGATGGCAACTCACTACAAGGAAGACAGGTATCAGCATGTTCCGGGTGCACAAAGATGGCGTGCGTTCCACAAGAACAGGAAGCAGCGTCACTGGCTTTCAACACCGGAAGTTACGTTGACGCGTTTCGCCCCTCCTCCAGGGCGTCATCAAGGACATCCTCATTGATCTCCTGACTAAAACCGAGAAACCCGTCCTAGTCCTCAGTTTAGATGCCCAAAAGGCATTTGACCGCCTGAACTGGTCATATATGTTTGATATCTTGAACAGATATGGTTTCTCTGGCTCTTTTATACATGCCCTGAAGGCACTTTACTCACCCACGTCCCAAGTGCAGATGGCCTCCCACGTCTCTCCGCCATTCACTCTAAGTAATGGTACACAACAGGGATGTCCCCTGTCCCCCCTTCTTTTCATTCTCAGTATGGAACCCTTGGCGGAAGCCATTCACTCTCACCCAGACATAAAAGGGGTGGTGTTGAAACAGCGGGAGTACAAACTGTCACTTTTTTGCTGATGACATTCTATTAACATTAACCCATCCCAACATCTCCCTCCCCTCACTTCATACAATTCTTAACATGTTCGGTAGTATCTCTGGCTTCAAAATTAACCCATCCAAAACTGAAGCTCTTCCTATCAACCTTTCAATAGACACACTCTCAACCCTACAAGGACATTTTAATTACCGTTGGTGTCCTCAATCATTAAAATACCTTGGAGTATACCTAACCTCTTATTATCCTATACTATATCAGGAAAACTTCCCCCCTATGTTAATGGAAATTAATAAACTACTGAAAACATGGACCAATCTCCCTCTATCCCTCCTAGGTAGGATAAATGTTCCCAAGATGTCAGTGCTCCCCAAACTCTTATACCTTTTTTAATCCCTTCCAGTAATGGTCCCACTGCCCCAGCTGAAACTACTTCAGAGAAATTTTCTAAACTTTATATGGAATAACAAATCCCATAGGATAGCTGGCTTGGTTCTCTTTACCCCCCAAGATAGAGATGGTCTAGGAGCACCAGACATAATCAAATACTACTATGCTACGCACTTGAGAGCTATAACTTCCTGGACATCCAGATACGCCCCTAATCGCTGGTCCGAGATTGAAATGAGCATCACAGTACATGCACATCCATGCTGCATGCTATGGTCATCTTCAGGGAAATTTATCTCTCAGCTGCGTAGAATATGTTTGAACCCAATGTTATTTACACTTTCAATCTGGAAAAAATGCATAGGTAAGTACTCACTCATATCCCCATGCTCTCCTTTAACCAATATCACTTTCAACCCAGAAATTCCTGACAGCCTATCTTATGAAGCTATTTTACCTTGGACAAAGGCAGACATATTTCAATTACACCATTTAGTCCACCCAGTGACACGCAAACTCCTCACCTTCTCTGAATTGCAGTCTAAACACGAGGTCCCAAAGAATCTCTCCTACTCGTTTCTACAATTCAAAAAAATTTTCTCCAAAAAAAAAAAAAACACAACTGACTTTAGCCATACCCACGGAATTTGAACTGATGTGCTCCAGAGGCCCCTATGAACCCCGCTTGATATCCACAATCTACAAAATTTTGCACACCTCCCCAACTATTGCTGACAATACCCACTCTTATATGCGGAAATGGTCCGACATCTGGAATAGACCCATTACGTTGCCCGAGTGGAGGGAGATTTGGGGAGCTTCCTCTAAGATATCCAGATGTGTGACCCAACTGCCTATAAAATCTTAATGTTTTGGTACAGAACCCCAGAGTTTTTATTGAAACAAAAGTTGACGTCTTCTGGAGTAAGCTGGAGGTGTGGCAAGTCTATAGGCACCCATTACCATATATTCTATATTCAACCTGTACATTTCCTACTGGGCCTACCCCTCCCGAAAATATCTAAGCCTCTTAAAAAACGAATGGCCTTTATCCTATTAGCAGCCAAAAAGGCCATCCCTCAATGTTGGCTTGCAAACACCCCTCCTACATTCGCACAATTTTTAACAATCATAGCAGACATCCATAGGATGGAACGTTTTACTGCTGTAATTGAAGACCCCCTCCCTAGATCTGACACAATCTGGGGGACATGGGATGTTTCCAAATACAACTTGGAGAAAACTTAAGTAGATTCGAAAAAAAATGTCAGTCAAGCTATATCTCTGATTATAAGAAATAGACGAAGGGTCAAACCGACTGCTGCTGAACTCACTCTGTAGTCATTTTTTTTCTTTTTTCCACCATGATGTATATACAATTTCTGTTTAATCAGTTGACACCATATGTCTACCCCTGTAATATAAAATGTGTTATGTTCAGGTTTCACTGGAGTGGAACCTCTTTTCATGTTCATTTTTCTCTCTGTTACTCTCTTGAGATCATATATGTTGATTTCTCTGTGTTACCTTTTAAAATTTTCAATAAATAAACAATTGAAATTTTTTTTTAAATATAGACCCTTCATTTCTTTGTAAGTGGGCAAACTTACAAAATATACAGGGGATCAAATAATTATTTTCCCCACTGTATATAAGATATTTACAGTATGTGTGTGTGTATATATTGTAGCAGAGCGTCCCAGAGAGAGCCAGGAGAAGTCCTATTCGGGGTTTATACATCTCCCAGGCTCCTCTCATATACATTCAGAGGTCTCTGAGACATGATCCAGTTCGGATCTTAGTCCTATTCCCCAGGCTAATTTAAGCTCACCTGAGCAAACAGCCTTTGCTCTCTGCCTGGGACACACAAACATGGATGGTTTGTGAGGAGCCAAAAGGTTGGTAAAACCCTTTAAAAACTCTTTACAGAAGCTGACCAGCGGTAGGCTTGCTCAGCTTGATAGTTAGAGACGGTGTATGTTATAGTTAGAGCCGAGACACGGCTAGGACTTTTAGTTTGGTTATTTCTGTTTTGATGTGTTTTCTGGAAGACTGTGCAGCACCTGTGTATGGACTTGTATTTGAATCAAATAAACCCAGCACTGTTTTCACTACCTCAAGTGGATTTGGTATCTGTGCCTTACTAAACAGCCCATCCCAGTGAGCTTTGTACCTGCTACCTGTCCCCCAGGTTACATATGGTGGATTTCAGCGGGCAGCTGTAGTAAGTTACTACTTAAAAGGCCAGTACCTAGAGTGACTAAACATGGAGGAAATCCTAAAACAATTGATGATATCCAACGCTGCGCAACAGCAAACAAACGCTGCACTGCAGAAAACAAACGCTGCACTTCAAGCTGCACAACAGCAAGCAACCGCTGAACAGCAGAAAACAAATGCTGCACTACAGCAAGCAAACGCTGTACAGCAGAAAGCTAATGCTGCACTCCACGCGGCACAACAGCAAGCTAATGCTATCGCACAGGAACAAACGCAGAGGCTGTTTGCACAGCT
>CM053030.1:356762439-356944854 GCA_028564925.1 Lithobates sylvaticus | reverse complement strand
TAACCTAACCCTGACTTGTACTTCTCAACAACATTGTCCCTTACTTGTTTGGAGAGTCCCTTGGTCTTCATGGCAGTGTTTGGTTAGTGGTGCCTCTTGCTTAGGTGTTGCAGCCTCTGGGGCCTTTCAAAAAGGTGTGTATATGTAATGACAGATCATGTGACACTTAGATTGGACAAAGGTGGACATTGTTTCACTATTTATCTGACTTCGGAAGGTAATTGGTTGCACCAGAACTTTTTATGGGCTTCAAAACAAAGGGGGTGAATACATACGCACATGCCGATTATCAGTTTTTTATTTCTGAAAAATAGTTTTATGTATTTACTTTTCTAATTTTACTTCACCAAATTAGACTATTGTGCTCTGATCCATCACATATAATTCATATTAAAAAAACATTGAACTAAAGGCTGTAATGTAACAAAAAGCCATGGGTGGGGGGGGGTGAATACTTTTTCAAGGCACTATACCCCCTTACTTTCCCTTCCCCTCTCCCCCCTAATATCTTTTTTGTTTTGTTAAAAAGAGGTTCTAGTCCCATATGGTATATTTATTATGAGCTGACGAACCTCTGGATGAGCATGATGTTCCCTTCCTCTGGGTATGCTCACCCAGTTCACAGGTTGGATCTCTATGTGTATGTCTAGTCATGTACTTTGTTTGGCCCAAGGGCAAAATCTGGTGTTGTGCAATCCACCCTGTAGATCTATTTTTTTTTTTTTTTTTAATCATTAGATATTTATTTATTTTCTTAATACAAGGATATCCATATAAAGGCAGAAGAGTTGTACATTGATCAGCATACGTTAAATATACGTTAGCGTACAACGAGTTCAAAACATGTGGTATACTATCACAACTAAGGAACCATGCTTCAAATAACTTAACACAACTTGAGATAAAACATTTCAGGTGTGTTTCCACCATCCATCGCACAGGATGGAGGGGTGCGCCAGTAGTGGTAGATTTGGCTACGCTCCTCACGGACACCCCAATGGGATCTGTCTGTGCCCGAGAGGGAGCATGGCCCACTCAGCGTAAATTTCTGTGATAGATGTACACACTCAGAGAAATGAAGGCAAGTTAGTATTTTTGTACCAGGAGGCCCATGGGAGCCAGTGGGTGAGGAAAGTCTGTAGACGGCCTGTGGAGGACACCACCATCCGCTCGTATGTGTAGTGTAGATGAGTCAAGCCTATCACCTCAGCTATTGTGGGTGGGGCTGAATTTTTCCAATTTCTAGTAATCAGAAGTCTAGCAGAGAGGAGTAGTTGATCAATTGTAGGATGTGAGGAGTAGTGGAATCGGTCTATGCCAAGAGACAAGATTGCTATAGCTGAATCTGGCTAGACCGGTTGGTGACCTATATCTGAGATGATGTGGAATATGTCTGTCCAGTATTGGAGCAGTTTGGGACATTTCCACAATACATGGAAGATGTCACCTCTAATTTCGCATTGTCTCCAACAGCTGTCTGGAAGTTGGGGGTTGAATTTAGCTATTCTCGCAGGGGTGTAATATCATTGTAGGTTTATTTTAAGCGTTAGTTCCCAGAGAGTGTAGCATTTCGAGGTTCTTTGTGTTATCTTGCATTCATTATGTCACTGGAGGGGTGTAAAAGACTGTTGTAAGTCTTTCCCATTGAATGTGGAAAGGAGACTTAGCAAAGATTTGTTTGCGATGAAGGATGTTATAGAATAAAGTGATTTCTTTTCTGGGTGGAGTAGGTGATGTCAGGAAGGACCATGCTGATGCGTGCAGGGATTGAGTAATGTTTGGGTGGTTGCTTAGACAGTGTTTGATTTGTACGTATTGATAGAAATCAGTGCTGGGGATGTGAAATTCCTTCTGGATGACCAAAAAGGGTTTGAGAGATCCATTTCAGTATAAATTGTGTAGGTATTTTATGCCTTTTGTGGTCCAAGATGTGAGGGAGATCTAGTTTATGATGATGTTTAAGACTTGCAAAGGGATTTTTAAAGTGGTTTGTGGGAGGTCCGTGAAGTTGTTGGAGAGTAGGTTTAGCCAGGATTTAATGGTTACTTTCATTGATGGAGGTAAATGTGTTGGAGTTTTTGCCCCTAACTGGGCTGCGTATAGCCATAGGTTGGTTGGGCTAAAGATGTTGTATGTGGCTTCAATAGAATCCCATAACGTTGAAGGAGAAGGAAGAAACCATTAAGCCCCATACACACGGTCGGACTTTTTCATGGATTCTGTCCGATCGGACAATGTTGTTGAAAAATCAGACCGTGTGTATGCACCATCGGACAGTGTACGTCGGATTGTCCGACGGACAAAGTCTTATCTCCTGCTGGATAGATTTGCCGACAACCCGGTCCGATCACACCAAATCCGATCGTGTGTACGGTTGTCCGACCGGACAAAGTGCTACGCATGCTCAGATCACATTACAAGACCAAAGCTATTGGCTACTAGCCTCTACGTAGTCCCGTCGTAGGCAACAAACGTCACCACGTTCAGAATGATCGGATTTTCCGACAACTTTGTCCGACCGTGTGTACGCAAAACCAACATCAGACAAAGTATGACGGACAGGATCCGACCGACCTGGTCCGCGGATTGTCCGACCGTGTGTATGGGGCTTTACTTTGTTTGGGTTAGTATGGAGGCTAGAAAGTAATCTTGAAAGTCTATATATCCCACCCCAACGTACATTCTATGTTTGACAAGTTTTAAGTGCAAATATCTAGGTCTTTTCCCCTTCCAGACAAATTGTGATAATATGGATTGAAGGGATTTGAAAAATTTGATAGGTACAGTTATGGGTAGGGACCTAAAGAGGTAGAGAATTTGTGGGAGGTGGATCATTTTAAACGCAGCTAGTCTCCCCCACCAGGAAAGCTCATGCTTAGATAAATTGTGGAGATCAGCTTGGATTTTGGCTCGAAGTGAAGGATAGTTGTGGGAGAATAGGGATTTAGTAGAGCTTGTAAGTTGGATGCCCAAGTATGAGATGCTTTTATCCGCCCAGGAGTAGGGGAATTGCTGTTGTAGAAGGTTCCTTAGGACTGCGTCAATGCCTAAGTCTAAGATGTAAGATTTTGTTGGATTTGCTTTATAGTAGAATACTTCTCCAAACCGGGATAGGAGTTGATGTATTTCTAGTAGCAAGGAGGATGGGTTAGTAATCATCAGGATTACATCATCCGCAAATAAGCTGATTTTATGCGCAGTGTTGCCTATAGTGATTCCTGTGATGTTAGTATTAGGGCGGATGTGTTTAGCTAGTGTGTCTTGCCTACAGTCAAGCATGGTGATGGGAGTGTCATGGTCTGGGGCTGCATGAGTGCTGCCGGCACTGGGGAGCTACAGTTGATTGAGGGAGCCATATACTGTGACATACTGAAGCAGAGCATGATCCCCTCCCTTCAGAGACTGGGCCGCAGGGCAGTATTCCAACATGATAATGACCCCAAACATACCTCCAAGATGACCACTGCCTTGCTAAAGAATCTGGGGGTAAGGGTGATGGACTGGCCAAGCATGTCTCCAGACCTAAACCCTATTGAGTATCTGTAGGGCGTCCTCAAATGTAAGATGGAGGAGTGCAAGGTCTCTAACATCCACAAGCTCTGTGAAGTCATCATGGAGTAGTGGAAGAGGACTCCAGTGGCAACCTGTGAAGCTCTGGTGAACTCCATGCCTAAGAGGGTTAAGGCAGTGCTGGTGGCCACAAAAAATGTTGACACTTTGGGCCCAATTTGGACATTTTCACTTAGGGGTGTACTCACTTTTGTTGCCAGCGGTTTAGACATTAATGGCTTCAGTTATTTTGAGGGGACAGCTATTTTTTTTTTTTTTTTTCCATAAAGATTTTATTAAGTATATAGAAACAGAAAACATTTCACATCAACAGACATGGTAAGGTAATCAACAAGCAGGGTTTACAGGCAAAAGAGAGATAAGATACATCTTATGTACAGTATATTAATTTGGAAACCGGCAACCCAACCAGGTATACATAATGTAGTAAAATTAGGGTGGAGGTTCATTGTTCATTTTCCCCTCCCCCCAGGCAGTGAGGTCTGGCCCAAGAGAGACGGTATTGGGGTGGTTGGTCCCAGTTCTAGCATCCTATGTGAGGTATCCTAAAGGATATGTGGGCAGGGCCTTGTTAAGATCTGTTCAATGTGATCGATCGTCGGGTAAACTAACAGGGTAGGGAAGGTGAGGATACATGGTGTGCGGGGGAAGATTAAAGAGAGAAGAGGAAAGAAGGGACAAAGAAGGTAAAGTCGGGGGTTCAGAAAGCCGTGGAGGAGGATGAAGAGAAAAAAGTATCTAGGGGGGGGAGGAAGGAGGGGGGCGAGGATAGGAGGGATTGGGGCGGCGACTCAGACGCCCCCCCCCCCCCCCAAGGGGCTCGCTCCCCACCATGTTTCGCCGGCTGGGGTGATTCTACGGTTAGGTTCTGTATTCAAGTGCCAGCCTTTACGGTAAAAGCTGGTGGTAGCATTCAGTGGTCGTAAAGTGGATCCAACATGCCCAGGTGAGGGAGAATTTGGGTGTTCTTTCCTGTGAAATATGGATCAGCTCTTCCATATCTTTGATTTTAGAGATTTTCCTGAACCATTCTCCAATTGTTGGAATGTGTGTGGAACGCCAGTGGATTGGGATGCATAATCTGGCTGCATTCACCATATGCATGGCCAACGATTTGTAGTAGGTTTGATGTAGGAGAAATTGCACGGGGGTGTAGTCCAGGGTATATGTCGTGACGTGTGAAATGATTTTGCTGACCTCCCTCCAGAAGGATTGAATGCGCTCACAGTCCCACAATATGTGGAGCATAGTGCCTTCATGTTTTCCACATCTCCAGCATGTGTTGGGAATGGAGGGGGAAAATTTGTGGAGCCGAGACGGGGTTCTATACCACCTTGTGGCAATTTTGTAGGCATTTTCCTGAATGGCGACATTCAGGGAGCATTTGTGGGCATATTCATAGACCGTATCCCATTGTTCTGTAGAGAGGGGCGTTTGGATGTCCCTATCCCATGCCGTCTGTGAAGGGGCTGGAGAGGGGGCTGGTGTAGATAAAAGGAGCGCGTACAGAGTGGATATCAGGTGCCTTTGTGTTGTTTTGCGGTGACAAAGTGATTCAAAAGGGGTCAGTTGCCTGGTCCAACAGGACTGGTGTGCATAGGTCGATAGAAAATGATGGATTTGTCTGAACGACCAATGGGAGAATGAGGCAGTTTTGGAGATGTCTACCAGGGGCTCCCTTCGAGAAGAAGTGGATAGCTAGGACATCATCATGTGGCCATTCGTGGAGCAGAAAAGAGCGGGAGTCACCCAGGGGGAAAGCTGGATTTTCACTTAAGGAAGTCAGAGGTCCTGGCACCGAGACGGATAATCCGGTTTTCGTCGCTCTCCCAAAGGCCAAGAGGGAGGGTTGAATGAGGGGATGTGTGAGGATCTCCTGTGGCCAATGGTTCGGAGATATCCAGGTAAGTAGGTGTAGAGGTATGACTGATTTTTCTAAAGCCACCCAGGTTTTCCTGGAAGTGTGTACGTTCAAATCGACTATCCTCGTTAGGTGACACGCCAGGTAGTATCTATATAGGTCTGGGAGGCCAATGCCCCCTTTCTTTTTCTGCAGTGTGAGCCGGGAATATTTCATATGGGGTGGCGAGTTCCTCCAAATAAAGGCAGAACAAGCCTTACGGTAGGCCGAGAAAGGGTAGAGTTACGTTTAAAGCATGCGATTTAGAGTAGTTGACCTTAAGGTTAGAGCAAATTTACACTGTTATACAAGCTGTACACTCACTACTTAACATTGTAGCAAAGTGTAATTTCTTCAGTGTTGTCACATGAAAAGATGTAATAAAATATTTACAAAAATGTACTTTTGTGAGATATTGTAAGTTCATAAAGAAAAACTTTTGATTATGAGCTGATTAATTAGCATGAAACCGGCTCATGTCACATGGTGACCCCGCCTCCCAATGATGTCACAGCCCGGAGGATTATTAAAGGGGGCTCCCGGATTCCGATAAGCCCCCCCCCGCAGACCCCGACAACCAACGGCCAGGGTTGTCAGGAAGAGGCCTTTGTCCTCATCAACATGGGGACAAGGTGCTTTGGGATGGGGGGCCGCAGGGCCCCCCTTTCCCCAAGGCACCCCTCCATGTTGAGGGCATGCGGCCTGGTACGGCTCAGGAGGGGGGGCGCTCGCTCGTCCCCATCCCCTTTCCTGACTGGCCAGGCTGCGTGCTCGGATAAGGGTCCGATATGGTTTCGGGGGGGGACCCCCCACGATGTTTTTTCGGCGTAGGGATTCCCCTTTAAATCCATACCAGGTGACAGGGCTAGCAAGGTGTCAATCTCGCCGATCGAGGCAGCGGCATTGACTTCCTTCGCTAATCCCGTCTACCTGGAGTCACATTCTAAATTAACGGACTTTACTCTGTGTGGCGGCAAGTCCGTTCATTTCAAAAGTCCCGCAGACAGCACACAGATGGCCGGATTGTCCGCCTGACTGCTGAGTCCGGCGGACGATTTTGAGTCAAAACTTCTTACTAAGTCCGCCAGACTTTTGGCAAGAAAAAGTCAGCCGGAGCCCACACACGGGCGGATAGTCCGCTCGTGTGTACTCGGCATAACAAATGTCAGGATAATTCACATCACATAACTATTGTTTACGATCTGCTTATATCTTACTGCTACAAACTTACACTGGTGATTATGTATTGTAGAAACTGCATGGGAAATGGGAAACTCTTACTAACTTACTAGAATTGTCCCACATTTTTTAAAGGACTTATAAATCACTTCACCCAATCCAAATGTGACTTATTTTTATTTATGTCTGTAGATAGACCTTTAAAACTGGCTACTGTAATGCTTTTTAAATAACCTAAATGTACATTATTCAGATAAAAAAGGACATTTGTATATTACAGTATATACATTTTCATGTGTTGAATGTTAAATGTTCTAAAAGGAAATTATTTTTGGAACTAAGTGCAGCAGTTTTGGAACACATCTCATCAAAGGTTTGTGTGAACAAAATTAAATGCTGGTGTGTTTTCATTTGATTAGTTCTTTAGAGTATTTTAGCAGAGCCTCAGAATGTGACACAAACCTGGTAATATAGGGATTTTTATCACCGACTTCTCTTTGCCAACCCCATTCCTATTTGCACTTAATAAGCATTAATCGTGCTAAATTATTTACCATGGTGGAATGCAAAAGGACGCCAGTTTGTCTGTGTGTGTGCTGTCTTACACTTCTGCAGACTAAATAGCCTCAGCTGAGAAATAATGCTGATTTTTTTTTCCATGAGATCCATTTTCTGTCCATTCAATAGATTATGAGTTTTTTCTCTGTAGAGCATTATGTCCACTCTGACCAGCAGCAAGAGTAGACACATCATTGGCACTGAATCAAACACAGTGGCTCAAACTTTTAGACAAAACATGTTTTCCAAATGATAAACTGTACAAGGCTGAAGAAGGAATGCTGTTTATAGGGTAGAACGTTGCTAGTAAAACATAAAAAAAAAACAATAATTTCTACACTAACAATGGATGTACATATGATTTAATTGATTTTTTAATGCACAATTTTCCTGGGAATTACCTGTCTCTTTAAACACTTCTTTAAAAACTTGGTGTGAACAATGTTCCTTTTGCATTTTCTTTTTTTTTTATGTCGATATTGTGTTCACTTAAGTTAAAGTGGTTTTAAAGATTGCATTTTTTTTTAGGTAAAAATCCTTCAATATGCAGCTCCCCCTGTAGCCCCCTCTAATACTTACCCAAGAGCGATCACTATCCAGCAATGTGCAGGAGAGCGGCTGCTCTCCTGGGTCTCTGCCTCCCCGCTGAGTTGATCACAGCCAATGAGGAGGGAGCAAAGCCTCGTTATGTGTGTCTTCTCACCGCTGCATCGTGTCCCATGCATTACATACTCTTGTCCATTGAACTCTGTATGCTTTACTGTCCCCTAGGTCTTCCCCAAGCAAAAATCCCCCCTCCCTCAAGTATCCCCCCCCCTCCCTAAAGTCACCTCTTTGCATCCCTCATCCACAGCTTATCTCTGCAACCCTCATCGAGAGCTCACCTCCTATGCATCCCCAATCCACTGCTCATCTCTTCTTTCCCCTGTCCACAGCTTAACTCTGCACCCCTATCCACAGTTCCCCTTAGCACCCCCCATCCACCACTCACTTTTTTCCCTCCCTGTAAACATCTCACCTCTGTATCCCTCCAACCACAGCTTACACCCCCAGACCATTACTCACCTCTGCACCCCTATCCATATTATCACTGCCCCATCTAAAGCTCACCTCATTCCACAGATCGAACCTCTGTCACCCCCATCTTTCACATCTGCACCCCCAGCTCTCACCTCTGCACAACCTGCCCCACCCTTCACAGCTCTCACTTTGCAAGACCTGCCTTCTGCCCTCTGCAGAAATCCCCACCCTTCTCAGATCTCCTCTCTGCACACATTTCCCCCACTTTCCCAGTACTCCTCTCTGCACAAATCCCCTTCCAGCTCTTATCACTGCACAAATTACCCCTATACACTTTCCCAGTTCTCCTCTCTACAAAATCCCCCCAGTTCTCCTCTCTGCTAAAATCCCCCCACTACGCTCCCCTCTGCACAAATCCCCCCTGCTCTCCTCTCTGTTAAAATCCCCCTCCAGCTCTTTTCTCTGCACAAATCCCCCCACCTCTCTGCTAAAATCCCCCCCAGCTTCTCCTCTCTGCACAAATCCCCCCCACCCACTTTCTTAGTTCTTTCTGCACAAATCCTCTCCCAGTTCTCCTCTCCGCACTAATCCCCGCCACCTCTCCCCTCTCACACAGTTTCCCAGTTCTCCTCTCTGCAAAATCCCCCCCAGCAATCCCCTCTGCTATAATCCCCCCCAGCTCTCCTCTCTGCTAAAATCTCCCCCGTTCTCCTTCCTGTTAAAATCCCCACAGCTCTCTTCTCTGTACAGATTTCCTCCCCCCTAATTTTCCCTGTTCTCCTCTCTGCACAAATGCCCCCCCCCAGCTTTCCTCTCTGCTAAGATCCCCCCAACTCTCCTCTCTGCACAAACCCCCCTCTCGCATCTCCTCTCTGCTAAAATCCCCCCCAGCCTCTGCTCTCTGCACAAACCCCCCCCCCCACTTTTCCAGTTCTCCTCTTTGGACAAATCCCGCCCCCCCCCAGCTCTCATCTCTGCACCCACACACTTTTCCAGTTCTTCTCTCTGCAAACCCCCTAGCACTCCTCATATCACCTCCTCAGGGGAGCCGGCACTGCTGTATATGGTATATGCACTGCCTTTTTTTATCTCGGCGCACAGTACAGACTGATAATCAGAGGGCTCCACTTATTAGGACTGTAGCACAGAGCCAAGGAGGAGTTTAAGAGCTCCTTTCTACAATGTCTGAGTAGCAGCGGCAGGTGAGAACAAAACCTGCCACCATATCAACACAGGCGCCTGCAGCTAGGACCTGAGGCACTCACCAGGGCTGGTAGGAAGGAGCCCTGGGTGCCCAGTGGTAGTATAGAGATGCCAGTAGAGGAAGTGAGCTGTGTAGAAAATTTTCTCTACTGGCTTCTGTGTTAAACGAAAGTTGGGAGAGAAGAGGGCTGCTGGAGGTGCCAGAACAGAGTTCTGGAACGTTCCAGTTCAAAAAACCCTGCATATTAAGTATGTGCGTATATATATATATATATATATATATATATATATATATATATATATATATATATATATATTCTGTATATACACACACACTTCTGTGCAAAAGTTTTAGGCAAGTGTGAAAAATGCTATATGCTAAATTAAGAATACTTTCAGAAATATAAGTGTTAATAGTTTATTTCCATCAATTACCAAAATGGAAAGTAAATGAACAGAAGAGAAATCCAAATCAAATCAGTATTTGGTGTGACCACCCTTTGCCTTCAAAACATTATCAGTTCTTTCAGGTACACTTGCACACAGTTTTTGAAGGAACTCAGCAGGTAGGTTGTTCTAAACATCTTGGAGAACTAACCACAGATCTTCTTTGGATGTAGGCTACCTCAAATTCTCTTGTCTCTTTATGTAATCCCAGACCGACTTGATGATGTTGAGATCAGGCCTCTGTGGGGGCCAAACCATCACTTCCAGGGCTCATTGTTCTTCTTTATGCTTTATGCTGAAGATAGTTTTTAAAGCAGAGGTCCGCCCACCGCTGCAAAAATTAAAAGCCAGCAGCTGCACATACTGCAGCGGCTGACCTTTAATAATCGGACAGTTAGCTGTCCTGGATTCCAGCGATGTCAGCACCGCAGCTGATGTTTCCATCAGCTGTCGGAAGCTGCCGCCTCCATTGCGAGTAAGGGAATCCGGCAGTGTATCCTTACGGCTTCACACCGGGAACCCTACTGCGCATGCGTGAGGCACCGCTCCTCTCTCCTACTGGCCCGGTGGCCAGGGAAGGAGGAGGGAGCCCCACTGTGACTTTAATACCCACAGCTGAGGCTCCCAGAAGTGAAAGACAGGTATCCTGCCCCCCTCAAAACTTTTGGGTGGAACTCCGCTTTAATGACATTGGCTGTATGTTTGGGGTCATTGTCCTGTTGCAGAATCAATTTGGGGCCAATCACAAACAACCCTGAAAGTATGGCATGATGTAAGTATCTGCCAGTGTTTCTCAGCGTTGAGGACACCATTGATCCTGACCAAATCTCCAACTCCATTTACAGAAATTCAGCTTGAAACTTGCAAGGAACCTCCACCATGCTTCACTGTTGCCTGCAGACACTCATTATTGTACCACTCTCCAGCCCTTTGGTGAACAAACTGCCTCCTGTTACAACCACATTTTTCAAATTTTGACTCAGTCCAGAGCACCTGCTGCTTTTTGTCTGCACCCCCTATGTTTTCATGTATAGTTGAGTCTCTTAGCCTTGTTTCCACGTCAGAGGTATCACTTTTTGGCCACAGTTGTTCCATGAAAATCACTTCCTGCCAGTTCTCTAGACAGTAGATACGTGTCTATGGGTTCCACTGATTCCTGCCAGTTATGTGCTGATGGCACTGCTGGACATCTTCAAAGGGAAGTAAGCATGAAATGTCTTTCATCTGCTTCATTAAAGTGATTGTAAATCTTTGTTTTTTTTTAAATAACAAACATGTTATACTTGCCTCCTCTGTTCAAGGCTTTTACACAGAGTGGCCCCAATCCTCCTTTTCTGGGGTCCCCCAGGCATTCCTGGCTCCTCCTCTTCCCGAGTGCCCCCACGGAGAGCCGCATTCCATGGGGGCACTCATGTTGGCATGCTCCCGTGTCACTGGATTGTATTGACAGCAGCGGGAGCCAAGGGCTCCTGCTGCTATTAATCTATCCAATGAGGCCCTGAGACAGTGGCTGGAGTTGCTGTGCTCCTCCCGTCGCTGGAATGATTGGGTTCAGGTAAGAAAAAGGAGTAGTCTGGGGGGGGGGGGGCATCTGCAGCACATAATGTTTTTCACCTTAATGCATAGAATGCATTAAGGTTAAAAACCGTTAGGGTTTACAACCCCTTTAAGTTTTCTTGGCCAACTACTGCGTCTATGGTCCTCAACATTGCCTGTTTCTTTGTGCTTCTTCAAAAGAGATTGAACAGCAAATCTTAGAATCCTAGTCTGCTTTAAAATCTTTGCCTGGGAGAGACCTTGCTAGCATAACTACCTTGTGTCTTGTTGCTGTGCTTATGTAGCGCCGACACTTTTCTAAAGTGTGCGCTATATATGTAAATTTAGTTTTCCATAACTGTAACAGAGTTCTGGGGGTTAATTGTACAGTTTTTTTTTTTTTTTACTTTGGCATCAGTTTGGCTGGTCTGTACTGGAGTTCTGCCTGGTCATAGGTGCAGTGAGGCACCTGTGACAGGCTGAGAACCAAGCCTGGTTGGACGCGTTAGGTACCAATCTTTCTCAGAGCCAATCAGTGGGCGCGTCTGGCCCCGCTGTGTAGTCTGGGAAGGGGTATTTAAGATGCTGAAGTCATGTGTTCAGGGTTTGGCTGCTGCTTTGATTCCTGGTTCCGGTCCAGACCAACCCTGTGAGGGGTCCCGGACCCAGGAGTGTCTGCCGTCCCCGTAAGCATGGTCACCCTGACCAGCCCCAGAGGCCCTCATGGTCTGGGGTGGGGATCCATTCATTCCCGAGCCTCAGAACTGGCTAGCTCGAGGCCCAGTAACTGAAGGAGGATTCGGAGGTGTCCTGGTGTGCTCTCGGCATTGGAGAGACACGGCAACTCATACAAGCGACCAGGGGAGGACTCTTCAGAGGAGGGCCAAGAAGCTGGCTGCTCGGTAAGAGTCTGGGAGCTGAAGTTGTATGGACACTAGAGAATCCACACTTCTCACAGTATCGCCAAGAAGGCTGAAAGATCCAGGTACTGTGGGAAAGGTTCCTAACTTATCTTCAGTTACAATCTAGTCTGTGGCAGAGACTTTGCAAATTTTCTGGGTCACATGTTGGCTGCTAAATCTATGGTTAGAGGTTTATCCAGCAGTGAAGCGCCCAGTTGCGAGTGGCTACTCTCTGGGCTATCTAAGAGACATTCAGTTGATGTCAGCAGTTCTAAGTGCCTGAGTTTTATCACCCGTGCCCTCTATTCCCAATTGAGACTGTGTTATAGTTAGATGTTACCCCTGCAAATAAAAATTCTCAAAAGGACTTTTGTGTGTCGGCTTCTGAAGTTACTGGGTACTAACCCTGGGAACCCCTAGACAACGAACGATGAGCTACGAGGAGATAATTGGTAAGCCCAGAAAATTCAAGGTCGCCCAATGGGGTTATGGCCGCTACACATGGGGGCTCATCGATTTAACATTGCCTCTCAACTTTAATGGAATAGAGGGTGAAGTATTTTTGAACTGTGCCATCAGCGCCATCTTTACTCAGGCAGAGACTTTCACTGAGGTGTGTAAGTGTGGGAGGAGCCCTTTCCGAAAAGCCCACAAATTTACGCAGAACAAGCAACCAGTGAGCGGAGTCTGCGCTGTTCTTTTCCTGCACGAGGCACCGCGTGAGAGTGTGTTGCGGAAGGAGAAGAAGCTGGTTCCGTTTTTTACAGTGTTGGAGAAAAGTCAAACTTCCCAGAGAATGTACCGTGTTCTGGGTGTGCAGTCTGTACCAGGACCCAGGATGCCTACCGTGAGGGGTCCGACAGGCATACAGATACCTGGTACCGTGCTTACAGACACGGGCATTCGCCTGCTGCCGCAGGGGCGGTTTGTGCTATACACCACAGGAGACAATGAGGCCCTCGGCATGTTATGTGGGAAGTGTGCTGGCCTGATTGCCAGTCCCCGGCCGTTAGCAAGGTGTAGAAGATGTGGAGAATACGTCTTCAAAGTGGAGCAGCCCACCAAATTGCCTCAGGCCTACCATATGAACTGGGCCACGGGCATAGCAACTGAGGAGTCAATTGTTTATGCCCCAGCATCATTCCTCAGAGCCCGTACTGCAAGAAGGGATGTTGCCCCTCCGAAGTTCAGGAGACTACCCTGGAGGTCATGACCCCAGCTGTGAGTGCTGCCGCTGAAGTGCCTGTCTGCAAAGAGGGAGAACAACTTAGTGCTCCCCGTCGTTGCAGAAGCAGACCGACCCCATGCCTCCCCGGACCAAACATATGGAAGAAGTTATATTGCATTTGTCTATTTTCTATTTTACAGGATGCACCGAGATCATCTGTCAAGCTCACCGGAGATTGGATGGTGTAGACAGTTATGCCTCGTACACACGTACGGACTTTTGCCGGCGGACCTAAGTCCAGCGGACAATCCGCTGGACTTTCCGGCTAGGTCCGCTGGACTTTCCGAGGGTGTGGACTTGCCCACACACGCACGGACTTGTCCAGCGGATAATCCGCCGGCCAAAAGTCCGCGGGACTTTTGAAAATGAACGGACTTGCCCACACACGGAGCAGTCCGTTCATTTCGAACGTAACTTCAGGTTACGTAGCTAGCGTAGGCAGTAAATGCCGCCGCGCTAGCTCCGCAAGCTGGCATGGATTTAAAGGGAATCCCCACGCCGAAAAAACGGCGTGGGGGTTCCCCCCAAATCCATGTCAGACCCTCATCCGAGCACGCAGCCTGGCAGGCCAGGAAAGGGGTGGGGACGAACGAGCGCCCCCCCCCCTCCTGAGCCGTACCAGGCCGCGTGCCCTCAACATGGGGGGTGCCCTGGGGAAAGGGGGGCCGTGCGGCCCCCCCACCCCAAAGCACCTTGTCCCCATGTTGATGAGGACAAGGGCCTCTTCCCGACAACCCTGGCCGTTGGTTGTCGGGGTCTGCGGGCGGGGGCTTATCGGAATCTGGGAACCCCCTTTAATAAGGGGGCCCCCAGATACCGGCCCCCCACCCTATGTGAATGAGTATGGGGTACGATGTACCCCTACCCATTCACCTAAGGTGTAAAATGTAAAGTAAAAAAAAAACACCCACACTTTTGAAAAAATAGTTTATTGCACTGCTCCGGGGGTCTTCTTCCGTCTTGGGGGTCTTCTCGCCGGACTCCCCCGCCATTTACCAAGCTCTTTTACCGAGCGAGGGGAGTCCGGCTACCTTCTTCGTCGTCGCCGCCGTCTGGGGGTCTCGATCCGCCTTCGGGGGTCTTCTTCCGTCTTGGGGGTCTTCTCGCCGGACTCCTCCCCTCTCTTCTGCTCTTTTACCTAGCTCTTTCACGAGGGGAGGTGTCCGGCTACCTTCTTCGTCGTCGCCGCCGTCGTCTGGGGGTCTCGATCCGCCTTCGGGGGTCTTCCGGGGGTCTCTTCTGTTCTTGCGGCGGTCGTCGTCTTCCGCGCCGCCGGCGCCTTGTCCTTCTTCTTGTCCTTCTTGTTCTTCTTCTTCTTCCGATGTTGACCCGTCGCTGTCTCTGCCCGGAATGCCTGTGCCGATCTGCGCTCGGACTTATATAGGGACATGGGGGACAGGGTCACATGTTCATGTCACATGGTGACCCCGCCCCCTTGTGTTGTCACAGTCCCGGAGGATGCTGGGACTGTGACATCGCAAGGGGGCGGGGTCACCATGTGACATGAACATGTGACCCTGTCGCCCATGTCCCTATATAAGTCCGAGCTCAGAGCGGCACAGGCATTCCGGGCAGAGAGAGCGACGGGTCAACATCGGAAGAAGAAGAAGAAGAAGAAGAACAAGAAGGACAAGAAGAAGGACAAGGCGCCGGCGGCGCGGAAGACGACGACCGCCGCAAGAACAGAAGAGACCCCCGGAAGACCCCCGAAGGCGGATCGAGACCCCCAGACGACGGCGGCGACGACGAAGAAGGTAGCCGGACACCTCCCCTCGTGAAAGAGCTAGGTAAAAGAGCAGAAGAGAGGGGAGGAGTCCGGCGAGAAGACCCCCAAGACGGAAGAAGACCCCCGAAGGCGGATCGAGACCCCCAGACGGCGGCGACGACGAAGAAGGTAGCCGGACTCCCCTCGCTCGGTAAAAGAGCTTGGTAAATGGCGGGGGAGTCCGGCGAGAAGACCCCCAAGACGGAAGAAGACCCCCGGAGCAGTGCAATAAACTATTTTTTCAAAAGTGTGGGTGTTTTTTTTTTACTTTACATTTTACACCTTAGGTGAATGGGTAGGGGTACATCGTACCCCATACTCATTCACATAGGGTGGGGGGCCGGGATCTGGGGGCCCCCTTATTAAAGGGGGTTCCCAGATTCCGATAAGCCCCCGCCCGCAGACCCCGACAACCAACGGCCAGGGTTGTCGGGAAGAGGCCCTTGTCCTCATCAACATGGGGACAAGGTGCTTTGGGGTGGGGGGGCCGCACGGCCCCCCTTTCCCCAGGGCACCCCCCATGTTGAGGGCACGCGGCCTGGTACGGCTCAGGAGGGGGGGGGGCGCTCGTTCGTCCCCACCCCTTTCCTGGCCTGCCAGGCTGCGTGCTCGGATGAGGGTCTGACATGGATTTGGGGGGAACCCCCACGCCGTTTTTTCGGCGTGGGGATTCCCTTTAAATCCATGCCAGGTCACGGAGCTAGCGCGGCGGCAGTAACTGCCTACGCTAGCTACGTAACCTGAAGTCACGTGCTAAATGAACGGACTTGCCGATGAGCGGCAAGTCCGTTCATTTCAAAAGTCCCGCGGACTTGCCCACTAACGGCGGGATTGTCCGCTGGACTTCCAAGTCCAGCGGATAATTTGAGAACAAAACCTGAAACTTTAGTCCGCCGTACTTTGGCGCCAAAAAGTCCGCCGGCGCCCACACACGAGGGGATTATCCTCTGGACTTCAGTCCAGAGGATAATCCCGCGGGATTGTCCCTTCGTGTGTACGCGGCCTTAGACTAGGTGGTATATGTGTACAGTATGTGGACAGTGGATGTTGCTGGTACCAGGGGTACATGTCTTGAATCTCTTTTTGATCTAGCAACACCAAGCTGGTTTGTAGAGAATGCTGGACAGTGCATGACTTCCACACTTTTTAGGCTGTGCTGTATGTTATATAGGTAACATTATTTTTATTATACAGGATTTATATAGCAGCAACAGTTTGCACAGCGCTTTACAACAAGAGGGCAGACAGTACAATTACAATACAAGTCAATACAAGAGGGCAGACAGTACAATTACAATACAAGTCAATACAGGAGGAACTCCAGGGCCCCTTTAGAGCTTACAATCTAGAAGGGGGGGTCAGGTGATACAAAAGGTAATAACTGTGGAGGATGAGCTTATGAAGAAAATAAAAGTACAGTTGATAGAATAGAAAAACACATATGTGTGAGCTGCTAGTGCTGTGTACCCCAAAACATTTATATAATGGAAAAATTCCCTCATGGGGTTTTTTTAGCAGCCAAGAAATTATTCAAAGGTCATTAATTAAAATTCTTTATTGTATCAAAAAGCAATTTGGCAGTTACATGGGAAAAATTGAGCTCTGGCATTCACATGAAAATAACAAAACCATCAATCATGATGAACCTACATATTGTATGAAATCTTAATAGAATTGCATTTTCCTGCAAAAATTGGTCTTCCACATAAAACCCCTATGCGTTTCGACCCTTCTAATTGTGGTCTTCTTCAGGGGGGTATTTTATTCTATGCAGAGAGAAAAGGAAGTATTTTAAATTTATTACAATCATTTGATTTGTTTGGCAATTATATATATTCATACAAAAAAAATAATATTTACCAATTAAGACGATGGAAGAGAGAAAAACATGTCCTATAGCCAGAGATTTCTTTAAAAGCTAATTTTAGAGATCCCGAAGACATTCGTGTGTCTCCACCTCCCCTGGCATGGACCCCGCCCTTAAGGAGCTCACAAGAGACCGTTTGATTGGACCCCCAGAAGAGGAGATGAGGAGGGGAGCGAGCAGGCACCTGTAGTTTATCATAATAGGCTTACTATTTTTGCATTGAATTAAAAAATAAAGAAAATATTTAAGATATTTGGCATATTACCACGGTGAATGACCAATGATTAAATATTTAAATCATTGGTTATCATTAATATGTAAAAAGATTTAATTATATATTTATATATATGGTAACAATGAGAGCCCATATAAGTGCCACTAATGTCTTTGGGATCACTGAAATTAGCTTTTAAAGAAATCTCTGGCTGTAGGACTGTTTTTCTCTCTTCCATTGTCTTGATTGGTAAATATAATTTTTTTTTTGTATGATTAGATATATTAGCAAACAAATCAAATGATTATTAAAACGTACAATACTTCCTTTTTTCTCTACATAGAAGAAAATACCCCCTGAAGACCACAATTAGAGGGGTCAAAAACGGGTAGGGATTTTATGTGGAAGACCAATTTTTGCAGTAAAATGCAATTTTATTAAGATTTCATACAATATGTCTTGGGACACAGACTTGGGGGGTACAAACACCTTTTGGTTGTGCAGGAATAACCCCTCTTGTTCCTGAAAGCAAACACCTGGTGGTAGAACATCCCTCATGGATGCCTGTTTAACTTGGTTGATCATATCTACCTGTAGTAGCAGAAAACTTTGGGTCAGCCGAATTGTGTCTGCTTGGTGATGTTCCTCTTCTGGGTATATGTGAGATAACGCATCAGGCTTGCCATTCTTGGAACCTGGTCTGTAGGTGATATAGAAGGAGAAATGGGAAAAGAAAAGTGCCCACCTGGCTTGACGAGGTCTTAATCGTTGGGCTGTTCTGAGGTACTCGAGATTTTTGTGATTGGTAAAGATCAAAATGGGGTGAGCTGCTCCTTCCAGCAAGTAACGCCATTCTTCAAAGGCTGTCTTTAACTCCCAGTCTCCCACATCGCAGTTCCTTTCTGAGTTTCCTAGAAAAGAAGGCAATGGGGTGTAGCAGGGACTTCATTCCCTGGCGCTGTGACAGGATGTAACCCATGGCCTTCTCCAAAGCATCCACCTCGAGGACGTATGGTGATGCAGGATCTGGATGTTGCAGAATAGGTGCACTAGATTATATGCGCCTCGTAAATCAAGCTTTGTGAATACAGTGGATGTTTTAAAATGTTTAAATAGTTCCGGAACCAGGAGCAAGGATATCTGTTTTTGACAGTGACTTTATTTAATTCCTGGTAATTAACACAGGGATGCAGGATATTGTCCTTTTTTTCTGCAAAGAAGATGCCAGCGCCCGCGGGGGACATGGAAGGCCGGATGAAGCCCTCCTTCAAGCTGTCATCAATGTACTGACGTAATGCTTTAAGTTCCAGTTTGGAGAGGGGAAAGATGCGCCACGAAAGGTATTTCATTGCCTGGCAAAAGTTCCTTTGGGCAATCATACGGGTGATGAGGTGGCAGGATGTCAGCTTTCTGTTTATCAAAGACCTCCAGAAACTCATGATAAGCTGCAGGTATGAGTTGTGACACAGGAGAGTCGGTATGTACACCCAGAAGGGGTGCAGGTCCCATAGGAATGGGGTGAAGGCAGGACTGCTGGCAGTAGGTGGATGGAAAAGCCATTTCCCCTGATCCCCAGTTTATCTGCAGATTGTGGGCTTGTAACCAGGGGATGCCCAGGATAACGGGAAACAGAGGAGATGGAATAATGTCGTAGGTATTCCCGATGACCGGTATCAGGGATTAGAATTAGGAGGAGGTGATGAGTACAGTAAGAGTGCAGAAATGAAGGCGATATATACAGATTGTGGGGTGGAGAAGAGGGGCAACATTCTTTAGAATTGACAAGCTGTCCACTCTCTAGAGCTGTCAACTCTCATCACAATAATCCTTTCGCCACCAGGGATTGTGAGTGAAACTGACTGTCAGGACTCATTCGGACGGCTCTGATACCCACGATTGCTCTCACACACCCCCGGTACTGGCGCTCCCCCCCAGCCGTTTGCCCATTGGCGGGCCCGGGATCTCCATGGCGGGTGCAGGCAGATAGAGGGGAAGGAGAAGAGCGGACACATGTCTCTGATGTCACTTTCGGGTCAAGCTCTCAGTGTCCCTGGCTCGGTTTGCCGGGAAAGGATGTTTTACAATGCGATATGCATCGCAAAACATTCAGTGGAGTACAGGGGAGACATTCAGGATCTTTTAGAACCTGCATATCTCAATTACCATAACCTGTCACCTAAAAATCATCACAAACAGTGACTGTTTGTCCCCTATGTGATGAAAAAAAAAAGTTAAGTAAAAAAAATGTTTTATTTCTTTTGCAAAAAAAATAAAGTTACACCCAAGCACATAAAATTCCCTCCTTCAAAAATGTTGATGCCCCTCTCCCCCACATATAAACACGCACAAACGTAAACGTATGTGTCGGGGGGGCCAACGCATAAAAATGTTGATTGCGATACACATGTTACATATCCTCGCGTATGCTGGAGTGAGAGCAATAATTTTAACACCAGACCTCCTCCGTAACACTAAACTGATACCTATAGGGCATTGCTATAGAAAATATAGGGTACTGAAGTTTTTCGCCATTTCACGGGTGCACATAAATGTTGGGTATCTATTTACTCAGTGCAACCTCGTCTTTTATATTTTACCAACAATTTTGGTAATTTATTGTATTTGTTTGCCCTAAAATTCACGTTAGTGTGTTTTTTACTGAAATTTTGCCTTTCCTAGGCCTTAGCGGTTATATCGCGTGACATAAAAAATTGCAACTAGCACTATTTTATTCTCTAGGGTGTTTGCTTTCAGAAAATATATAATATTTGTGGGTTTTGTGTAATCTTCAGGCCTAAAATAATTTTTTAAACGTGTGCAAAAAAACGCAAAAACGGCTCTGGCAGCAAAAGGGAAGCAACAAGATTCAGTTATAAAGACTATATTATTAAAATGATTTCGCTCTCATGTGCAATAAAAATAGAAATAAAAAACACAGTCCTGATCAATAAATACACATTGCAATCCTGCACCAAGTGCTAAGAGTGTATAAAATAGTGTAAAAGTGTTGAAATAAATGTGTTAAATAAATAACATGTGAACTGAGTGAGTAAATAACAAATCACTACCAAAAGAGTGCTAAATATGCTAATGTCCACAAATAAGTGATAAAACACGGCCCAAATGGGCCAGAAGTGAGTGAATATAAAATGAGAGAGGTGAAAAGTCCAATATTGGACTACAATGACAAAGTCCAAAAGGTGACTGGTGCTGTTCGTTGGTGCAGAACACGTTCCTCAAACTCTATGGGAAACGGTATGTCGTGACAAAACGGTGATGGTAAAGTGGTTCAGACTCCACATTGGAATGTGGTGGATGTGTGGGAATGGGATCCTTAAGCGTGCTCTCTAGACTCTCACCTGAAAGCACGCATTCAAAAGCGTGAGTAGATGCAAGAAGTATTTCTTGTCTTGTCTTTGCTCCTCAGACCAATCCGTTTCCACCGATTTCCACCACTGGGGGCTGTATGATCTTCACTATCCTCCTTAGATAATCCTATTCCCTGGATAACTCAGATAGACAGGGATTCTTACCCAGAGTCCTGTATCAAATTGGCGTTGGCGGTTAGAAGTGGCCAAAGACAGGAACCAGGTAGAAGAAAGAGTAGTCCTAAAGGATCCAAGTCAGCGAACCAAGGCAGAAGTCCACGGGAGTCAACCAGAAGGAGGCATCTGGAACAGGAAATCCAAAGGGGGGTAATCCAAGAAGCGGAGTCGGGAACAAGTAAAAGTCAGCAACCAGGAACACAGTATCATACACCAACAAGCAGGAACTGGAACCTATACTAGGGCCCTAGTATAGGTTCCAGTTCCTGCTTGTTGGTGTATGATACTGTGTTCCTGGTTGCTGACATTTACTTGTTCCCGACTCCGCTTCTTGGATTACCCCCCTTTGGATTTCCTGTTCCAGATGCCTCCTTCTGGTTGACTCCCGTGGACTTCTGCCTTGGTTCGCTGACTTGGATCCTTTAGGACTACTCTTTCTTCTACCTGGTTCCTGTCTTTGGCCACTTCTAACCGCCAACGCCAATTTGATACAGGACTCTGGGTAAGAATCCCTGTCTATCTGAGTTATCCAGGGAATAGGATTATCTAAGGAGGATAGTGAAGGTCATACAGCCCCCAGTGGTGGAAATCGGTGGAAACGGATTGGTCTGAGGAGCAAAGACAAGACAAGATATACTTCTTGCATCTACTCACGCTTTTGAATGCGTGCTTTCAGGTGAGAGTCTAGAGCACGCTTAAGGATCCCATTCCCACACATCCACCACATTCCAATGTGGAGTCTGAACCACTTTACCATCACCGTTTTGTCACGACATACCGTTTCCCATAGAGTTTGAGGAACGTGTTCTGCACCAACGAACAGCACCAGTCACCTTTTGGACTTTGTCATTGTAGTCCAATATTGGACTTTTCACCTCTCTCATTTTATATTCACTCACTTCTGGCCCATTTGGGCCGTGTTTTATCACTTATTTGTGGACATTAGCATATTTAGCACTCTTTTGGTAGTGATTTGTTATTTACTCACTCAGTTCACATGTTATTTATTTAACACATTTATTTCAACACTTTTACACTATTTTATACACTCTTAGCACTTGGTGCAGGATTGCAATGTGTATTTATTGATCAGGACTGTGTTTTTTATTTCTATTTTTATTGCACATGAGCGCAAAATCATTTTAATAATATATTTTTATGGGATTGTGTTTCACCGTCAGATTTTGCAGCTCATTTAGGAGTAATTTTCCACATCTGTCACATTTTAATTGGTTTATTCACTGTATATTTATTGTATACCATTGAGTGTGTGCACACGATCTAGTTTACCAACAGCGCGAAGGTCACCCACACCTTTATCTACAGTTATAAAGACTGTTTCAGCTTCTGCAGAGCAAGACAAACCAAGAACAAGCCCACTCATTTTGAAAAGGTTGTTGTTCAAGATCTTCTTTTAGAATCTCTTGGTTATTCAGAGAATCCATTTTGTTCATAAGCCACAAAAAGTTATTTTGCACAAATTTGAATTCAAATTTGGATTGCCATATTCAATCATAAAAGGAATAGATATCCAAAATTGTGACAAGCTGGACACTAATTAAGGGATGAATGGTAAGCTATAGAAAAAAAAAAGCCGGCTTTGCTACTCTTACAAGTGTTGACAAGTATGTGTCTTCTGCTTTAGGAAGGCAATTCTGCACTCTATAGTCTTTTATTGATTTCTTTTTTTGTGAAGGGCTTTTTTGTTGCCTTCTGGCCTCCTTCATAATTGTAGTGGTTACTTTGTATTGTTATTTCCTAAGCCCTTCCCTGCAGTAACTATAGTTTATTTATCTAACAATCTCACAGGTTTGACAAAGCACCTCATCTTTAGAGGTCTTAGAACATTTTTTAAAAAGTTTCTTGTTAGCACAGTAACACGTTGAAGTTCTAAAATTATATGTATACATATTTTAATTTCATTTGCTAGCTAAATAATTGCTTCTTCTTATGCTTTAGAACAGCACTGAATTAAAACAAATTATTTCTCTACTGTGGATACTTCAAAGCAGACATATCTGCCCATTTGTGGATTCAGGCATGAGGTCAAAATGATCAAATTATCAAAAAGCTTCATTTTCCCCAGAGCCTTTCCTGCCTTGTCCACTTCAGTAAAACAGCCGTTCTTGTAAAAATAACATTTAGAACATGCAGATGCATCCTTTCCAGAGACATTTTGGTAAACATTATAAATTGTTAAATTCCTATGGCACTTTTAATAAGAGAAGATGTTTTTTTTATGATGACTGGAACATTAGAAAATTATATAGTGGTTACAGCATTATCGGATAGTGTTTATATGTTATTTAACATGATTTTAAATAAAAATAAATATAGGAATTATTTAGACCTGGTGTATTTCAACATAATTTATCTTTAACATTTTTTAAATTTTATATATAAACAAAAATATATAATCAGATTAAGCAAAAATATTCAAAACAGGGATGCAAATAGGAATGCATTATTAGTACATGAATACTAGCATAACATTAGCACCATCTGACTGATTTAATTCATCACACCCAGTGTAGACCCAAAACAATCAATCCAATGTAAGCAGTAATTTTTAAAAAGTATGAAAAAGAAAGAGAGGAACCAGACTAGTCAACAATGTCACTTATTTTAAGAAGTGAACCAATGAGACCTTTATTTAAGAGCAATGCTTACAAATCTATAAATACCAGCCACATTTTAGCTCTCTAATCACTACTATAGTCAGCGGCATAATTTAGTATCTGGGGATTAGTACATGTTATGGATTTATCTTTCCTATCACTTATCTTTTGTTATACAGAATTTAATTTATTTCCTATTTCCTGGGGTATCAACACGCTAGAAGTTATTTTTTGGGATAATTGTGTGCCTATTACTTAAAATGATACATATGTTTTAGGTAAATATTTTTTTGTTTTCTAATCTGTAGTGGAATACAATGTGCAAACATTACATAGACCGCTATAGATAACAATTACTAGGGCTGGAACAAAGGGGTTAGGTGTCCATTTGGTGGCTTATGGGCACCGAAAGTATTCACCATGCCATGTCCTAATATATATGCATTAGAAATCTCAAGAAAAAATTTACTTTATAGGCACCTATATGTAAAAATTAACAATTTTATTGATTCCATTAAAACCTTTTTAAACAGTAAAATACCTGTTGAAGAATTATTTCAGATATCACTCCACTCTTCTCTTAAACACTGGACTACATTGCCTAACTGAACTCTAATTCTGCCTTACTAAGAATTTTAAACTGCTGACTATACTTGCTTGTTTGTTTATTTTTGAAAGTGTGACTTATTTTGTATTACGCTGCCCTGGACAAGATCAAACATTTAACATTATCCTGTTGCTCCCTCTTGGATAGCACACTGTCCAGGCCAGTTGTACCCCCCCCCCCCTCAGCTCCTAATTGAATAATTGAGAATCTTCCTCCCACACCATCCCAGTATAAATGTAGTTCATTTCTTGGGACGACTGGTGAGGCTTTGGGCTGGCCACTCTCCTCGCACAAAGTGTCACTCCAGCAAGTGTTTGGCACTTGTACACGGGCTCTTTGACTAAGGCACTGCTACATAAAAAGCAAGTACAGACATCCTTCATCCTCTAATGCCGTGTACACACGAGCGGATTTTCCGTCAGAAAAATCTTGGATGTTTTTTCCGACGGAAATTAAGCTCAAGCTTGGCTTGCATACACACAAAAGTTTGCTGAACTTTCAACCATCAAGAACGTGTTGACGTACAACACTACGACGCACCGAGAAAATGAGGTTCAATGCTTCCGAGCATGCGTCAAATTGTTTCCGAGCATGCGTAGGAATTTTGCGCGTCAGAATTGCTACAGACGATCGGAATTTTCAATCGGAACTTTTTCCGACCGAAAAATTGAGAACATGCTCTCAATCTTTTGCTGGCGCAAATTCGGCCAGCAAAAGTCCGATGGAGCATACACATGGTTGCATTTTCTGACCAAAAGCTCTCATTTGTCTTTTGCTGGCCGAATTTCTGATCGTGTGTATGCGGCATTACTTTCCTCAGCCTTCCTTCTATTCCCCTCTCCCCACCCTCCAACCTGTTCACACAGGCTATAACGTCCTCTCTCCTTAAACTCTCATTTCTTTACCCCCCCTCCAGCCCATAACCTGTACATATCTCCCTCTCTTCTGCCCACTCAATATTACTGCACTTAGCACCTCCTGCTCATTCTAAGCCCACACAGTATCACCACTTCCACTCCACTACAGCATTTGCCCTCCTATAAATCCCATTCCCACCTTACCACCCTTACCCTCACCCTCCTACTACTCCTAATGATTCGGGACATTGCACCAAACTCAGGCCCTCCCACACCCAATTCCCACCACCAAAATTGGCTGTCTACATCCTCCCATAGTAGTCGTAACTCCCACCTTCTCATCCTAATTCCCCAGATTCCACAAATCAGCCCCCCTCTTTCATGTGCCCTCTGGAATTCCTGCTCATTCTTCAACAAACTAGCTTCTGTAAATTACCTTTTCCTCTCCAAATCCCTTAATCTATTTGCTATTACCTAAACCTGGCTCCAGGAATTCGACACTACCTCTCCATCTGCCCTGTCCCACAGTGGCCTCCTCTGGACTCACTCCACCAGACCCAATGGACTAAAAGGATGTGACATGGGACTTCTCCTCTCCCCACAATGCACCTTCCAGGTTCTTCCCACACCTCCCTCTCTTCCCCCCTGCTCTTTTGAAGTGCACTGCATTAGTCTTTTCCCTCCAGCTTGTCTGAGGGTTGCAGTCATGTATCATCCTCCTGTACCAGTGGCACTTTCTGGATGACTTCTCTGCATGATTACCCTATTTTCTCTCCTCTGAAGTACCTGCCATCATCCTAGGTGACTTTAACATTACAATCAATGTTAATACTGCAACCACTTCTCAACTACTCAACCTAACCTCCTCTTTTAACGTAACACAATGGACACAAGCCACCACTCACTCTAACGGCAATACTCTCGACCTTGTATTTTCCCATCGCTGCACTCCCTGGAACCTCTCTAACACCCCCTTTTCCTATCTCTGATCACAACCTTATGCATTTCACACACTCCTTGTCTCCCACCTCCCATGTTGCCAACCCACAAACCAATACCCGTAGAAACCTTCGCAACCTCAACCCTTCCCTTTTTCATTCTGCTACTGATGGCCTTCGTGACATCGCACCCCTGTCCTGCCCAGACCTAACCACTTCAATCTACAACAACCCTCTCTCATCCTCCCTAGATGTACTTGCTCCTCTTTCTACATGCAGAACCAGGCCCCATCTGCCACAACCCTGGCAAACAGATGACACCAGAAGTCTCAAGAGACGCAGCTGTACCCTTGAGCGAGCATGGCGTAAATTTAAATCCCTGCAAGACTTTACCTGCTACAAATCTGCCCTTCTCAAATACAACTCCTGCCTCCACACTGCTAAACAAACCTACTACAACACTCTCATCAAAACCCTCTCATCAAAACCCTCTCATCCAAACCTCTTCAACACTTTTCTACCCTTAATTCCTTACTTCACCCCCACTGCCCCCACCCACCAACTTGTTTACCGCTCAACAGATTACCAACCATTTCAAAAGCAAAATTGACACAATTCGCAAGGAGATATCCAGCATTCAACTTCCTATCCTACCCAACACATCAAGTCCAACACCACACTCAATACTCTCCTCCTTCTGCCCAGTTACCACCAATGAAGTTGATAAACTCCTCTCCATGGCCCACCTCACCACCTGTCCCCTGTCCCCTCACAATTACTGCGACCACCTTCCCACTATATCCCAAACTCCCTAACCCACATCTTCAACCTCTCCCTCTCTTCCGGCACCTTTCCTTCCCTGCTAAAACATGCACTGGTTACCCCCATATTTAAAAAACCCTCACTAGACTCCACCGTTTTGAATAACTTAAAACCCATCTCCCTGCTCCTGTTTGCCTCCAAGCCCATCGAACGCCTTTGTCCATGACCGAATGAGTCGCTACCGCACGGACACCAACCTTTTCGACCCCCTACAGTCCGGCTTCCGTCCACATTCAACATACAACATTCCACTGAAACTGCCCTACTAAAACTCACTAATGACCTACTAACTGCTAAAACCAATGGCCATTACTCCATACTCATACTCTTAGACCTCTCTGTTGCCTTCGACACGGTTGACCTCCTACTCCTCCTCAGCAAACTACACTCCCTTGGCCTCCGTGATTCTGCTTTATCCTGGTTCTCTTCCTACCTATTTCAGTGCACTTTCAGTGTCACTTACAACTCCATCTCATCCTCTCCTTTTCCTCTTTCTGTTGGGGTACCCCAAGGCTCCGTCCTTGGGCCCCTCCTATTCACGCACCATACATCTTCACTAGGACAGTTGATAACCTCTCATGGCTTCCAATACCACCTCTACGCTGACGACACCCAGATGTATCTCTCCACTCCTCAATTCACCCCCTTGATCTCCTCACGGATCTCAAACTTACTGAATGATATATCGGTATGGATGTCACACCACTTTCAATCTTTCTAAAACTGAGCTTGTTATATTTCCTCCTTCCCAGTCCCCCCCATGACTTTACCATTAAGATCAACAGCACAATCATTGGTCCCTCCACACATGCCAGGGTGCTGGGTGTAATCCTTGACTCTGACCTCTCCTTCAGCCCCCACATCCAATCACTGGCTAAATCCTGCCGCCTTAACCTCCGCAACATGGAATGCTGCTGCTAAACTAATACACCTCACTAGCCGATCCGTGGCTGCTGCTCCTCTCTGACAATCCCTTCACTGGCTCCCCCTATCCCACCGTATAAAATTCAAAATGCTAACCACAACATACAAGGCCATCCACAACATCGCCCCCCCCCCCAGCTACATCACCAACCTCATCTACATATATCGCCCAAATCGTCCCCACCGCTCCTCCCAGGACCTCCTGCTCTCTAGCTCCCTTGTTACCTCCTCCAAAAACTCACTAATTCTGGTAAGCCTATCCCACACCCACCTAACAACTGTCCCCGAGCCACCCCTATCAAATCTTTCTCTGCATCTATTACCTTTTGAACCACCACCCCCTCCCTTTAGAATGTAAGCTATACATGGAGGGCCCTCCTGTCCCTTCTGTATTGAAGTGTACTGTAATTGTGCTCTCCCCCCTCTACATTATAAAGTGCTGCATAAACTGTTGGCACTATATAAATCGTGTATAATAATAATAATATCAGAGTATTGGGTCACAAGCTAAATGTAATTCCCCCTAGAGGATAGGTAAAAGCAATGAATATTGAAAGTTGTAATAATAATGGGTATATGTTTTAATTTAGAAGTGTTACTTGCTACTTAGCCCTATGCTACTTACACACTTAATTCTGGGGTTAAATGTATATAGGTATATATAGGTGGAAGTTTTCCTGACCAAAGGAGCTTATTGGGTAAGAATGAAATATAGCCCATTACTTGGTTAGAATGAAGTAGCTTTACGCCTCCCCTTATATTTACTAATAAAGACTATACCTTGGTACAGAATCTACACTGATGTCTCTATATTATGTCTGTTGCAGCACGTATGGAGCTCCAGAATTTAGTTTAGGCCACAGATGACAGGGCTGGGCAGTAGTCTATGCTACAATGCCTATAGAAGAATTAGACCAAAGTATAACTACATACAGTCTATACATGAATAGTGTTACCAAGTATGACAAAGGGTATCCAAGATAATACAACTTTACCCCAAAATGAGCATGGAAAGACATAAATATAATCCTACCATCTCCAAAACACCAGTTGGGAAAGGGTTAACATAGGGGGGAAGGGGGGCACTAGTCAATTCAATCAGAAATAAAAGGTAGATGCGTGTTACCTGTCCAGGGTTGTTTCCTGATAACAGCCAGTGTCCTCAGTGCAGTAAAGGGGGAAGGGGAAGTGCAGATGGGACATCCATCTCCCTCTGAGCACCTGATGGTCTGGTGCTTTTCCTTCTCCTATTTGTATGTCCCAGCCGGGACACCATGCTGACCAGGCCTGGCTGCGATCACACCGTACATGCGTGACATCCCGGCGCATGCACACCAGGCACCGGACCTACCAGCCGGGTCCTTTTGCCTGCAGGATGTACACACTTGCGGTGAACGGCTGGAACACTGCAGAGCACTGCAGTTGTCCCCTGGTGTCGCAGACATCCGCCAGCGAGGCCTCCCATGGTGTCCTCACTAGAGCGGGCAATGCTGATGGACCCCATGGCCTGGGTGGCCACACATAAGGACTGAGCCAGGGAATCCATGCCTGCAGAGCCTCCAGGGAGGGGGCCACACTGAAACATGACACCCCATGCAGGCATGTCCCCACTCTGGAAAAGAAATACAATTCATACAAAAATATAATTGATACATAAAACATATAAACACATTGCAACAGTTCACAATGTGACAAGCCACAAGGAACATTCAACAATTGATAGCATAACTTAGACTGCATCAGAGATTGTATCAAAAAGATAGTATTAAAAAAGATTATAAATGATGTCCCCAAACTGAAGTATAATGCCCTGTACACACGGTCGGAAATTCCAACGGAAAATGTGCGATCGGACCATGTTGTCGGAAAATCCGCCCGTGCGTGGGCTCCATAGGACTTTTTCCGTCTGAATTTCCGACGGAAAAAGTTTGAGATATGGATCTAAAATTTTCCGACAACAAAATCCGATCACGCCAATTCCGATCATATGTAGCCTAGTCCGACGGACAAAGTGCCACGCATGCTCAGAAGAAATTCTGAGACGGAAGCGCTCGGTCAGGTAAAACTAGCGTTCGTAATCGATAGAGCACATTCATCACGCAGCAATGTAAAAAATTATTTAATGCAGCGCATTCTCTTTTTCTTTATAATGCTAGAAGAATGAAGTTATTTTGCTGCTCATATTCACACTGACTTCTCCAAAACATATTTCTTTATTCTTTTTCCTGATTTCCTGATCGTCAGATCTCCAGAATCTTTTTTTTTTTTTTTGGTTTTGAAATTTTGTGGATGCTTTTTTAATCAAGATCTCCTTTATTTGACATTTTGCTCATCTTCGTAATTTTTTTGGTATGTTTTGTGTGTCTTAGCTTCCCCAACACCATTATTTTCATTTTATTTATTTTTTATTTTTTTTTAATCTCTAGGAGGTTGTTTGGTGTTGGTGCCCCTTAGTAATTTGACTTTCTATTTTAGAAATGTACCTGCCTACTTACAAATAAACTGTCCTTTTTGAAGTAAAACACATAGGCAAGTATTTCTTGAAAACCAAAAAAACTTTATTAGGTGTCAGAAACAAATAAAGAGGGAGGCAGCGCTGGAGAAACTGGGGAAATTTGCGAAGCCTTTGGCCCCCAGGGCAGACATCAATTATTTTAACTCAAAAATTGGTGGCCTGAGGAGTACATATCTAAGGGAGTACAATCTGGTCCAGAAGTCTAAGAGACTCGGAACTGCAGCAGATGACATCTATGTCCCCAGGCTGTGGTCATACAAGAGGCTGCATCTTCTGTCAGACCAGACTGAACCAAGGTCATCACACTCAGGTCTTCCTTCCACGCTTCCTTCCAGGCTGTGGCTGTGGTGCTGGAGGTGTGGCAGGAGGAGGAGGAGGAGGAGGAGCATGGTCCAAATCACACAAGTGTGTACTTTGTGTCATTTGGCCCAACAACCCCTTATTTAGGGTTTTGACAAAGACCTCCTCACACATGAGGCGTTGTCCCTCCTCCATTTGGATCAGTTTGCAGGCAGCCAAGGCGGCAAAGGCCTCTTCATAAGGGGGGGTGGTTTTGAGGGCCACAAAAGCCTCCCCAATCAGCCTGAGCGCTGACTCCTCCACGTTCCCCCCCCCCTTTCTGGCCCTTTTGTGTGGAAGGCGGAGGGGAGGGACTTGAGATTGAGTCAGGCTCCTAGGCCTGGCCACATCTTGGCTGCCACTTACCCCTACCTCCTTCTGGCTGCCACATTCCACAGCCACCTCCTGGCTGCCGCATTCCACGCCCTCCTCCTGGCTGAGGTCTTCCTGTGTATGAAAAAGGGACATAGTTTTAGTTTTTGGTTCATCAAACACACACAATTTTCAGCTCTTGACTGTTACAAATTGTTAACAAATAGAAAAGACTATCATTCTGAGCCCAGCAGTTTCCATTCTTGGCCAAAATCTTTTGAACACTACTGTCTATTGATATGTAAAACAAAATCAGCAATTAGTGCTCAAAAATCAAGTTAACATCATTAATTTTTACTCCAAAAATATGTAGAACTATACTATACCTGGCTCAAGCTGGGCTCCTCAATATCTTCCTGACTGGAAGGCCCAGGTTGGGCTTCGGAAGCCTCAGCAGGGGTGGAATGCAGCGTAGAAGGAAGCGTGGAAGGAAGAGTAGAGAGGGATTCCCTGACCTCAGTCTGGTCTGCCAGAAAATGTCTATTCCCGCCCGATCTCTTTCGGCGCAGTGGGGAGAGCACATGGCGGAGACACAGCAGGTGCGCACTGATTATTACAGTAACGAGGAGGAGGACAAGGAAAGCCTGGAGCCAGAAACGTCCTGATCCTGGAGGAGAAGATTTAAGGCCTCAAATATGTCTTTTGTAGAGATGGCAGAGATGGTGGACATATTGAAGAGGAGCGACTATGATGGGAAGTATGGGCCTTACACCAACCAAAATGTCAGAAAGGCCAAGATCATGGCTAAAGTTGTGAAGAGTCTGCAGAAGAACTTTGGGGTACGACGATCCAAGGATAAACTGAGGAAACGCTGGTCAGACCTGAAACTGAGGGAGCATGATCAGTACCGAAAGATCAAGCGACTTCTTCAAAAAAGTAAATAGTTGTCGTGTGTTCATATTATTATTATTGCTTGCATACTGCTCCATGTGATTTGTTTTAATGTTGTACAGTTTAAAATGGCCACTTTCATGTTCGTGGGTTGAATCGTTCGTAATAAACCTCGATCGTTCGCCAACTTCAAATACGATGTTTTGGCAAGTTGCAGAAAACTACATTTGTTCAGCCCTATCTATCTCTAGTCAAAGGAAGTTTGTGGTCTACAGGGCTTGGTAATAGAATGAAATGCAAACTTGATTCAGTGTAAAGGAGAGGACACTCAGTAGCTGTTTACACATCTGGACTCTGGAGCACTAGTGTGGGACACCAGAACACCCTTTTTATTCGGATGTCCCACACACGTTCTCCATAGACATGTGCAAAAGGAAAAAATTAGTTTTGTTTCGTTTTAATTCGTTAATTAATTAATTTAGTTTAGTTAGATTCGTTAAATTTGTTAAATTCGTTTTCGGATTTCGTTTAGTTTTTCGACCGATTTTCGAATTCGAAAATCTCAGGGTCACTTAGCGATAGAAACCCCAAATTTGGATATGTTGTAGTGCTAGTTCTAGCTGCAAGTGGCCCCGAGATATGTGGCCCCAAAGTCGGGTCGAAAAATGTCATTCTCTGCTGCAGAAAAGTGCTTGACATTTTGTGACCCGACTTTGGGGCCACGTATCTCGGGGCCACTTATAGCTAGAAACCCCAAATTTGGTATGCAAACACAGTAGAACTAGCACTACAACCTCTCCAGATTTGGGTTTCCATCACCAAACAACCCCGAGATACGTGGACCCAAAGTCGGGTCGCAAAATATCTTCGAATCAGGTTGAAATAGTTTCAAATGCAGTTTAAATAATTTCAAATGCAGTTGAAATAATTTCGAATCATGTTGATACTTTTTCAAGCGGATTCGAAATATTTTGCGACCCGAATTTGAAAAAAAAAATTAAATTCATTCTAACAGTCTGCAGAAGATCTGCAAAAAAAAAAAGAAGTGAAATGGCTGTTAATAGTCTACAGGAGATCTGCTATTAAATTATATATTTTTTTTTCTATTCTGTTCTAATCTTTTCTATTTGAATTATACATTTTGGAAGATGGTTATTTACTTATATACATCTGTCACATAAAAAAAAAGATGTGAAATGGCTATCACGGATGTCAATCGCAAGGCAAGTACATATGCTGTATGTCATTGTCAACTTGCCACAACACCTGCCACAAGTGCAAAAAGAAAGAATATACAACCATTTTCTGAAATTCGAATTTCGAATAGAATAAATTCGAATTTCAAATAGTATCAATTCAAATTTTTTAATTAATTAATTTTAACTTTGGATAGAAAAGATTATAATAAAATAGAAAATAGACTAGAAAAACAATAGAACAGAATAGAATATATTATATTTTATTCTATTCTGTTCTATTGTTTTTCTAGTCTATTCTTTTATATTATATTAAAATCTTTTCTATTAAAATCGAAATCATTATATACTAAATTCGAATTTCGGAAGAGGGTTATATATAATTTTTTTTCCGACATTCGAATTTCGGATAGAATGAATTCGAATTTGAATAGAAAAGATTAGAATAGAAATAGAGCATAGACTAGCAAAACAATAGAACAGAATAGAATATAGATACTATCTATTTCATTTAAAAAAAAAATTGCAGAATGCAGATTACTATTTGTTCCCATAAGATCTCCTGCAGACTATTAGCATCTATTTCATTTTTTTTGCAGATCTCCTGCAGACTATTAGTATCTATTTCGTTTTCTCACCAGATCTCCTGCAGACTATTAGCATCTATTTTTTTAGCAGATCTCCTGTAGACTATTAACAGCCATTTCACTTATTTTTTTTTTTTGCAGATCTCCTGCAGACTGTTAGAATCAATTTCATTTTTTTTTTTTCAAAGTCGGGTCGCAAAATATTTTGGAATCCGCTTGAAATAGTATGAACATGATTCGAAATTATTTCAACCGGATTCGAAAATATTTTGCGACCCGACTTTGGGTTCACGTATCTCGGGGTTACTTGGTGATAGAAACCAAATTTGGAGATGTTGTAGTGCTAGTTCTACTGTGTTTGCATACCAAATTTGGGGTTTCTAGCTATAAGTGGCCCGAGATACGTGGCCCCAAAGTCGGGTCACAAAATGTAATTCTCTGCTGTAGAAAAGTATTTGACATATCCCCCATATCTGGGGGTCACTTGGTGCTAGGAACCCCATAACTTGTGGCAGGTGACATGGCAAGTGGACAATCCACAACTTGGTCACGTGGCAGGTCACGTGGCACTTGTGGTCGGTCACGTGGCACTCATGGCAGGTGTCTTGGCACTTGTGGCAGGTGTTGTGGCAAGTGGACAATGAAATACAGCATATGTACTTGCCTTGCGATCGACATCCGTGACAGCCATTTCACATCTTTTTTTCTTATGTGACAGATGTATATAAGTAAATAACCATCTTACAAAATCAAAAAGATTTGTATAGATACTATCACGTACCTTACAGCGGAGTCCGGATGCTGGGGATGGCCTCGTGCACGGTTCCGGTCCAAACACCCCTGGTGGTGGGAACAGGGAGTGCTGGGGCACGAAAGGGTGCAAGTGCCTGCGGCTGGTAGACTGGTACTTGGAAGTACTGGTTCCTCTGAAGAGCTGGTGTTCACGTTGGTATCCAAGGCTGTGTGCAGCAACAGCCGAACAGATGGATGTAGGCACCGCGAGGTCAAGACAGGAAACAGGTCGGCAACTGGCTGGCAAACAAGGTACAAGGCAGAGGGCAAGTTCGTGGTCAAAAAGCAGGCAAGTAGGTCGGCAACTGGCTGGCAAACAAGGTACAAGGCAGAAGGCAAGTTCGTGGTCAAGGCAGGCAATAGGTTGGCAACAGGCAGGTGATAAGGTACCGAATCAGAGAGCAGAGCCGTAGTCCAGGGATCCAAGCTGAGGTCAAACCAAAGGAAGCAGTCAGTAAGCGGGGTCAATCCAGGAAGGGTAACAGGAAAACCAGGTGAATCAGGACCAAGGTAGGCAGGGACTTCAGGCAGGTATTCAGGAGATAAGACTGAAGACGATCCAGCACTGACACCATGTGAAGGCCCTGTTTATATAGGGCGCCTTGTGCTGGGATTGGTGGAGGTACGGGTCCGTGCGTGATTACGCGCACACGTTCGTGCTGACGTGGAAGTGCGTGCCCTCGTTCGTATTGACAAACGAGGGCGCGCACAGGTCAGCGTTGGTACGCGGGTACGCCCGCACGTTCGGTTTCGTTGAGAAGGCTGCGCATGGGTATTGGCGCTTGCCGAACGGAGATTAACCCCTACTGGACGAGGACGGGCATGGAACGCGTGAGTTCTCTGACATTGCCCCCTCCTTAGGGGCAGCCTCCGGATGCCTCTTTGAAACGAACCCTGGGAGCGAGAACGATGAAAAGCCTGTATAAGTCTCTGGGCATGAAGATTCGTTCTTGGTTCCCAGGAATTTTCTTCTGGGCCAAAACCTTTCCATTTAATTAAATATTGGTCCTCACCTTGCCGTTTTCTGTGATCCAGGATAGCTTCAATTTCAAATTCCTCTTCCCCATTCACTCGGATAGCCTCTGGAGGTCCCACTTCACGATCTGGAAAGGAATTTGGAACATCAGGTTTAAGTAGGGAGACATGAAACACCGGATGTATCCTGAATGAGGCAGGGAGTTCAAGTTCATAGGCCACTGGGTTGACCTTTCTCTTGACAGGGAAAGGGCCCAAGTATCTAGGTCCCAATTTCTTGGAGGGGCATGCTAGTTTTAAATTTGTAGTAGATAGCCACACACGATCTCCTACCTCCAAGTTCAATTCTCCCCTTCTCTTCTTGTCGAAGTATTTTTTGTCATCCTCCTGTGCTTTAGCAATAGTTTCCCTGAGCATCTGGTTGTTGGAGGAAAGGAAATCCAGTCTATCTTGAACAGCCGGTACAGAAGATTCGGGCACAAGTGCGGGTAGAAAGGAGGGATGAAATCCGTAGTTGGAGAAAAACGGTGATTGGTTTGTGGTGGAGTGGATGGAATTGTTAAAAGCAAATTCTGCCAAGGGAAGCAATGAGGCCCAATCCTCTTGGGAAAACGAGGAGAAGCAACGTAGGTATTGTTCCAACGTTTGGTTGGTACGTTCGGTCTGCCCGTTGGTCTGTGGATGGTAAGCTGAAGAGAGACTACATTTAATACCTAGTGCCTTGCATAACGACCTCCAAAACTTGGACGTGAACTGCACTCCACGGTCAGAGACGATGTCACTGGGGATTCCATGAAGTCTGACAATTTCTTTAATGAAGATCCTGGCGGTTTCAATTGCTGAAGGTGTCCCTTTCATGGGAATGAAATGTGCCATCCGAGAAAAGCGGTCTACCACCACAAAAATAGAAGAGAACCCTTTAGAGGGGGGAAGCTCCACAATAAAATCCATGGCGATTTTGTCCCATGGTCTCTCGGGAATAGACAGTGGTTTTAGCAGGCCCCATGATTTATTTTTACTGCTTTTATTTCTGAGACAAATCAGACAAGAGTTAACATAATTCCTGCAGTCCCTGGCCAGATTTGGCCACCAAAAGTGTCTCTGGATTAGATCCATAGTCTTGTGGCCCCCAAAGTGACCCGCCAGAGGATAGTCATGGCAGGCCTGTAAGACGGTGGTGCGTAGGTCTTGAGGGATAAAAATTTTATTGTTGAGCCAAAAAAACCCATCCTTCTCCTGAAGGTTGATGCCCGGAGGTAATTGTGTTTCCACGGAAGCTTGGCGGAGCTGTGTCATGAAACTGGATTGGGTCAGGAGAAAATTCCCTGCTTGCAGGATAGTATCTGGTGGAGACGGGGTTTCAAGTTCTGTGAACATTCGGGATAAGGCATCGGGTTTAACGTTTTTAGATCCAGGGCGATAAGTAATATGAAAATTAAAACGGGAAAAGAAAAGAGCCCATCTGGCCTGTCGGGGTCTAAGGCGTCTGGCAGTTCTGAGGTATTCTAAATTTTTGTGATCTGTGAAGATCAGTATCGGATGTGCTGCCCCTTCCAGGAGATACCGCCATTCTTCCAGGGCCAGTTTTATTGCTAGGAGTTCTCGGTCACCTACGTCATAGTTCCTTTCTGATACACCTAGTTTCCTGGAAAAGAAAGCCACCGGGTGCATTAGAGACTTGGGTCCTTGGCGTTGAGACAGGATGGCTCCCACTGCACTCTCTGAAGCATCGACCTCCAGAGTGTAGGGTAATGCAGGGTCAGGGTGCTTCAGTACTGGAGCGGAGGTGAATGCCCTTTTTAATTGGTCAAAGGCGGTTTGGGCCGCTGAAGTCCACTGGAAGCGGCTTTGCTTCTTGGTGAGCTGAGTGATAGGTGCGATGATCTTGGAGAAGTTCTTGATGAATTTTCTATAAAAATTTGAGAACCCGACAAAATGTTGCACCCCCTTTTTGTCATTTGGAGGTGGCCAGGACATGATGGCAGAGACTTTCTGGGGATCCATGGCTACACCCCCAGTTGATATAACCAGGCCGAGGAAGTGAATGGTCTGGCGTTCGAATTCACATTTTTCGGCTTTTGCGTAAAGTCCATGTTGCCTTAATCTGCCCAGAACTTGCTTGACATGATCACGATGAATTTCTAGAGAGGTGGAGAATATCAGGATATCGTCCAGGTAGACGATTACAAAGGAATCTAGAAAGTCTCTGAAAATATTATTAACAAAATGCTGAAAAGTGGCCGGGGCGTTGCATAGTCCGAATGGCATGACTAAATATTCGAAGTGGCCAAAACGTGTTCGGAATGCTGTCTTCCATTCTTCACCCTTGCGTATTCTGATCAGGTTATAGGCCCCACGTAGGTCCAACTTCGTAAATATTTTTGCTGAGCGGAGTCTCTGAAATAATTCCGGGACTAGTGGAAGCGGGTACCGATTCTTAATTGTCACTTTATTCAGGTCCCTGTAATCCACACATGGGCGGAGTGAGTGATCTCTTTTTTCCACAAAGAATATTCCGGCTCCCGCTGGGGAGGAGGAATGTCGGATGAATCCCTTTTTGAGGTTCTCATCGATGTACTCCTTGAGGACCAGGAGTTCAGGTTCGGACAGGGGAAAGATCCGCCCGAAAGGGATTTCGGCCCCAGGTAGTAACTCAATCGGGCAGTCGTAGACCCGATGGGGAGGAAGGGTGTCTGCTTTCTGTTTATCGAACACGTCCAGGAAGTTGTGGTACACTGGTGGCACCAACTCTTTGAATTCGGAGTCCGTTTTTAGGCACCCAATAACTGGTGGAATCTGGTGGAAGGTCTTGAGACAGTTCTGTAGACAGTAAGAGGACTGAAAGGTCACCTCACCGGTGACCCAGTTGACCTGGGGATTGTGGGCCTGTAGCCAAGGCATTCCTAGGATGACAGGAAACAAAGGTGAGGAGATGACATCCAGACGGAGTAGCTCCTGGTGACCTGGTGGGATGCTGGTGAACAGGGGTTGTGTCTCCAGGGTAATAGGCCCGGACTTGATATTTGACCCATCTGCTAGCCGTATGGAGAGTTGATGCTGCTTAGGTGTTAATGGGATGTTATGTTGTAGAGCGAAGGCATGATCCACAAAGCAGCTACATGCGCCAGAGTCAATTACAGCCTGGACTTGGAGTATTTCTCCTGGGAGCTGTAAGGAAATAGGAACAGCGATGTGAGCGGCTTTTATTAGAGACAAGGCGAAAGGCACACGGGATGATGAATTGAACTTACGGATCTTATTCGGGCATGTGTTGGCGTAGTGCCCAGCTTCCCCACAGTAGAGGCAGAGGTTGTTCTGGCGACGCCGCTGTTTCTCCTCGGGTGATAATGGTGAGCGGAGTAGGCCGACTTGCATGGGCTCTGGTGCTCCTGGGTTGGCAGCAGGCACGTTGGAAACGGGAGTAGGAGGGTAGTTGGGACCCTTGGGTAACACCCATGTGGGGCGTGTCAAGCTGGACCTCTCGGACCTCCGCTCTCTTAAACGACGGTCTATCTGGATAGACAGCTGAATCAAATCCTCCAAAGAACTAGGGATTCCCACTCGGGCTAGCTCATCCTTCAGAGCTTCGGAGAGGCCTATGCGGAACTGATAGAGGAGTGCGGCGTCGTTCCAAGAGGTGTCGGAACTCCACCGCCTAAAGTCTGTTACGTAGTCCTCTACTGGCCGGCGCCCTTGTTGGAGGGCATGGAGGCTGGCCTCTGCTGTTGTGGTGCGCTGAGGATCATCATACAGCTTGGCCATTTCATCCAAAAATGAGTCCAGGGTATCCAGAAGAGGACTGGCTTGTTCCAACATACGGTGGGCCCAGGTCTGAGGCTCCCCTTGGAGTAGGGAGACTATGAACCCCACCTTAGTGCTCTCCAGGGAGAAGGTGCGGGGTTGTAGCAGGAAGTAGAGCCGATAGGCATTCCTGAAGGAGCGGAACTTACTGCGGTCCCCTGAAAACCGTTCCGGTGGGGGCACACGAGGTTCTGGGGGTGGCATCATTACTGTGGGTGCCGATGCAGAGGTTGCTGAGCCGGAAAACCGGGATGTCAGGGAGGCCTGGTGAGTTGCAGAGCCCGGGGCCATGGATTCCACTCTCTGTTCTAGTTGATGATAGCCATCTCGCAGGCCCTGGACTGCCAGGGTAAGGGCCGACATCTGTTGGCACAAAGCTTCCAAAGGCGAGGCACCCCCTTCGGACTCCATTCTGGCTGGATCCTACTATCACGTACCTTACAGCGGAGTCCGGATGCTGGGGATGGCCTCGTGCACGGTTCCGGTCCAAACACCCCTGGTGGTGGGAACAGGGAGTGCTGGGGCACGAAAGGGTGCAAGTGCCTGCGGCTGGTAGACTGGTACTTGGAAGTACTGGTTCCTCTGAAGAGCTGGTGTTCACGTTGGTATCCAAGGCTGTGTGCAGCAACAGCCGAACAGATGGATGTAGGCACCGCGAGGTCAAGACAGGAAACAGGTCGGCAACTGGCTGGCAAACAAGGTACAAGGCAGAGGGCAAGTTCGTGGTCAAAAAGCAGGCAAGTAGGTCGGCAACTGGCTGGCAAACAAGGTACAAGGCAGAAGGCAAGTTCGTGGTCAAGGCAGGCAATAGGTTGGCAACAGGCAGGTGATAAGGTACCGAATCAGAGAGCAGAGCCGTAGTCCAGGGATCCAAGCTGAGGTCAAACCAAAGGAAGCAGTCAGTAAGCGGGGTCAATCCAGGAAGGGTAACAGGAAAACCAGGTGAATCAGGACCAAGGTAGGCAGGGACTTCAGGCAGGTATTCAGGAGATAAGACTGAAGACGATCCAGCACTGACACCATGTGAAGGCCCTGTTTATATAGGGCGCCTTGTGCTGGGATTGGTGGAGGTACGGGTCCGTGCGTGATTACGCGCACACGTTCGTGCTGACGTGGAAGTGCGTGCCCTCGTTCGTATTGACAAACGAGGGCGCGCACAGGTCAGCGTTGGTACGCGGGTACGCCCGCACGTTCGGTTTCGTTGAGAAGGCTGCGCATGGGTATTGGCGCTTGCCGAACGGAGATTAACCCCTACTGGACGAGGACGGGCATGGAACGCGTGAGTTCTCTGACAATTGTTGGAATTAATATATCTATCCTAATGGGACAATCGTTAGAGGACGCCTGTAGGGCACACTGGGGTCGGATATTAATATGAGAGCCCTATGGAGTAAAACATATATAAGTGTATTAAATATAAAGGCAGCAAAGGATTCCTTTTACAACGTAGGTCATGCATTCAAGGCCTCTGTTCTATACCTGTTGGTGTATCTTGATTTGCTGTACCACTAGTTTTAATGTCTTCCAGCTGGGCAGTTGGTGTTTCGACCAATGGCTCTGGGGAGAGATGGTCAAGAGTGTCTAAGATGGTAGGTAATATTCACTAAAAGTAATCCTCCCTAGGGGTATGTGTGTTTATATCTCGGTATGTGTCTAAAGTATTGAATAAAAGTTTTTTCATATTGATTATGCCATATATTTATAGGCATATCACACATTATTGCACCCTATAGATTCCAATGGGGGAGTAGCGGTTAAATTGTATGTAAAATACGCAAAAAAGAGGGGAAAAAAAGAATAGGTACATATGGAAATAGTACGGCTAGGGGATATGACCTGTAGCCTTAATCTAAAAGAATTCCCATATCAGGAATTTCTAATATTCTAAAAAAAAATTTTAGTCTTAATTTCCACTAGTTTACAATCTGCTGCACAACAATGCATATTGATGAGTATTGTGTTGTATTGATTATTTAGAAAGTTATAAACAAATGCAGCAGACAGCAGATTATAAAAAAGGGGGTGGAAGGGGGATGGGAGAGTGGGAAGCTTTATACTGTTGTGTTCCTTTAATATAAAAAGGCATTTCTCAATCAATGATCCGTGGTTGTCAGACAGTGACAGCCATGGTGCCAAATGCAGGGATTAAGAACAGGAAGGAGGTTCCATGAATGCAGTGGAAAAGATTCCATATAAAGTATTGAGATAAAGTAAGTTGAATAAAGATGATTTTTACCTTATAACGATGTCTCACTGCTCGCCTCCTCCTCAGACTGACTGGTGCAGATTCTGAGTGGGGCGAGCAGTGTATTTAGGTGCGTCTCCCCGCCTTACAACCAGCTGTTTCAGATACAGCTGATTGCTGAGAGGCGGGGAGGCGGGTGAGGCTCTCTTCGTCCGGCCCCCCGAGTGTTGCGCGCGCATCCGGGTCCCGCGCACCAATGAATGGTTACGCATCGTGACCCGGACACGCCCACAACTCCCGCCGGCACGTCATGCTTCACCGGCGAACAGCGCATGCTCGCCAGGTGAAGCAATATGGAGTCCCGGCGTCGGGTGACGACGCCGGGAGTTCCTGATTCGCCGTCCCGTCCATTAGGAAATGGGCGGGCGGCTGGGCGTGCCGGGCGGCCTGCTGGGCGTCCCCCCTCACCGCATAGTCTAGATATAGGAAATTGGTGAGAGTTGGTGATTGAAGCTCCTTCATCCAGGCGCTTTACAGTGGATGGTACAACCTGGAATATAAAGCAGGCAAAGAAGGGAGGAGAAAATAAATATTACATATGCTACAGAAAAACATTAATTAGATGGAGATCTGTATGTATATAGAAACAGTAGATTGTATACAAACAAAGGGAATTTTTTGCAAGTTTCATTTTGTTTAAATATAAATGTTTGACAATACATATCTAACAAGCACGGTACCAAAGGAGGAAAGAAAAAATGGTTGCATGTATGCTAGTGCATTCTAAATTTGTATACAGTTAGTGTAAGTATCTTTCCAATCCCAAGAGCAAGCCCAACTTGGGAGGGGAACATCAAAAAAACATTAATGCATTTATATACAATTAATGTAGATATATTTCCAATGCCAAAAATACGTGCTGGCTTGGGAGGGGAACATCAAAACAATGTTCGTATGTTTTGTACAGCCATATTCATAGCATTTATATATTGCTGGTCACTTCAATATATTGTGGGGCGAGACAAATATTGTTTGAAAGAGTTATAATCTTTATGGAAATATTGTGATCATTTCCTATAAAGGGGGAACGGGTATGAACATGAACAGGGGGATAATCGCTTTATAATCTTGTATTGGGAGAATTTTTTTACTATATAGTGATGATCACTTAGGGGGTTATTTTTCCATCCCTCCAGATGAGAAACCCTCTAGGAAAGGTTTAAACCAAATTGCCTCGTTGAGGCCTGGGGCTTGGGTTGCCCTGAGCTTGAAGATCCACCGTGATTCCAATTGAAGGAGGGATTTATTCCAATCTCCTCCCCTTGGATTAGGGTGGATACGATCTAGAATAAGGAATTTGATTTTCGGGAATTTGCCCGCATGGACAATGATTGTATGTCTCCCAAGAGGGAGATCCGGATCGCAAGTTTGCATACTGTGAATATGTCTGTACGCCCTTTTCCAAAATTCCAACTTAGTCTTTCCTATATAAAAACATAAACATTCACATTGCAGTAAATATATGACTCCTAGAGTTTTACAATTTGCAAAATGCCTAGCCTTGAAGATCTGACCGTTTTTATATATTATCTTTTGCAATAAACATTTTTTCAATTTATACAATTCAGTCCTCAATCTGGGGTTAAAAAAGTTCTTATGCCTTAAAAGTCCAACCCATAGGGGATCCTTTCTCCCTTTTTCTTGACTATAGGATGTGGCATACAATATAAAAATTCCCCTCCCCCGTATTATATACACATGTGTAGTTTATGCTAAGCCTACATTTTTGCTTGAAATAGTATCAACATGATTTTAAATTATTTCAACATGATTTGAAATTTTTTCAACTGCATTTGAAATTTTTTCAACATGATTTGAAATTTTTTCAACTGCATTTGAAATTTTTTCAACTGCATTTGAATTTTTTTTCAACTGCATTTGAAATTTTTTCAACTGCATTTGAAATTTTTTCAACTGCATTTGAAATTTTTTCAACTGCATTTGAAATTATTTCAACTGCATTTGAAATTTTTTCAACGGCATTTGAAACTATTTCAACCGGATTCGAAAATATTTTGCGACCCGACTTTGGGTCCACATGTCTCGGGGTTACTTGGTGATAGAAACAAATTTGTAGTGCTAGTTCTACTGTGTTTGCATACCAAATTTGGGGTTTCTAGCTATAAGTGGCCCCGAGATACGTGGCCCCAAAGTCGGGTCACAAAATGTAATTCTCTGCTGTAGAAAAGTACTTGACATATCTCCCATATCTGGGGGTCACTTGGTGCTAGGAACCCCATAACTTGTGGCAGGTGACATGGCAAGTGGACAATCCACAACTTGGTCACGTGGCAGGTCACGTGGCACTTGTGGTCGGTCACGTGGCACTCGTGGCAGGTGTCTTGGCACTTGTGGCAGGTGTTGTGGCAAGTGGACAATGACATACAGCATATGTACTTGCCTTGCGATCGACATCCGTGACAGCCATTTCACATCTTTTTTTTTTATGTGACAGATGTATATAAGTAAATAACCATCTTCCAAAATTTATAATTCAAATAGAAAAGATTAGAACAGAATAGAAAAAAGATATATAATTTTTTTTTTTTTAATAGCAGATCTCCTGTAGACTAGCAGCCAGTCAGGAACGGTGTTATTACCTGGATCGCCTGCTGGTGTCACTATTTCCTTCGGCATCAAAGGGTGCAGTTCTGGTGGCCACCAGCGGGGGTCTCCCAGCAGATGGACATGCTAGTGATCAAGCTGCACCTGATGGCCACCAGCAGGGGTCTCCCAGCCGATGGACATGCTAGTGATCAAGCTGCACCTGATGTGGGACTGCTGGGAGTATATAAGCCCGTCCTTCACTGAGGATCAGCGCTTCAGAATTCCTTCCTGCAAGCCTTGTCCCTGCCTGTTCTGATCCTGTGCCTGAAACCTGTTCCTGATCCGCTTCCTGCCCTGTCCTGGACGTTGTTTCCCTACCTGGTTCCTGAGACCTGTCCCCTGATTCCTGCCTTGGCTTCCCCTTGCTTCTGCTTCCTCCACCTGGCCTCCTGTTCCCCTTGTTCTCTTCTCCCTGCCTTGTATATATGTGTTCCATTTCCTTCTGTGTATTTATAGTTAGTTAGTTAGATTAGGGTTTTGGGGTTTGCTGTGTATTATTTGCGTTCTTGCTTGTTTGTGGTTTGCTGTGTTGGTTTTCACGTGTGTCTTTATCCTTAATAAATATATTTTTTCACTTACCTTGGAGCCTGATTCCTTTAGTGCAGCCCATTGATCTGTTCACTTGTGCCGGATGCCTGTGTTAGGCATCTCTCCCATGACAGAATTCTGAAGCCATACAAACAGATCGGCTGCACTTGGGAATTGGGTCTGGACACTTGCTATTGCCAGGAAAAATGCATCTGGAAGATATTTTGTATCTCTCGCTCCTGGCAACAGATGACAGAGATTTTTGTTATCAGACTTTGGGTGACTATACTAGGGAGCAACTACTGGAGTGCATCCGTATAGCCCATGTTTTCGTTGATCAGGGCAGTTTTCTTTTTGAGGACGTGCAGCCTCTGATCAAGATTTGTACCGAGCTGGCCCTGCCCTGTATTCCTGAGGGCCATGATGATTTCACTCCCCCTTTTAACATGAATCAGGTTGTATCCCTAGTATGGCTTTTTGAAGATGATCCTGCCGACTTTTGTGAGCACTACTCTGGCTGTTCCCCACAGGTGATTGCTGAGTGCATTGTGTCTGCTCAGTCTTTTGTTAGACAGGGAAACTTAAAACCACAGTTTGTACAACCCATACTTTCAGCATGGTCTGACATGATGCAATTAGCCCCAGCCAAACAAACCACTTCTGCCATCAGACACCAGCCTACCCGAATGTATGTTTCCCCATCACCCATACCAAACCCAGTTTCCACCCAGAATACACTGCTCCCAACCAAATACTCATATCCAGTCTCTGCTCCCTGTACCTATCCTGCATTTAACCCCCCTGCCTCTTCTCAGCTGCCTACAAATCCACAAGAACTTCCCCCAGCTACTGTTACCTCTTCTCTGCCATATCCCAATCCTCCTTTCCTGTCTGCTGCACCCCCCACCTACAGAGCTTCAGTGACCAAGTCAAAGAAAAAACAAAAGTTTTTCCCAACCAAAACGATCCTGCCATTAATCCAACCTGCTTCCACACCCACCAATCTGTCCCAGCCTGAAGTGCCAGAGTTCCAGCCGGAGGTGCCAGCGTTCCAGCCTGAAGAGCCAGTGCCAGCCCTCCAGCCTGACGTTCCCGCCTTCCAGCTTGACATCCCAACCTTCCAGTCTGATGTCCTGGTGCCGGCCTTCCATCCTGAAGTTCCAGCCTTCAAGCCTGACGTCCCAGCCATTCAGTCTGATGTCCTGGTGCCAGCCTTCTGGTCTGATGTCCCTCTGCCAGCCTTCCAGCCTGACGTTCCTGCCTTCCAGTCTGATGTCCTAGCCCTCCAGCCTGACGTCCCAGCCTTCCAGTCTGATGTCTTGGTGCCAGCCTTCCAGTCTGATGTCCCAGCCTTCCAGCCTGATGTCCCAGCCTTCCAGTCTGATGTCCTTGTGTCGGCCTTTCAGTCTGATGTCTCGCTGCCTGCCTTCCAGTCTGATGTCTCGCTGCCTGCCTTCCAGTCTGATGACCCGCTGCCAGCTTACCAGTATGATGACCCGCTGCCAGCTTTCCAGCCTGATGTCCCGCTGCCAGCTTTCCAGCCTGATGACCCGCTGCCAGCTTTCCAGTCTGATGACCCGCTGCCAGCTTTCCAGTCTGATGACCCGCTGCCAGCTTTCCAGTCTGATGACCCGCTGCCAGCTTTCCAGTCTGATGACCCGCTGCCAGCTTTCCTGTCTGATGACCCGCTGCCAGCTGTCTAGTCTGATGACCCGCTGCCAGCTGTCCAGTATGATTACCTGCTGCCGGCTGTCCAGTCTGATGACCTGCTGCCAGCCGTCCAGTCTGATGACCCGCTGCCTGCCTTCCAGTCTGATGACCCGCTGCCAGCTTTCCAGTCTGATGACCCGCTGCCAGCTCCCCAGTCTGATGACCCGCTGCTAGCTCCCCAGTCTGATGACCCGCTGCCAGCTCCCCAGTCTGATGACCTGCTGCCTGCCTTTCATTCTGATGCCAGCTGCCCAGCCCAATGTGTTCCTTTCTGCTGCCCAGCCCGATGTGCCTGCTGCCCAGCCCGATGTGCCTGCTGCCCAGCTTGATGTGCCCGTGCCTGCTGCCCAGCCCGATGTGTTCGTGCCTGCTGCCCAGCCCGATGTGTTTGTGCCTGCTGCCCGGCCCGATGTGTTTGTGCCTGCTGCCCAGCCCGATGTGCCTGCTGCCCAGCTTGATGTGCCCGCGCCTGCTGCCCAGCTTGATGTGCCCATGCCTGCTGCCCAGCTTGATGTGCCATGCCTGCTGCCCAGCTTGATGTGCCCATGCCTGCTGCCCAGTCTAAAGTGCCCATGCCTGCTGCTGATGTGCCCGTGCCTGCTGCCCAGCCCGATGTGCCTGCTGCCCAGCCTGATGTGCCCCTGCCTGCTGCCCAGCCCGATGTGCCTGCTGCCCAGGTGGATGTGCCCGTGCCTGCTGCCCAGCCCGATGTGCCTGCTGCCCAGCCTGATGTGCCCGTGCCTGCTGCCCAGCCCGATGCTGCCCAGCTTGATGTGCCTGCTGCCCAGCTTGATGTGCCCATGCCTGCTGCCCAGCTTGATGTGCCTGCTGCCCAGCTTGATGTGCCCATGCCTGCTGCCCAGCTTGATGTGCCCGTGCCTGTTGCCCAGCTTGATGTGCCCGTGCCTGCTGCCCAGCTTGATGTGCCCGTGCCTGCTGCCCAGCTTGATGTGCCCATGCCTGCTACCCAGCCCAATGTGCCTGCCTCCCAACTTGATGTGCCTGCTGCCCAGCTTGATGCTGCCCAGCCTGATGCCTGCTGCCCAGCTTGATGTGCCCATGCCTGCTGCCCAGTCTGATGTGCCAGCTGCCCAGCCTGATGTGTTCCTGTCTGCTGCCCAGCCTGATGTGTTCCTGTCTGCTGCCCAGCCTGATGAGCCACTGTCTGCTGCCCAGCCTGATGAGCCACTGTCTGCTGCCCAGCCTGATGATGTGTTCCTGTCTGCTGCCCAGCCTGATGAGTCACTGTCTGCTGCCCAGCCTGATGAGCCACTGTCTGCTGCCCAGCCTGATGAGCCACTGTCTGCTGCCCAGCCTGATGAGCCACTGTCTGCTGCCCAGCCTGATGAGCCACTGTCTGCTGCCCAGCCTGATGAGCCACTGTCTGCTGCCCAGCCTGATGAGCCACTGTCTGCTGCCCAGCCTGATGTGCCACTGTCTGCTGCCCAGCTTAATGAGCCACTGTCTGCTGCCCAGCTGATGAGCCACTGTCTGCTGCCAGCCTGATGAGCCACTGTATGCTGCCCAGCCTGATGAGCCACTGTCTGCTGCCCAGCCTGATGAGCCATTGTCTGCTGCCCAGCCTGAGGTGTTTCTGTATGCTGCCCAGCCTGATGATCCACCGTCTGCTGCCCAGCCTGATGAGCCACCGTCTGCTGCCCAGCCTGATGAGCCACTGTCTGCTGCCCAGCCTGATGAGCCACTGTCTGCTGCCCAGCCTGATGAGCCACTGTCTGCTGCCCAGCCTGATGAGCCACTGTCTGCTGCCCAGCCTGATGAGCCACTGTCTGCTGCCCAGCCTGATGAGCCACTGTCTGCTGCCCAGCCTGATGAGCCACTGTCTGCTGCCCAGCCTGATGAGCCACTGTCTGCTGCCCAGCCTGATGTGCCACTGTCTGCTGCCCAGCCTGATGAGCCACTGTCTGCTGCCCAGCCTGATGAGCCACTGTCTGCTGCCCAGCCTGATGAGCCACTGTCTCCTGTCCAGCCTGATGTGTTCCTGTCTGCTGCCCAGCCTGATGAGTTCCTGTCTGCTGCCCAGCCTGATGAGCCACTGTCTGCTGCCCAGCCTGATGAGCCACTGTCTGCTGCCCAGCCTGATGAGCCACTGTCTGCTGCCCAGCCTGATGAGCCACTGTCTGCTGCCCAGCCTGATGAGCCACTGTCTGCTGCCCAGCCTGATGTGCCACTGTCTGCTGCCCAGCCTGATGTGTTCCTGTCTGCTGCCCAGCTTAATGAGCCACTGTCTGCTGCCCAGCCTGATGAGCCACTGTCTGCTGCCCAGCCTGATGAGCCACTGTATGCTGCCCAGCCTGATGAGCCACTGTCTGCTGCCCAGCCTGATGAGCCACTGCCTGCTGCCCAGCCTGAGGAGTTTCTGTCTGCTGCCCAGCCTGATGATCCACTGTCTGCTGCCCAGCCTGATGAGCCACTGTCTGCTGCCCAGCCTGATGAGCCACCGTCTGCTGCCCAGCCTGATGAGCCACCGTCTGCTGCCCAGCCTGATGAGCCACTGTCTGCTGCCCAGCCTGATGAGCCACTGTCTGCTGCCCAGCCTGATGAGCCACTGTCTGCTGCCCAGCCTGATGAGCCACTGTCTGCTGCCCAGCCTGATGAGCCACTGTCTGCTGCCCAGCCTGATGAGCCACTGTCTGCTGCCCAGCCTGATGAGCCACTGTCTGCTGCCCAGCCTGATGAGCCACTGTCTGCTGCCCAGCCTGATGAGCCACTGTCTGCTGCCCAGCCTGATGAGCCACTGTCTGCTGCCCAGCCTGATGAGCCACTGTCTGCTGCCCAGCCTGATGAGCCACTGTATGCTGCCCAGCCTGATGAGCCACTGTCTGCTGCCCAGCCTGATGAGCCATTGCCTGCTGCCCAGCCTGAGGAGCCACTGTATGCTGCCCAGCCTGATGAGCCACCGTCTGCTGCCCAGCCTGATGAGCCACCGTCTGCTGCCCAGCCTGATGAGCCACTGTCTGCTGCCCAGCCTGATGAGCCACTGTCTGCTGCCCAGCCTGATGTGACCCTGTCCGCTGCCCAGCCTGATGAGCCACTGTCTGCTGCCCAGCCTGATGAGCCACTGTCTGCTGCCCAGCCTGATGAGCCACTGTCTGCTGCCCAGCCTGATGACCCGAAGCTCGCTGCCCAGCCTGATGACCCGAAGCTCGCTGCCCAGCCTGATGACCCGGTGCCCGCTGCCCAGCCTGATGACCCGGAGCCTGCTGCCCTGTCTGTTTTTATTTCCAGATCTAAACTTCCAGACCCTGGTGGTGGGGTACATGTCCCATTGTCGGACTCCGGTGGCACGCCTCCCAGTAGGTTTAGAGACTCTGGCCGGAGAGCGCAAAGAGGTCTGCAGTCACAGAGGAGACCTTTTGGGACTCTTCCACTTTTACACGCACTGCCAGATCTAGGGCAGAATGGAGTGTCCGGAGGCCACTCCTTAGGGGGGGGGACTGTCAGGAACGGTGTTATTACCTGGATCGCCTACTGGTGTCACTGTTTCCTTCTGCATCAAAGGGTGCAGTTCTGGTGGCCACCAGCAGGGGTCTCCCAGCAGATGGACATGCTAGTGATCAAGCTGCACCTGATGTGGGACTGCTGGGAAGTATATAAGCCCGTCCTTCACTGAGGCTCAGCGCTTCAGAATTCCTTCCTGCAAGCCTTGTCCCTGCCTTTTCTGATCCTGTGCCTGAAACCTGTTCCTGATCCGCTTCCTGCCCTGTCCAGGACGTTGTTTTCTTACCTAGTTCCTGAGACCTGTCCCCTGATTCCTGCCTTGGCTTCCCCTTGCTTCTGCTTCCTCCACCTGGCCTCCTGTTCCCCTTGTTCTCTTCTCCCTGCCTTGTATATATGTGTTCCATTTCCTTCTGTGTATTTATAGTTAGTTAGTTAGATTAGGGTTTTGGGGTTTGCTGTGTATTATTTGCGTTCTTGCTTGTTTGTGGTTTGCTGTGTTGGTTTTCACGTGTGTCTTTATCCTTTAATATAATATATTTTATCACTTACCTTGGACCTTGGAGCCTGATTCCTTTAGTGCAGCCCATTGATCTGTTCACTTGTGCCGGATGCCTGTGTTAGGCATCAGATGGCTTGACATCTCAAACGCCTCATCTGCGACAAACACGAAGGGGAGTCCTTCTGCATTCTCCTCTGGAGGTGGCAAGCACTCTGGAGACAAGTTTGGCCAGACCCTCCTTACTTTACACTATTGGCAGCCCACCGGACAGGTAAGAAGTGTCATAATACCAAAAAAATATCACAAAATGAACAAATGGACATTTTTACATTCTACTATTACCTACCAAGATAATAATAGGAGCAAAAAAAAAAAAAAAAAAATTGCATTTGAATGTATTGAGACAGGCCCTTGCACTACATGCTTTGCTGAATTTAACAATAATATGACCACTAAAGAGGTAGGTATAGTGTGTATTGGGTTTGGCAAAGTCAGCAGATAGAGGATTGGTTTCAGCTGACCTAGCAGTTGGGGGAGGGGAGTTCCTAATGAGTTTGGTCCACCAAAAAAGAAAACCTCAGGGACTCTGCATGAAGTTAAACACACACATAACATTTGTAGAGATTTCAGGGGGTGTTTAGGGGGAAACAAATACTATGGAGCTGACAAAATACATTGCTAAGTGACTAGGCTATAGGTGTACATGGGCCCAGGAGAGCATGCTGGGGAGGTAAGTGAAGGCAAAAATGCATGAAGGACAAAAAAAAACATTAAAAGCTTCCAGCATACATGAGGACAAAGGGGCACAGCATATTACAGCATATTGCAATCCTGGTAATTAGGGAACGAGGAACGAAATACAATACATTAGCAAAGCTTAAATACATAGAATGTGATGTTAAAGGAGAAATCTTACCTTCATATAGTCCTTCTGCAGGACCTATATGATGGCAGAACAGGTCTCTGGAATAAGGATCCCCAGAGCCTGGGGGGAGATGCCTGTGGAGAACTTGAGGTCCTGAAGGCTTCTCCCTGTCGCCAAGTACCTCAACGTGGCAACTAGCCTCTGCTCCACAGTGATGGCTTGCCTCATGCAGGTATCCTGCCTGCTGATATAAGGGGTCAGCAAAGCCAACAGACGGTGAAAAACGGGGTCCGTCATCCTGAGAAAGTTCCTGAAATCATCAGGATTATTCTCCCGGATCTCACAAAGCAAAGGCATGTGCGAGAATTGATCACGCTGGAGCAACCAATTCTTGGTCCATTAACTCATCCTCGCCCTGTTCATGGACTGGGCTTGTGTCAAAGCTAAAAGCCCAACACCAAGCACCTGCACAGCACAAACTCTACGACGAGTACGTACACGAAACATGGCTTCAAAACGGTCGGCTGGTCAGAACGGACTAACAGAAAGCACCGATAAACAGCAAGGCCTGAAAGAACGAACTGAATACCAGAAACGAGCGGACAATAAGCAGTGAAATTTAAAGCGTACTATATCAATATATCAAGATATAGGCCACAATGACAACCAAATGCGAACTGACTACACGCACTGATAAACAGATATGCACCGACAAGCACAAACTGTAGAGCAGTAACGATCTGAAGCACAAGTCTGAAAAGCGCGAATCGTCTCTAACCAAACTTCTACTAACATGCGATAAACACGAAATCAGCAGAAGGAGCCCAAAGGGTGCCAGACGTGGTGCTGAACTTCCCTTTTCTAGTCCCGTCATACACGGCTTACGTCACGGCGTTCTTGACGACCGGAAATTCTGACAACGTTGTCCGACCGTGTGTACGCAACACCAGCTTCGGACAAAATCCAAAGGAAATGATCCCTTATTGTATCCATAAAAGGCAATACATCGTGTCCAACTGTATCATATTACATACCACAACCTGGGCAGGCTTTGTGAGTGAGATCCACACCTCATGCATTCGTGGTAAAGCTGTCCACATAGACTGTCCTCTGCTGTCTCACCGCTGTCAGTCTGCAATCGTGACTGGGAAGACTACGCTGCAGCAGAGCGATCTGAAAGTGAGGCTTGAAACGCAGCGTGAAAGGGATGATGTTGATGGGGTGCAGAGGATGATCTATGTGGACAGTAAGGATGGGCTCGGGAGTGTTTGCAACCCCACATGCCTGAGCCTGCCAGAAAGCTGACACTGCACAGTGCTAATCACAGGCAGTGAGACATTTCCCGATCTTTGCAGCGGCGGATGCCCCAGCCCATCCTTAGTGGACAGCTTTACCCCGGATGCCTGCATACGTAGATGCGCCTGTTTTAATCATCAACCATGTGAGTTGCTAAATGTTGGACCTTTATAAAATGTAACCATATTGCTACACTTAGAGGCGCTTCTCTTCTCTTTTACACTCAGTTGTGACATCGCTTGTATATCAAGTTAAAATTTAAACACTCTCAAACTAAGTTACTCTCAAACCAAGGTTTTACTATATAGTGGACCAAGAAAAATCAATTTGCATACTCAATATGAAACGGTTAAAAACAATACCAGCTATGAGGGTAAATTCCAGAAACTCAAAGTATTCCTAGCGAAACTCAACAAAGACATTATTGATAAAAAACAAGGAAAGATATCGAAAGCTAGGATAGCGTTTGCAGAAGGCTACTGATATAGATGGCATAACCAACCCACAGGTCGAGAGACGGGTAATAGACATAGACGTACTGCTAACTATAATAGCTCTGTACCACCAGATGAAGAAATTTTATCTGATTCTTCCATAGATTTTTCTACTACACAGGCTTACCAATAACATCCTAGAACACATCAGCAGCCCCAAATGGGATCACGTAAGTGGGATCACTATGGTGGTGGGTACTCACAATAGCCTAACATTTCCAAAAAGAAACCAAAACATTTTCCTAAATTCACACCTACTCCCTCTCAATCACATGGGGCACACAAAGCAGGTGATGGGCAATCTCATAACATTGATACACCTTGCAACACATATATGGGGCCCATTACAGCACAAGCCCTACAATTGATGTACACAGGCAATCTCACACCTCAGACATCACAATCAGGCCCACCCCCACCCCAATGGGGAGGTGGGACTGATACTATAAAATGTATTCCACGCTCTACATCTATGTCCCAATATTCCTCTTCTATGATTCGTCTACCATCCCAATCACTAGGAAGGGTTTTGGTCATCCCAAACGTCTTCCATTTAAGGATTATGGAGGCCACTGTACTCTTAGGAACCTTAAGTGCAGCAGATTTTTTGTAACCTTGGCCAGTTCTGTGCCTTGCCACAATTCTGTCTCTGAGCTCTTCAGGCAGTTCCTTTTGACCTCATGATTCTCATTTGCTCTGACATGCACTGTGAGCTGTAAGGTCTTATATAGGTATGTGGCTTTCCTAATCAAGTCCAATCAGTATAATCAAACACAGCTGGACTCAGATTAAGGTGTAGAACCGTCTCAAGGATGATCAGAAGAAATAGACAGCACCTGAGTTAAATATATGAGTGTCACAGCAAAGGGTCTGAATACTTAGGACCATGTGATATTTCAGTTTTTCTTTTTTAATAAATCTGTAAAAATGTCAACAATTCTGTGTTTTTCTGTCAATATGGGGTGCTGTGTGTACATTAATGAGGAAAAAATGAACTTAAATGATTTTAACAAATGGCTGCAATAAAACAAAGAGTGAAAAATTTAAGGGGGTCTGAATACTTTCCGTCCCCACTGTATATATTGGGCATATTCCAGAAAAGGTATTGTAGGGGCAGACCCCTAATACTTACATACCAGCTCAATGGGAAAGAGGGAGGGGAAATTCTGCCGGCCCTGCACATAAGGGGAGCATCAGAGAGCGTCCACCATGGGGGCTAAGGCAGCAGAACCCAGGTGATCCCCACAAGGGGAGAGGACCAATAATCCCTGTCCAGGTGAATTCCTATAAGATATTTGAATTGGGGATAACATAATGGCCAATAATCATCTGTGAAAGGAATATTAGAACCGTGTAATATGGGTATAAATGTCTCTGTGATATATAATTTTAAAAGGGAGGTGAAAAATGTGAACTCAACCCCAAAACAAATAAAGAAAAATATATAAGGGTGATCCCAGAGATCTTACATGTCTAACATGATCCAATATGACTCAATGAAATGTTTTTACCCTTATTCCACCATGTCTGTAAATTGTTTATTATACTGTATTTTGTTACCACGCAATAAATTAATTATCATTATGTGTATATAATAAGTTCTCCAATGATTAGCCTCATTCAAAGTCCCCTAGACCTATGCTTTTCCTTTCGATTTACAATTGGGATAGAGGCCTATCATATATGGTGCCACCAACCACACCCCCCTTTTCTAGTTTGATGATATTATAATTATATAATTATATAATTTTTAAGGACATGGATAACTGCATTGCCACTAAACTCTTTTGCAAAGAAACTGCGGGCAACACTATATTACATGCCCAGAGCAGACACCCTGCATCTTTGGTTCGAATTATACCTTATGCACAATATGTCTGACTTAGACTAAACTGCACACATGAACAAGATTTTAAGACACAAGCAGATGTTTTGCGACAGCATCTTCTCCAGCGAGGGTACAGTAAAACCCTCTTGTGGAAGGCGTACACTCAAGCTCTTACCCAAATGGGATTTCCCTTTTATACCTTTATATGCCCAGACACCCAAAATTGAACAGCTAACAACCAAATGTAACACAAAATACTCAGCACAACATCAAGATCTACAAACCTGCTTACAAGAACATTGTCACCTCCTCAGGGAGGATACTACCCTAAAAAAATACAATAGGTAATCCCCAGAGATAGTGTTCCGTAAGGCGACAAGTGTGGGTAATAGAATCACTGCTAGCCACTATTCCCTCACCCGAACACGAGGAGGCCCCTTCTAGGTGTCTTGAGATGTAGACAGTGTGCTTACTGCCCCATGGTTAATATAGGTACATACTTTCAATTACCTAACAAAAAATCCTTACCCCAAGCTTCCACGCAAGTTGTGAAATGCAAGGATTAATATATCTTATGTCATGTAAGTGTGGGGCCTACTGTATTGGCAAAACCATCCACCAATTTAGGCAAAGAATATACGACCATATATATTACTCACATAACGCGAAAATGGTTACCCCAGTCAGCCACCACTTGGACCTGTATCACAAATTTGATACCTCATTTGTCCAGTTTACGGTACTGGAAGTGAACCACGGGACGGGCACTGTCATGAATTCTTCAGAAAGAAACTTTATGGATAGAAAGACTTGAAGCTACGTAACTGCCAGGAATTAACAAAATACGGTCCTACAAATTGTTTCTCTAGAGGATGAGATCCATCGACTTGTGTCCAATGTCGTCAGATGGAGGCACATACCTCCCAAATTCACAGCTCTAAGGTATGAAATATGATAATGTACACCTCCTCCCATGGTCCACTGATAGCCTCGCATGGCTTCCAATACCACCACTATGCTGACGACACCCAAATCTAGTTCTCTACCCCTTAGCTCACTCCCTCTGTCTGCTCACATATCACTAATTTACTATCAGATATATCAATCTGGATGTCACACCACTTCCTCAAACTCAATCCCAAAACCGAACTTTTTCCTCCCCCATATGCTCTTTCCCCTTCCCCTGATCTCTCTGTCAAAATCAATGGCACAACTATAAGCCCATCCCCACATGCCAAGGTTCTAGGTATAGTCCTGGACTTTGAACTCTCCTTTAAGCACCACGTCCAATCACTTTCCAAATCTTGCCGCCTCAACGCAACATCTCCAAAATATGCCCCTTTCTAACCAATGACACAACAAAGCTCTCAATTCATTCGCTGGTCATCTCTTGCATCGACTACTGCAACTGCCTTCTCACTGGCTTAACTCTACGTAGCCTATCACCTCTTTAATCCATCATGAATGCTGCTGCCAGACTTATCCACCTTACCAATCGCTCTGTGTCTGCTACCCCTCTCTGTCAATCCCTCCACTGGCTTCCGCTCACCCAATAAATTAAATTCAAAATAGTAACAACTGCTTACAAAGCCATCCACAATTTAGCCCCCAGCTATATCACTAGCCTAGTCTCTAAATATCAACCTACTTGTTCTCTTCATTCCTCTAAAGACCTCCTGCTCTCTTGCTCCCTCGTCTACTCCTCCCATTGCTCGCCTCCAGGACTTTTCCGAAGCCTCTCCAATCCTATGGATTGCCTTACCCCAACCTGTCTGCTTATCTTCTACTCTATTAGCTTTTAGACGATCCCTGAAAACCCTTCTCTTCAGAGAAGCCTACCCTACCCACACCTAACAACTGTATTTTAATTTTCTCTATCAGCTCACCCCCACAGTTATTACCTTTTTGTTTCCACTTGACCCTCCCTTCTAGATTGTAAGCTCTAACGAGCAGGGCCCTCTGATCCCTCCTGTATTGATTTGTATTGTAAGTGTACTGTCTGCCCTCATGTTGTAAAGAGCTGCCCAAACTATTGGTGCTACAGTGGCTTGGGAAAGTATTCAGCCCCCTTGAACTTTTAAACCTTTTGCCACATTTCAGGCTTCAAACATAAAGATATAAAATTTAAATTTTTTGTGAAGAATCACCAACAAGTGGGACACAATTGTGAAGTGGAACAAAATCTATTGGATATTTAAAACTTTTTTAGCAAATAAAAAACTGAAAAGTGGTGCGTGCAAAATTATTCGGCCCCTTTACTTTCAGTGCAGCAAACTCACTCCAGAAGTTCAGCGAGGATCTCTGAATGATCCAATGTTGTCCTAAATGACTGATGGTGATAAATAGAATCCACCTGTGTGTAATCAAGTCTCTGTATAAATGCACCTGCTCTGTGATAGTCTCAGGGTTCTGTTGAAAGCGCAGAGAGCATCATGAAGACCAAGGAACACACCAGGCAGGTCCGTAATACTGTTGTGGAGAAGTTTAAAGCCGGATTTGGATACAAAAAGATTTCCCGAGCTTTAAACATCCCAAGGAGCACTGTGCAAGCGATCATTTTGAAATGGAAGGAGTATCAGACCACTGCAAATCTACCAAGACCTGGCTGTCCCTCTAAACTTTCAGCTCAGACAAGGAGAAGACTGATCAGAGATGCAGCCAAGAGGCCCATGATCACTCTGGATGAACTGCAGAGAACTACAGCTGAGGTGGGAGAGTCTGTCCATAGGACAACAATCAGTCGTACACTGCACAAATCTGGCCTTTATGGAAGAGTGGCAAGAAGAAAGCCATTTCTCAAAGATATCCATAAAAAGTCTTGTCTAAAGTTTGCCACAAGCCACCTGGGAGACACACCAAACATGTGGAAGAAGGTGCTCTGGTCCGATGAAACCAAAATCGAACTTTTTGGCCACAATGCAAAACGATATGTTTGGCGTAAAAGCAACACAGCTCATCACCCTCAACACACCATCCCCACTGTCAAACATGGTGGTGGCAGCATCATGGTTTGGGCCTGCTTTTCTTCAGCAGGGACAGGGAAGATGGTTAAAATTGAGGGGAAGATGGATGCAGCCAAATACAGGACCATTCTGGATGAAAACCTGTTGGAGTCTGCAAAAGACCTGAAACTGGGACGGAGATCTATCTTCCAACAAGACAATGATCCCAAACATACAGCAAAATCTACAAAGGAATGGTTCACAAATAAACGTATCCAGGTGTTAGAATGGCCAAGTCAAAGTCCAGACCTGAATCCAATCGAGAATCTGTGGAAAGAGCTGAAAACTGCTGTTCACAAACGCTCTCCATCCAACCTCACTGAGCTCGAGCTGTTTTGCAAGGAAGAATGGGCAAGAATTTCAGTCTCTCGATGTGCAAAACTGATAGAGACATACCCCAAGCGACTTGCAGCTGTAATCGCAGCAAAAGGTGGCTCTACAAAGTATTAACGCAAGGGGGCCGAATAATTTTGCACGCCCCACTTTTCATTTTTTTTTTTTAGTTAAAAAAAGTTTCAAAAGTTCCACTTCACAATTGTGTCCCACTTGTTGGTGATTCTTCACAAAAAATAAAAATGTTATATCTTTATGTTTGAAGCCTTAAATGTGGCAAAAGGTTGAAAAGTTCAAGGGGGCCGAATACTTTCGCAAGGCACTGTATATAAATCCTGTATAATAATAATAAATAATAATGATACAGTTGGACACACAATGTATTGCCTTTTCATGATACAATAAGGGTTACACTTAAAGCGTCAGTTTGGGGATATCATTTATAATCTTTATTAATACTATCTTTTTGACATGATCTCTGATACAGTCTGTAATGTTACCAATTGTTTAATATTCATTGTGGCTTGTCACACTGTGACCTGTTGCAATGTGTATATATGTTTTATGTATCAATTGTATTTTATGTATCAATTGTATTTCTTTTACACAGCGGGGACATACCTGCATGGGGTGTCATGTTTCAGTGTGGCCCCCTCCCTGGAGGCTCTGCAGGCACTGATTCCCTGGCTCAGTCCTTAGGCAGGCCATACATGGGTCAAATTTCGAAATAATTTTCTATCAAAAATATCTAAGAGTTTTTTAACCACTTCCCGACCGCCCCATGTACATATACGTCAACAGAATGGCACGTACAGGCAAAAGGACGTACCTGTACGTGCCATTCTTCAGGCGGTTGGGGGGTCCGATCGGACCCCCCTCCGCCGGCGGGGACGGTCGGGATCGTGTCAGGAGCGATGCGGGAAGAGGGGACGGCCAGTGGTTTCTGGCCATCCCCTCCCGATCGCTCCTGGCGAATCACATTCTCCCTTGCCTGTGTAATTGTAAACACAGGCAAGGGGAAGTGACGTCACGCTCCTCGTGTCGGTCTTTCTGACCGGGACGCCGAGCGGTGAAGACACAGCAAGTAAGTGCACAACAGTACACTGACACCAGGACACTTAGGCACACAATCCACCCCCCTGTCACCCCCAGATCACCCCCCAGATCACCCCCTGCCCCCCCTGTCACAGTGTCACTGATTGCAGTGATCATTTATTTACTGATCACTGCATTTAGTGTCAGTGTGACTGTAATAACTGTCAGGGCAGTTAGTTTTAGGCCCCTTTAGGTCTAAGGTAGCCCCCTACCCCCCCCCCAATAAAGGTTTAACCCCTTGATTGCCCCCTAGGTAACCCTTTCACCCCCTTTTGCCAGTGTCACTAAGCGATCGTTTTTCTGATCGCTCTATTAGTGTCACTGGTGCCGCTAGGTAGCCAGTTTTTTTTTTTAGGTAACCGCCAGGTTTATATAGGATTATAAATAGGTTTATAGGTCAGGTACCCCCATATTACAACCTAAATAAAGGTTTTAACCCCTTGATTGCCCCTAGAGTTAACTCTTTCACCAGTGATCACAGTATAAGTGTCACTGGTGACGCTGGTTAGCCAGTTAGTTATTTAGTTATTTAGGTTCCCCGTCAGGTTTTTATATAGCGTCAGGTACCCCCATATATTACCTAATAAAGGTTTTAACCCCCTGATTGCCCCTAGTTAACCCTTTCACCAGTGATCACCGTATTACTGTTACGGGTGACGCTGGTTAGATAGTTTGTTTTTTATACTGTCAGGGCACCCGCCATTTATTACCCAATAACGGTTTAACCCCCTGATCGCCCGGCGGGTGATATCAATTAGGTTTTAGGGACAAATAAGGTCTGCGTCGCCCCAGGTTAGTGCCAGCACCGCAAACACCCACGCGCAAAGCATACACCTCCCTTAGTGGTATAGTATCTGAACAGATCAATATCTGATCTGATCAGATCTATACTAGCGTCCCAGCAGTTTAGGGTTCCAAAAAACGCATTGTTAGCGGGATCAGCCCAGATACCTGCTAGCACCTGCGTTTTCCCCCCCGCCCAGCCCAGCCCAGCCCACCCAAGTGCAGTATCGATCGATCACTGTCACTTACAAAACACTAAGCACACATAACTGCAGCGTTCGCAGAGTCAGGCCTGATCCCTGCGATCGCTAACAGTTTTTTTGGTAGCGTTTTGATTCAGTCGCCAGCAGCCTAGGAGCTTTTTTTCCTGTGAATCTCACTAGTGTACTACTAAATTTAGAGCCCAAAATGGCAAATCGCAAGTACACTAGTGAACAGGCCTACTTGTTTCTGAGTATGTCAGATAGTGAAGAGGAGGTCACTCATCTGTCAGAATCAGGCTCAGAATACGACCCAGTAGACGACAGCGGCTCCATGACAGATAGCTCTGGCGACGGAGGTGAGGTCCCTGCTAAGGTCAGGCGTACCCGATCCCGATCTTCTGCTGTTGTTGAGGTGCAGGAACCGCAGGTCTCTCGTATGGAGCAGAGAAGTACTAGCGCCGCTATTCCTTCTGGTGAACTGGCAAGCACCAGCGGCCTAGTACACCCTGGACGTAGTCAAACCAGCACTGCAGTAACACTTGGTGACGTGGCGAGTCCCATAAGTGCAGTTCAAGCTGGCGAGGTGGCAAGCACAAGTAGTGTCCCGCTGCCACCAAGAAGAAGACAAAGGCAGGCCCGTCGATCACATAGTGTCCTTCCTGCAGAATTCGCCAATCCTGATTGGGTGCCCACCACTTCTGCAGGACCCGTACTTCCCCCATTCACTGGCCAACCCGGTATTCAGGTGGAAACAGCTGATTTTAAGCCATCCGATTTTTTATCGCTGTTTTTCACGGAAGATCTCTATAGATCTATTGTGGACCAAAGTAATATATACGCTGGTCAATACATCGCCGCTAATCCCCAAGTGCCTTCCCTGCCAGAGATTGGAAACCAATTACGGTTTCCGAATTTAAGTCCTTTCTGGGCCTTTCCATCAACATGGGCATGCATAAATTCCCGACGCTGAGGTCTTATTGGTCCACCCTCGCGCTCCACCATATGCCCGTGTTCTCTCGCTCCATGTCCAGGGCACGATACGAACAGATCTTGCGGTTCATGCACTTCAGTGACAATGAACTCTGTCGTCCTCGTGGAGACCCTGAATTTGATCGGCTCTACAAAATTCGGCCCCTCATAAACCACTTCAACCAACGTTTTGCAGCCTTGTTTAATCCCAATCAAGTTGTCTGCGTTGACGAGTCCCTGATTAAGTTTTCTGGCCGCTTGTCTTTCAAACAGTTCCTTCCCAGCAAGCGTGCCAGATACGGGGTCAAGCTCTACAAGCTCTGTGACAGGGCAACAGGCTATACGTGGAGCTTTTCGGTTTATGAGGGAAAAGATAGTCACGTAGAGCCGGAGAACTGTCCAGATTACATAGGGAGCGCTGGCAAGATAGTGTGGAACTTGGTGTCACCCTTATTCGGAAAGGGGTACCACTTGTACGTGGACAATTATTACACGAGCGTGCCACTGTTTAGTCACTTGTTTGATCATCAGATTGGAGCATGTGGCACCGTGCGACCTAATCGCCGGGGCTTTCCCCAGCGGCTTGTAGATTCCCCTCTTAGGCTGGGGGAGAGAGCCTGCTTGAAGTGTAATAATTTGCTCGCTGTGAAGTGGAGGGATAATAGGAATGTTTTCGTTCTTACCTCCCTTCATGCAGACACGACAGTCCAAATTCGTACGGCGGCTGGTGTTGTGACGAAACCCCTCTGTGTCCACGAATACAACCTTAATATGGGGGGGGGGGTGGACCTCAACGACCAGTTGTTGGCGCCGTACCTAGTTGTCCGTAAGGCTAGATGCTGGTACAAAAAAGTGTCTATTTATTTGTTCCAATTGGCTTTTCTGAATGCTCATGTGCTATACGGAGCTTCAGGCGGGAGGTTACCCTTCCTTGAATTCCTGGAAGAGGTTCTCACAGACCTTCTGTTTCCAGACGGTTCTGCACCTCACCATTCCGAACCAAATGCAGTTAGCCGGCTGTATGAGAGGCATTACCCTTATGTCCTCCCGAGTACCCCTACCCAACGAGCCCCCCAAAAAAGATGTCGTGTCTGTACCAAGCGCGGATGTAGGCGTGACACCCGTTATTATTGTCCACGCTGTCCTGACAATCCTGGTCTCTGCATTGGTGAATGTTTTGAACGCTACCACTCACTAGTGAGGTTTTAGCGTAGGGTACAGCATTTCACAGGCTAGGATACACTTTCACAGGGTCTCAAGAATGCCATCGCATTTTGAGACCCGACCGTTAGTTAAAATTATAGTTACAGGGTCTCAAGAATGCCATCGCATTTTGAGACCCGACCGTTACAGTTAATATTATAGTTATAGTTTAAAAAAAAAAAAAGTGTAAAAAATAAAAAAAAAAGTACAAAAAAAAAAAAAAAAAACCCCAAAAAAAATAAAAATAAAAAAAACAAAAATAGTTGTCGTTTTATTGTTCTCTCTCTCTCTCTCTCTCTCTCTCTCTCTCTCTCTTGTTGCTCTTTTTTACTCTATTCTATTCTGCAATGTTTTATTATGTTTTATCATGCTTGCTTTTCAGGTATGTAATTTTGTTTACTGTGTTTTATTGTTAACCATTTTTTTGTTTTCAGGTGCGCCATTCAGTTGCAGCGCGGATTTATTTATCTTGACAGCAACAGCGTTTGCTCCCACGATACATAAAGCCACGACTCCAACGCTGTAGGAGGTGATTTCACCACCACAGTTAAAAAAAAAGAGCATATATGCCGAAGCATGGGGGCAGCAGAGGGCGGAGGAGCGATTTTGCTCCTAATGCCACGTACATACGGTCGAAAAAAGTCCGACCATGTGTACGTGGCATAACTTTTTTGCGGGAGGATGCCCCCATGCTTCGGCATATATATATTTTAGGCACCGGTTGCGTTAACAAAATGTTTTATTTTTTACTATGTTTTTTTTTTTGGTATTTGCTTTGCAGGTATGGTATGGTAAGGTCTTACTGTTATACTGTTATGTTACTTTGTTTTAATGTTAACCATTATTTGCTTAGCAGGTACGCCATTCAGTTGCAGCGTGGATTTATTTATCTTGACAGCAACAGCGTTTGCTCCCACGATACATAAAGCCGCGACTCCAACGCTGTAGGAGGTGATTTCACCACCACAGTTAAAAAAAAGAGCATATATGCCGAAGCATGGGGGCAGCAGAGGGCGGAGGAGCGATTTTGCTCCTAATGCCACGTACATATGGTCGAAAAAAGTCCGACCATGTGTACGTGGCATAACTTTTTTGCGGGAGGATGCCCCCATGCTTCAGCATATATATATTTTAGGCACCGTTTGCGTTAACAAAATGTTTTATTTTTTACTATGTTTTTTTTTTTTTGGTATTTGCTTTGCAGGTATGGTATGGTAAGGTCTTACTGTTATACTGTAATGTTACTTTGTTTTAATGTTAACCATTATTTGCTTAGCAGGTACGCCATTCAGTTGCAGCGTGGATTTATTTATCTTGACAGCAACAGCGTTTGCTCCCACGATACATAAAGCCGCGACTCCAACGCTGTAGGAGGTGATTTCACCACCACAGTTAAAAAAAAGAGCATATATGCCGAAGCATGGGGGCAGCAGAGGGCGGAGGAGCGATTTTGCTCCTAATGCCACGTACATATGGTCGAAAAAAGTCCGACCATGTGTACGTGGCATAACTTTTTTGCGGGAGGATGCCCCCATGCTTCGGCATATATAAATGGTGCATGTATGCCCATCATTAGAAGTGGGTGGATGAAGGGAGGTATTCTAATGGTGGGCATACCCACCGCACCATTGGGAAAGCATTTTATCACACCGATCTTGGTGTGGTCAGATGCTTTGAGGGCAGAGGAAAGATCTAGGGTCTAATAGACCCTTTTTTTCAAAAAAAGAGTACCTGTCACTGCCTATTGCTATCATAGGGGATATTTACATTCCCTGCGATAACAATAAAAATGATAACTAAGAAAAAAAAAAATGGAAGGAACAGTTTAAAAATAAAATAAAAAAGCTAAATAAAAAGAAAAAAAAAAAAAAAAATAAAAAAAAGCACCCCTGCCCCCCCTTCTCTTGCGCAAAGGCGAACACAAGCGTTGGTCTGGCGTCATATGTAAACAGCAATTGCACCATGCATGTGAGGTATCACCGCGAAGGTCAGATCGAGGGCAGTAATTTTAGCAGTAGACCTCCTCCGTGAATCTAATGTGGTAACCTGTAAAGGCTTTTAAAGGCTTTTAAAAATGTATGTAGTTTGTCGCCACTGCGTGTTTGTGCGCAATTTTAAAGCATGTCATGTTTGGTATCCATGTACTCGGCCTAAGATCATATTTTTTATTTCATCAAAAATTTGAGCAATATAGTGTGTTTTAGTGCATTAAAATAAAAAAAAGTGTATTTTTTCCACAAAAAATGCGTTTGAAAAATCGCTGCGCAAATACTGTGTGGAAAAAAAAAAATGCAACACCCACCATTTTAATCTGTAGGGCCTTTGCTTTAACAATATATATAGTGTTTGGGGGTTCAACGTAATTTTCTTGCAAAAAAAAAAAAAAATGTTTTCATGTAAACAAAAAGTGTCAGAAAGGGCTTTATCTTCAAGTGGTTAGAAGAGTGGGTGACGTGTGACATAGGCTTCTAAATGTTGTGCATAAAATGCCAGGACAGTTCAAACCCCCCCCCCCAAATGACCCCATTTTGGAAAGTAGACACCCCAAGCTATTTGCTGAGAGCAATGTTGAGCCCATTAAATATTTTGTTTTTTGGTCCCAAGAGATTGAATAATGAAAAAAAAAAAAATAATATTTTTTTTTTACAAAAAGTTGTCACTAAATGATATATTGCTCAAACATGCCATGGGCATATGTGGAAATACACCCCAAAATACATTATGTTGCTTCTCCTGAGTACGGGGATACCACATGTGTGGGACTTTTTGGGAGCCTAGCCGCGTACGGGACCCCAAAATCCAAGCACCGCCTTCAGGCTTTCTAAGGGTGTAATTTTTTTATTTCACTCCTCACTGCCAATCACAGTTTCGGAGGCCATGGAATGCCCAGATGGCACAAACCACCCCCAAATGACCCCATTTTGGAAAGTAGACACCCCAAGCTATTTGCTGAGAGGTATGGTGAGTATTTTGCAGATCTCGCTTTTTGTCACAAAGTTTTGAAAATTGAAAAAAGAAAAAAAAAATGTTTTTTTCTTTACTTTATTCATTTTCAAAAACACATGAGAGCTGTAAAATACTCACCATGCCTCTCAACAAATAGCTTGGGGTGTCTACTTTCCAAAATGGGGTCATTTGGGGGGGTTTTGTGCTATTTTGGCATTTTATGGCCTTCGAAACTGTGATAGGTAGTGAGGAGTGAAATCAAAAATTTGCACCCTTAGAAATGCTGAAGGCGGTGCTTGGGTTTCGGGGCCCCGTACGCGGCTAGGCTCCTAAAAAGTCCCACACATGTGGTATCCCCATACTCAGGAGAAGCAGCAAAATGTATTTTGGGGTGCAATTCCACATATAACCATGGCATGTGTGAGCAATATATCATTTAGTGACAACTTTTTGAATACATTTTTTTTATTTATTTTTTTTGTCTTTATTCAATCACTTGGGACTAAAAAAAAAAATATTCAATGGGCTCAACATGCCTCTCAGCAAATAGCTTGGGGTGTCTACTTTCCAAAATGGGGTAATTTGGGGGGGTTTTGTGCCATCTTGGCATTTTATGGTCTTCAAAACTGTGATAGGTAGTGATAGGTAGTGAGGAGTGAAATCAAAAATTTATGCCCTTAGAAATCCTGAAAGCGGTGCTTGGTTTTCGGGGTCCCGTATGCGGATAGGCTCCCAAAAAGTCCCACACATGTGGTATCCCCGTACTCAGGAGAAGCAGCAGAATGTATTTTGGGGTGTAATTCCACATATGCCCATGGCATGTGTGGGCAATATATCATTTAGTGACAACTTTGGGGAAAAAAAAAAAAGTTTGTAATATTCCCGCAACTTGTGGCAAAATATAAAATATTCCATGTACTCAACATGCCTCTCAGCAAAAAGCTTGGGGTGTCTACTTTCCAAAATGGGGTCATTTGGGGGGTTTTTGTGCTATTTTGGCATTTTATGGCCTTCGAAACTGTGATAGGTAGTGAGGAGTGAAATCAAAAATTTGCACCCTTAGAAATGCTGAAGGCGGTGCTTGGGTTTCGGGGCCCCGTACGCGGCTAGGCCCCCAAAAAGGTCCCACACATGTGGTATCCCCATACTCAGGAGAAGCAGCAAAATGTATTTTGGGGTGCAATTCCACATATAACCATGGAATGTGTGAGCAATATATCATTTAGTGACAACTTTTTGAATACATTTTTTTTTTTTTTTTTCTTTATTCAATCACTTGGGACTAAAAAAAAAAATATTCAATGGGCTCAACATGCCTCTCAGCAAATAGCTTGGGGTGTCTACTTTCCAAAATGGGGCCATTTGGGGGGGTTTTGTGCCATCTTGGCATTTTATGGCCTTCAAAACTGTGATAGGTAGTGATAGGTAGTGAGGAGTGAAATCAAAAATTTATGCCCTTAGAAATCCTGAAGGCGGTGCTTGGTTTTCGGGGTCCCGTATGCGGATAGGCTCCCAAAAAGTCCCACACATGTGGTATCCCCATACTCAGGAGAAGCAGCAGAATGTATTTTGGGGTGTAATTCCACATATGCCCATGGCATGTGTGGGCAATATATCATTTAGTGACAACTTTGGGCAAAAAAAAAAAAAAGTTTGTAATATTCCCGCAACTTGTGGCAAAATATAAAATATTCCATGTACTCAACATGCCTCTCAGCAAATAGCTTGGGGTGTCTACTTTCCAAAATGGGGTCATTTGGGGGGGTTTTGTGCTATTTTGGCATTTTATGGCCTTCGAAACTGTGATAGGTAGTGAGGAGTGAAATCAAAAATTTGCACCCTTAGAAACCCTGAAGGCGTTGATTGGGTTTCGGGGCCCCGTGCGCGGCTAGGCTCCCAAAAAGTCCCACACATGTGGTATCCCCATACTCGGGAGAAGCAGCAAAATGTATTTTGGGGTGCATCTCCACATATAACCATGGCATGTGTGAGCAATATATCATTTAGTGACAACTTTATGAAAATTTTTTTTTTTTTTTTTTTTTTCTTTATTCAATCACTTGGGACTAAAAAAAAAAAATATTCAATGGGCTCAACATGCCTCTCAGCAAATAGCTTGGGGTGTCTACTTTCCAAAATGGGGTCATTTGGGGGGGTTTTGTACTTCCCTGCCATTTTAGCACCTCAAGAAATGAGATAGGCAGTCATAAATTAAAAGCGGTGTAAATGCCAGAAAATGTACTCTAGTTTGTAGACGCTATAACTTTTGCGCAAACCAATAAATATACGCTTATTGGCATTTTTTTTTACTAAAGACATGTGGCTGAATACATTTTGGCCCAAATGTTTGACTAAAATTGAGTTTATTGGATTTTTCTTATAACAAAAAGTAGAAAATATCTTTTTTTTTCAAAATTTTCTTTTTTTTATCAAAAAATAAAAATTGCAAAAGAAAGCTCTATTTGTTTTTTTTTTCCATTTATAGCGCAAAAAATAAAATCACAGAGGCAATCAAAGACCATCAAAAGAAAGCTCTATTTGAGGGAAGAAAAGGACGCAAATTTTGTTTGGTTACAACATTGCATGACCGCGCAATTACCAGTTAAAGCAGTGCAGTGCAAAATTGAAAAAAGACCTCTGGTCCTTTGGCTGCCACATGGTCCGGGGCTGAAGTGGTTAAGTGAGCCTTTATGCGGCCGTGCCTGGGAGGGCCCCAACCAGGTCTGTTAGGGATGAGCGCAGTGACTGTGGCATTCCAATTGCGAGTGAAGGTCCCACTGTATAAAATAATATATATATATATATATATATATATATATATATATATATATATATATATGTAAATGGACTTGCACATATAGTTAAATATTCAAATTAATTTATGTTTTTACCTAAATAGATTGTTCAAGCTCCTGAAGAAGATACTAGGTCCCGTAACATGTAGAGCGCAACTTACAAGGTCCAACGAGGACAATGGAATCCCAATGTCTGGAGGATATATGAGTCTTGGTTTATACTTATACTCAAATGTTATATACTTACCTATCCTCTAGGGCAGTGGTTCTCAACTCCTGTCCTCAAGACCTACTAACAGGCCAGATTTTAAGTATTACCTTGGGGAGATGCTGACTAGAATACTGCAATCACTGAGCAGCAAATGATAACACCTGTGATTTATTTCAGTTATCTTGCAAACCCGGCCTGGGGGTTCTGAGGACAGGAGTTGAGAACCACTGCTCTAGGAGGAATTAGATTTAGCCTGTGACCCAATACTGTGATATCTGAAAAAAATTCTGCAACAAGTATTTTACTGTTTAAAAAGATTTTAATGGAATCAATAAAATTGTAATTTTTATATATATGTGTGCCAAAAGTCAATTTCTAGTAATGGTTCCATGGACATGTAGAGATTAACAAAATATCAATATTTACATGTTATAGTTATACTCCCTTAGTGCTAATTGTTTTAACATTAAATCTGGAACATTAGGGGGTGCCATTCATGTACCAAGGATACAATTTTAAAAAATGTATGTAAAAATGGCACAAAGTAGATTTTGGGCACAAATAACCTAAGCAGACAAACTCATAAGCAAAGTATCCCTGTCAAATTTTAAGGGAAAACTCCATATAAAAAAACAAAAAAAAAACACTGTCCCGCTCCCCAAAAAATGATACCAGGCTCTACAGGTCTGGAATTGATTGTAAGGGGGTACCCCATGCACTATGGTGGTTGTGGGGGCTTCAGGCAGGGCTTATCAGAATCTAGAAGTTCCCTTTGAAATTACATAATTTATCTATTGATTCACAAAATATTGTTAACAGTAAATAAACACACCACACACTAAGATGTAGTTTATTACAAAAAAATGTCTCATGATATAAATCCATTGTCAATCACATCATCATCTAAAATTCATTAAAATGAATGACACCTGTAGGGAAAATAAATTGTCAACTCACTGACACTTCTGCCTACCCTTCTGCCTACAACAGAGACTCATGACAAATGAAAGACCAAAGGCTGATAGATAAATTGTAACCAAATGACCATATTTAGTCAGTGATGTTACCAACAGTCCTGTCCCCTTGGTTTACATTCAAGAATCTCCAGCTGAGAACTAAATGGCCAAATGGGAATACGTCATAGTTTTTTTGGAAGTTGAGGGTTTCTGCTGCAGTTGAGGGTTTGACTAGGAGGGCAGGTAAACCCCCTATTTAGTTTGCCCATTTACTGATTGCAAACCTAGTGAGCAACTGTAGGGCAAGGAAAAGTTAGGGTCTGTGTGGTATGTACCTTTTGTTTACATCAGACTAGTTTTGCATTTCCATACAAATCTATGGGAATTCAAAACCCACTTGAAGCAGGTCAAATGCAGGTCAGAAGAGGGCCATCCATGCATCAAATACACCTGTCTTTGAATTCTAAATGATCTCAGAAGCTTCTTAAACTGACATAAAACTGATGTCTATGACAGAACCCAAAGGTTGATTGACACACAGGCCCTAAAAGGCAGGAGAGCAGTCAGGATGAAACACTGTGGGAAGTAATAGGCAAACATCATTACTTTAAAACTTCAACAGTTAAAAATAACCATAGTTTGAATTCAAAGTACAGACAAACACATCCACTTTTCTCTTCTGTTTCCTTCTAAATGTCACACTCTTCCCAGGTTTAGATGAACAGTATCAATAACTGATAACAGACAGCTGGATTCCAAGTCAGCATTGTGTGGTATTGGACACATTTTGCCTGATGGATGATGCCAGGCACTTCATCACAGCCTCAGGACTGTAGATTGGATACCATGTTAAATGTAATGGGGTAGATTTAACGAAGGCAAATAGGCTGTTAAAATTGCAAGAAAGCCTAGATTTTGCAAAGGAAGCGTCGTAAATGAGGCGAAGCTCAGCTGACTTCCATCGCCCAATGAGGTGCAAGCAAAAATGCTATTTTTTTTTTAATTTCCTTGCATTTCCTTGATTGGATATTCTTTAAACTTCACCAAATTCCCTAAGCTCTAGGGGAAAACTTACCTACAGAAAACACCTATTTGTCTTTAGTAATACAACCCCACTGATACAAACATCTGTGTTCACTGTTCCACCAAATTAAAAAGAAACTTGTTGCTTTAGTGCAATTGATGCTTGAAGAGCATAGGTTGGCACAGTTGAACAAGGTCAGTAATTAATGCTGTTTAGAAAGCTGATAGTTTCACATCCAGCTTTACAAAATTATTTAAAGCCCATTATGTATGTTCACATGTATACCCATAAGCATACAATCATACACCTTTAAGAGCACTCCGGGAGTCCTCTTATATAGAGTTGAGTGAATTGGCTTGGGTTTGGTTTATGGGCTGTTCGCCAAGCCCACCGAGTTGCAAAATTGCTCATTTTAATCCGAACCTCATTTAAGTATCTGGGGGTTGAATCTTGAAAAATAATTCTATTAGCTTTGAACAAAGAAAAAAAGTCTGTTTGGGACATTGCAACACACAACACAACAACTTTCCATGTACGTATATTCGCCGTACCCATCAGCAAACAATATGTTGTCTTTTATATGATTTATATGTAAGTGTACATGCTTTTTTGTTAAAATGTCTCATTTTAGGTCTTGTTTATTGTTATTAAATTATAAAGAATAAAAAGGCAAAGAAAATTAATTCTATTAGCTTTGAAAGCCTTTTCAAGGCTAATATGCAAGGAATTGTCAAACAAAAGGCATAGGGAGCTGGATATTGCCATCTTGGGGACATGTACTGAAGCAAAAATGGAGACAGAGGAAAAACATAAATTCTTTCAATTACTTGCTTTAAGCTATATGTGGAGTTATGGAACAGTATGATTGTTATTGACAGCATCAGTGACAGCATATTCTGTCATCACATAATTTGCATGTGAAATAAATTTTTTACCTTTACATTATGGCCTGGCTCAAATAGAGTAGCAGCAACACTCCAATACCATCCATTACACTGTAAAAGGAAAGGAAATTAGGTGGTTTTGGCTGTGATTTTTTTTTTTCATCCGGCAGTATTAGGCCTGAATTGAATGCTGGAATTGGGAGCCACAACAGATCTAAAAATCTAGTAAGGTTTCATTCTAAAAAATAAAGCAAAGTCCCTCACTTCTTCCCAAGGACCCATAGCAGCCATTTTTAAGGACCTCTAAAGCAACCCTTTTCCCCTCCTCTTTAGGGTACATAGCAAGCATTCTTTTTTTCTTTCACTTTGTGAAATAAAACAGAATATACAGACAACTAACATTCATTTATGACTATTATACAGCAAAAGTAAATGATCGTCCTGCTAGCAGAGTAGTAGATAATTCCACAACACAGAAAACTCCCAACGCCGGCACAGCTGGTCAGAGGCATATAGGGCAGAAAACTTTGGGTACATAATTCCTCAGGTACTAAAACGTAACACATGTAGACTAATCCAAAGGCAGTTTAGCCAAATGGTACAGCTAAAAAGATATCACAAGAAGAGACATGGGTGTAGTATATATCAAAAAATAAAGCCGGTCCCAATTATAACCTGTAAAAAAAAAAAAAAAAAATAGGGAGATATAACAACCAGTCATCCTCTGTCAGATAAAAAGGATACAGGGAGGTCAGTTAACCCAGCAGAGGGAGCCTTAAATGGTTCACTAAGAAAGTGGGGGAGAGAGAGAAAGAGGGAGATGAGAAAGATCAAGCAAGGGTAGGCTAAGGAGGAAGATGGGGAAGAAGTGATAAGGGGGAAGGTTAGTAGGGGAGTTAGTAGAGGCTTGCACTGTAAATAGCATAGTGTTCGGCAAATATTCAGTGCTCCAGAAAATGCACAGTACACTCTGAGAGCGGAAAGAGGTTGAGTCAAGGCTGCCAGATACCTAAAAATGTATCATGTGCATTGTTAAGGATCGCTGTGAGTTTCTCGTTAATCATTGTACCTTGGATGCAGTGCTTTACCTCTTCAAAGCGAAAAGTTGGCTATTTTAACTCTCTTCCTATTGTCTGCTTCATCACCATTAAAATATGGGTGATTAGTGTGTGTTCCCAATGGGTGACATGTGCGATCGATCAGTGCATGAGTGCTTCCCAGGGGTCCTTTTGCTGATTGACATGAAGTACTGTATTGACCATGTTATATACCCTTATCCAAAATCTCCGAACTTTGGGACATGTCCAAGCAACCATTCTTTTTAAGTGCAATGTATTTCAATTAAATAAGTTTACACTAGTGCATTGTGCTGATGTGCGCTACCCTTCACTGAAAAAAAGTAGAACAGGCCTTATTTTTATTCAGTGCAATGCAATCCAAAGTGTGTAAGTGCACCACAACAAAAGAAACGCAGTCAAAACTGTCTGTTGAAGTTTCCTTTACAAATAATGCTCAGTGAAATATAAAAAAAGGATTGCAGCACAACACAGTGCATCTAAAAACATATTCCAACACAGCATGCCATCGCATGTCAACCCATAATGGCACCATTGTTGAACCATTTCACATTATGGCAATGTACACCTGTTGCTGACACAGAAAAGCTACCTTTTGTTTGCAGCTCCTCAATGCATTAAAGTTCAAGTAAAGTTGTGTGCATCCAAGTATCGCATATTTACCTCTCTATTGCCAAAATTGCCATTATGTTTTTTTAAAGGAACAAGCAGTTATAAAGTCAGGGGCGGCACAGTGGTGTAGTGGTTAGCACTCTCACCTAGCAGTAAGAAGGGTCGCTGGTTCGAATCCCAACCACGACACTTCCTGCCTGGAGTTTGCATGTTCTCCCTGTGCCTGCGTGGGTTTCCTCCGGGTACTCCGGTTTCCTCCCACAATCCAAAGACATGCAGGTAGGTTAATTGGCTTCTGTCCAAAAAATTGGCCCTAGTATATGAATGGGGACCTTGGATTGTGGGCTCCTTGAGGGTAGGGACTGATGTGAGTGTGCAATGTACAGGGATGGGGACAATTGTAGACACTCACTCAGGTTGAACTGGATGGACTGATGTCTTTATTCAACCTTACTAACTATGAAAGTAGGCCGTATAAGGCAGTATGGACAGGAAACCCTGTCAGTGGTGATAACAGTAGAACAAGCAAAATATAGGTCACCGATTTGAAATGGGGACTAAGGCAGGCCATACACGGTGACAATTTTTTTCTAGCAAGCACAGGTTGCCGGAAAGAAATTCACAGGATTCCTCAATTAACACAGACAGTGTTGACAAGGGAATCAGCAATTGACTTCTCCCATTCAGCCTGCCCATTAACAGTTCAAATATTGGACAGTTCCTGCTAAACAGGATGAGATTCAAACCATGTATGGCTGGCCTTAGTGAGATCATGGGGTTTAAGGTGCAACAAAACATACCAGGGACCTCTAGGAAAGGGACGGTTGGACAGAGAGTGTAGGAGCTTGAGAACCTTGGTCCAGAAGCCTGCAAGCATGGAATGTATGCAAAATATCTCCCAGAGTTTAACAGCTGCAAAAACATACTGTATGTCAGTAAGGCAAGGGTGTAGGTGTGCTAGATGGGATGAAAACATGTACCATCTCACAACGTTATTGAATGCAAATTTGTTTGGGTTTATGTTAATAGAGCAAGAGGCTATTGCGGTCAAAATTTGTAGCCAGTCTTCTTCATCTTTTGTACATCAAAGGTGTTGTTCCCACTTGGGGACGTAAGTGGTGGGTGGTGATTAGAGTTGTTTAATTGGGAGTAAAGGATGGACATTAATTTGGGAGAGAGGCACATGGTAGCAAATATGCTCAAATAGTGAGAGTTGACATGTGAGACCTTTGTTAGTAAATATGGTGGTAAGCCAATGTTTTATTTGCAGAAAGCTAAAAAGTTCAGAGGATGGAGCATGGTATTTTCCTCTAATTTTCACCTAAGTATAAATAATACAACCATTAGGAAAGAATAAGCGTAGGGAAATTTGTGGACATGCAGGACCGGTGCAAGCATTTTTTTCTACTTAGGCAAAAGTGCATTTTGCTGCCCCTCCCTTCCATCCAACACCCTCTCCCCACACCATCCTCCCACCACACCCACCATTGTGACAGCACGGCATTGTGACAGGATAGGGGTATCTGGACACGTGACAGGAGGGGGGAGTGGGACAAGAGGGGGCAGTGGGACACGAGGGGGGCAGTGTGGAGGGCAGTGGGACAGGTTGGGGGCAGTGTGACAGGTGGGAGGTAGTGTGACAGGTGGGTGGCAGTGGCACAGGAGGGGGCAGTGGGACAGGAGGATGGCAGTGGGAAAGGTCGGGGGCAGTGTGACAAGTGGGGGGGGGGCAGTGTGACAAGTGGGGGGGCAGTGTCACTCTGATCACACACCTTGGGAATGACCAATCCTCCCAGGCAGGGGGTAGCGTGAGAGGTGGGGGGGACAGCAGGATAGGAAGGGGGCAGCGGGACAAGATGGGGGCAGCATGAGAGGAAGAGAACAGCAGGACAGGAGGTGGGCAGCAGGACATGAGGTGGGCAGTGGGACAAGAGGGGGGAGGTTGACAAGGGTGGGGCAGTGTGACTGGAAAGGGGCATCATGATTGAAAGGAGGCAGCGGGACAGAAGGTGGGAAGCGTGACATGTGAGGGGCAGTGGGACAGGTGAGGGGCAGTGGGACAGGTGGGGGAAAGTGTCACAGGAGAGGGGCAGTGAGACAGGAGGGGGCAGGGTCACAGGAGGGGGAAGCATCACAGAAGGGGGCAGCATCACAGGAGGGGGGCAGCGGAACAGGAGGGGGGCAGCATCACAGGAGAAGGGGGGCAGCATCACAGGAGGGGGGCAGCAGGACAAGAGGGGGCAGTGGGACAGGAGGGGCAGCATCATGGGGGGTCAGCATCACAGGAAGGGGACAGCATCACAGGAGAGGTGCAGCAAGACAGAAGGCGGGCAGCAGTATGGGAGGGGGATAGCATCACAGGAGGGGAGCAGTGTCACTTAAACACACTTTGGGAACCACCAGTCCTTACAGATCTCTGGCAGCAGCTCCTGCAGATGATGTCAGTATAGAGTATCTTGTGCCCAGAGGGGTAGATGTGTTCCAGGCAGAAGATCTCCAGTGGCAGCTGCAGCAGAGAGTGTGGGAAGCTCCTTCACTCTGACCTCCTCCTCCTCTTCTTCCTTCTCCTCCATGGGCACTCTGCCAGCACTCCCTCACCTGATCCTCAATAGTGTCCCAGATAGTAAGTGAGTGTTGTATTATGGCTCATGGAGATTGGCCTAGATTTGGACAGAAGCCAGAGAAGTTGGCGGATAGTGGCAGGTGAGCAACAGAATTTCTCTAGGTCAACCCATAAGGGGCTTGTTGTAAGGTGTACAGAGAGGTCAGTGGAGCAATTTGTGCAGGTGTGAAATAGTTGACGAAGTTAAGAACTCCAATGCCTCCCTGCCTTTTATGCGTGAACATAGTGTGACACAAAGTTTTTTTATTGGACCAAATAAGTATTAAAACGTGGTATTTAAAAGATTTCAGGGAAAGAATGGGAATTGGGATGGTGTGAAATAGGTAGAGGAGCTTTGGTAGCAGTGCCATTTTGATAAATGTTTCTTATACATGATAGAAGGTGGTGGGTCCAGGTAGAGATGAGAGCTTTTAGTTTGTGGAAAGTTGAGGTGTAGTTGGAAGCACAGAGAGTTTGGTATGAGCGAGTAAGGCAGATTCATCAGCCAAATAGTGAGATTGACCAACAAATTTGGTAGGGAATTATCCTGTATGTTTTATTTAAACTTCCCAGTCTTAGAAAACATACTTTATAGAGGAGGTATAAAACAACAGGCAGCAGCAAAACTGCTCTACAGTTAATCTGACACAGATTAGGTCTAGGTCCTATTAAACGGTGAGAGAGGCCAATACTCTTTTAAACAAGATAGAAAAAGCAGAAACCCAAACCAAACACTAGTCTAAACCAAACATACCTATACTATTGCTTATATTTATTGTTTTCACTATTTGCAGATTAGCTATTTTTAAGTCTTTTTATGTATTATTTTTTTATTACATTTTTTATTTCCTCGTCAGGCTATTTGTGAAAGCAAACATAGTGGGCAGGGATGGCAAGGCTGTAGATGAAATGTCAAGCGATCATATCTGGTAAATCAAAGACAGGACAAGAAAACATTTTTTGTGCTGCCACAGATGTGTATAGTGATGTTATGATCTTGATATGGCTATGCATCAATAAGAAAGATTTTCAGGCTGTGGTTGGAAAAGAAAAAGGTCTTTTATCCAGCTTACTTTGTTGTGGTGATTGCATGGAGGCCAAGCAGATCAAAGCTCAGTAATATTTTTTGATTGCCAATGCAGACATTTCTCCCTTGCCAGACAAAGATAAAACGTTTTATGAGAATGCACCACCTGAATTTTGCTCAACAATCCAATCCTGGTGGTTGACTAACGTTTTTGTCATGGATGAAAGGAAAGAACCAATTTGAAACCGGTATAATTCTTTGAGCAGATCACTAAAAGTTGTGTAGTCATAATAATGAAAAATATTTGAGAACTGCATTAGTGGAGAGTGTGATACTGTTGGAAAGGGATGGAAAGGGATGACAGAGGGGTGAAGAGAAAGAAATATCAAGGATATGCCAACAGAATGCACAGACACAATGGATATCCAGCTTAAACTGGAAATTTCGATGGGGTCTCTGCCAGCCATTGCTCAAAAGTTGTGGGGCAATTGGAGAGAGGGAGTGAAGGGGACAGGTGACAGGAATGGAGAGGAAAAAAGGAGTAGGAGAAAGAAAATAAAAAAGGGGGGGATAGTGAGACAAAGAAAACTAAGGGAATGAGGTTTTGGGGGAGAGGGCTTAGGCATTAGGGAAGGACTTCTGGAGATGCTGGTACAAACTCAAAATGTGTGGACAAGAAAGCCTCCGCTGAAATAATATTAGAGAGGATCTGATGGGGTGGGGACACATCTACAAGAAGAAAACTCAAGGTATCAACTATGTAAACGATGTTAGGAAGAAAATAAAGAACAGAGGGACATAGGTAATAATGAAAATGTCAAAATCCCAGATATATATGGGTCTCCAGGGAACCCCTGTAGTGGCCAAGAAACAGCAGTTAAACTGTGAAATCAGAAGCCAGCAAACAAAATCATACTTGGGGGATCAGGACCTGGCACAAGAGGCACTTCTTCTTATCCCGGAATGCCAACAGGCCCCTAGGGTGTATCAAACAGACAAAACAATCCAAATGCACGCATGAACATGGTTTAGGTATTGATTTGCCAAGTAGACCCCAGATGATTCTCCAAAATGGGCTTGGACCCTAGGGTTTCCACCTTGAACTAAGTGCATGTGAAACCTTGCCTTATCTAGTTAAAATCACAACATAACAATAAGACCACATAATAGGGATCAGGCCTACTTCAGAGTGCTTTAGCGGTGGATAATGCCCAAGTGATCATGTTTTAATGTGAGTCTGGAGGAGGCCCAGCTAAAGCAAACTGTACAACAAACATGAACCACTTCATTGATCAGCAATGGGTGGGGGTTACCAGGTCAATATACCTCTCATTCAGTCCACTGTGGCTGGCAGGGAAAGCTCCATACTCAAGGCTGCAGCTTGAAGCCTTTCCTGACAGGTAGGCCTAATCCTGGTACGGCCCCATTGTTCTGTTACTGACTATTTTCATTAACTTATTAGAAATGGAAAAAATAGTTTCTATATTAAAATTGTTAGGCTATTTTCTCTATTGGCCGAATGTTCTTTAACTCTTTCTCTTAGGAAAACGTATTACAGACGTTACAGGTATTATTTTGTGACTTTTGTGCAAATGTCAACACAATGGCAAAGGCATTTTTTTATGAACTGGTCTCATAAAAGAGGGATAGATCAGTCCTGTTTTAATTAAAAAACCCAATTTAGTGCATTATTTCCAAGAAAAAAAAGTGGGAAATATTGTACATACTCAATGCACACTATATATGCAGCTTAAAGTAGTTGTAAACCCTCCATTACAACTTGCGCCTACAGGTAAGCCTAGATTAAGGCTTACCTGTATGTACAAGAAATATCTCCTAAACCTACACGGTTTAGGAGATATTTGCCAAAAAGATTTTACAACGTTGTCTACGGTGAATTCACAGGGTTAATCCCCATTCACAAATCCGGCCCGGCCATGCGCGGAGGGACGTCTTTGCTGCTCCGGCCAGCCACAGCGGTGCTGTGATTGGCTGGAGCGGCGATACCCGGAATTAACCTTCCGGGTATCTGTGGAGAGATGGCTGCGGCTGGAGAGGGAGACCCAATCTAAGGTGTGTGATACATAATGAGCTAGTATGCTAGTCATACTAGCTTATTATGGCTTTGTCTTGAGGTGGTTTTTAAAAAAAAAAAACGGGTTTACAACCACTTTAAGTATGGGGTGAGAGGATGAGACCTGGCAGGTTTTATCATAAAATAAAAATTATAGCAAATTATTTAAAGTCAACAGCCAGAAATATTGTACAGTACATTCTCATTGCACAGTATGTACTCATATGTAGTTTTTCTAGGTCACAATTTCAGAGGGAGAGATCAGGTGGCTTTTATCATGAATTACTTATTTCAGAGACAACAGCCAGAAATATTGTACTAAGTTGATGCACAGTATGTGGGCAGTCTTACTAGGCCTTAATTCAGAGGGATAGATTGGCAGGTTTTTTTGCAAAATAAAAATTGTAATATTTTATAGATATAAACCAAGAAATATTGTACAGGCTTGAGAAACACTAAATAAATTGCTTTAGTAGTGTGCAATTTAAAAAGCAGAGACCAGGTAGGTTATTATCATGAAATAAAGCTAGAAACTCTGCTTTTGCATTTATGCCTGCCTGACAATTCAAATACATGGGACTGCTTAACTTTATTTGCAGCCATCGGCCTTTAACAATATGGTGATTTGGTATTTCTGTAGAAATGGCATGCTGGAAAACCAGCAGCAGATTGGCATTCAATATGTGCTGTCAGCCAATGGCTGCAAGTGCTGACCAGTGTGTTCTGGTTGAAGGCATTGCATAATTAGTAAAGCAAGCTCCTCATTTTTTTTTTCTTTCAGCCCGCTGGGTTGAATGAAAAAAGACTTAAAGCGTGTAAGAGGCTTAATACTGAGCTTTATGTTGAAAGCTCAGCATTTTACACATTCATTGTATATTTTTTCTTGTCAATTTATTAGCTTATCAATGTATCAACTGTTTTGAAGCCTACTAAAAAACCTACTGTCCACTTACCAAAATAGAAGCATGTGTGGACATTTGCAGTTGTTGAAAATGTTCAGTTTCATTAAATTAAAGAGGTTCCAAATCGCATACGATTTTTTGCATTAAGGTAAAAAAAAACTTCCAATATCAGCTCTTCCAAGCCTCAACCCCCTTTAAATACTTACCTGGCTCTTTCAATCCAGAGCTGTGCCCATCCACAGCAGCGCTGTTTTCTCTCTCCCCTCTCTCTCACAGGACACAGAGGCAGCAGCGGGAGCTATTGGCTCCTGTTGCTGTCAAACAAATACTGTGATGAGCTGCACTGTGTGTGTCTATAGATACACACAGCCCAGCTTGGAAGCATATCCACACGAGTGCCCCCACAGCACACAGTTTGCTATGGGAGCACTCAGAGAAGGGGAGGAGCTGACTGTTCCAGCAGAAGACCCCAGATGAGGAGGAACTGAGAACTGCTTATTTTTGGGTTCAAATTTTTATAGAATAGAAATGCAATGTGATTATTATTATTATACAGGATTTATATAGCACCAACAGTTTTCACAGCGATTTACTACATTGGGACAGACAGTCAAGTTACAATACAATTCAATATAGGAGGAATCAGAGGGCCCTGCTCGTGGTACAAATGGTAGGTACAAAATGTATTTAAAATGTAATGAAAATGTATGCAAATGTGATACTTTTGTGTATATTTCACACATGTCATACTACTCAGGAAAAAGCTCCGTTAATAAGCAAACTTTCCAATTGAATCTAAGAAAAAAAAATTGAGGTTGTTATATTTATTTTATTCTTTATTAATGGCTCTATGACAAAAGTGATTATGTGTGATATACATTTTTAATAGCAAATATAAGATAAAAAATGTTTGTTTCTAAATGTTTTAAATAGAATAATCTTTAATTCTATTTGACTTCAATGAAAAATAAATTACATATTATGACTGAGGAACATTCCAATGCTTAAGTAAATAAAAAGCAATGAGTTTAGACTAGATTAAAATCTCGGATGTTTTTATTTATCAAAAAATTCTGTCCCACCCAAGACTTCTAAACACAACTTGGCTTTTATTGCCAAATTATTTTTTACTTCATCCAAAAGAAATATATTGTCCGCATGGAGTTCATTCTTTTCATATCAACATTTACCTGACGTGATTTTTATTTTACTTATTTATATATGGGTATAGGAATATTTATTTTTTATAGTATACACTTTTTATAAAAAAATCAAATGATTAGTTTATAGAACCTCTATTTAATAGATAGTTTCCAGTTTAGGACTGTTTAAGTAGATCTAAGCCCTAAATGGTAGAAATGTAGTCAGTTAAAGCCCAGTGTATCATTAACAATTGTTGTATTTTTTAATAACCCACTGTTTTTAGCCTTTTGTTTTCTACCTTTCATTTAAGCACTGTTGATCTACCCCTGACTCTTTGAAGACATTTTAATTTTATGTCCACAACCTTGACTGTATACCACTGCTTAGAATATGTACCCTTATGTTAACAAAAGCAGAACAGATTTGTGGACATTAGTGAACAGTAGGGATGAGCCAGATGTTCGAGTCGAACATAAGTTCGACTTGAACGTTGGGTGTTCGCCTGTTTGCCGAACAGCGAACATTATGCAGTGTTCGTGGAAAATTCAAAAAGCCGCAGAACACCATTAAAGTCTATGGTAACATGAAAAAACAAAGTGCTAATTTTAATGGCTTATATGCAAGTTATTGTTATAAAAAGCAATCAATGTAAAAAAAGTTTTTAAAACTGCCGTTTTTTCGGGAGCAGTGATTTTAATCATGCTTAAAGTGAAACAATAAAAAAAAAAATATTCCTTTAAATTTTGTGCCCTGGGGGGTGTCTATAGTATGCCTGTAAAGTGACGCAGTTTTCCCGTGTTTAGAACAGTGCCACAGCAAAATAACATTTCTAAAGGAAAAAAGTTATTTAAAACTGATGGCAGCTGTAATAAATTGTCGGGCCTCGGCAATATAGATAAAACTCACTTAAAAAATGGCATGGGTTCCCCCCAGTCCATTACCAGGCCCTTTGAGTCTGGTATGAATATTAAGAGGAACCCCAAACCAAAAATTTTAAAAAACTGTGTGGCCCCTACGCCCTTTTTATTTTATTTTGGTGCAGGGTTCCCCTTAATATCCATGGAAAAACAAAAAAACTGCGCTAGACAAGAAAACAATAAAAAGCAGCAAACCGCATGTGATAAACAAAAATACGGGTATACAGAAAAAAGATTGCGCTATATAAAAAAATAGTGAATCACAAATAAATGTGTACCGTAAATTAATAAGTGACAGTCATTATCACCTATAAGGAATTAATACCCACAGATATTGTGCAATATATGATAAATTGTTGAACAATAAAAAGAAGTATATTCGGTGCGATATAGTGAATGGGATAAATCTAATATATGAAAACACCCATATATGAATAAACAACCAATGGATAATTAAAAAAACATAAGTGTCAATTTTAACCAAACAGTATATATTGGTGTTAAACTGTCCATAAGTAATCATATAGGGCTACAGGCATAAAGTGACATCCGTGCAATAGGTGACTCTTCTAAATCACACTGTCATCCGAGATTCAGTGACTTCCTCTGTGGTCCCACCACCAAATGAAATGCAGGCTTACCAGATGTACGTCAAGTGATCGCGTGTGGCTACAACCCAGCCAGGGCCTTTTTCCTCTACCTCTCTTCAGTGCATCAAAACTGAACGTCCATATCCTTGTCAGGGGTTTGCTCAATCCACAGCTATGTATCTCGTCAGGACAACAATTCCCCAAAGCCGGAAAAGAGAAGGAAGAAAGGGCAGACCATGGGTGGGATCCAACTGGTTTATTTTAAAAAACGCCAAAGGCGTACAGACATCCGGATAAAAACAATAAGAAAAATTTTGAATTTCGCGGCCGGCCGGCTACAGTAACAAACGCCCTTGCTTGTCCGGGGACGTAGAACGCGGTGACGTCAGCACGTCGCTCCTCCCTACGCATTTCATCAGAGATGTGACGTAATCATGGGGCGGGTGATTGGGCCTGGTATTGATTTTGGGGTGACCATCACGCAATTTTTTTTTTTATTTTTGGTTCAGGGTTCCCCTTAATATTCATACCAGACCAGAGTCTTTTCTATATTGCTGAGACCTGACAATTCATTACAGCAGCGATCAGTTTTAAATGACTTTTTTATCCTTTAGAAGTGTAATTTTGCTGTGTTTTTTCCTGTTCTAAACACAGGAAAACTGCGCCACTTTACAGGCATGATATTTAAAGGAATATTTAATTTTTATTGTTTCACCTTAAGCATTATTAAAATCACTGCTCCCGAAAAAACTGCAGTTTTTAAATTCTTTTTTTTGCATTGAGACCCAGGTCCCCAAACACTTTTTATGACAAAAACTTGCATACAAGCCTTTAAAATTAGCAATTTTTCATGTTCGTGTCCCATAGACTTTAACGGTGTTCATCAACATTTTTTGCCTGTTTGAAAGGTCTGGTGTGAACCGAACGGGGAGGGGGTGTTCGGCTCATCCTTAGTGATAAGTGAATCAATTGATATTTAATTTGCCCAAAGTTTGACAAGTTCGAAAAAAAAAATTGATGAATTTGAACTTTGATGATCAATTGGGTTTCTACATAAAATATTAATGAGAGGGGACTCTTCAAATGACCTCAAAGATTGACATGAAAATTACATTTTTTAGAGGATGAGAGAGTTGTGATTATGCACTAAAGCAATGCACTACCAGGGAAGAGTTAGGTAAAGTTTAGGCTGTGCCAGGGTACACTGGCAGCTTATTCAATATGAATGGCTTGCCTTAACCCAAAGTCTGTAACTTGAAATGCCACATGCCTATGACCCCACCTAAATTAAGTGTAGTTTTCTGTTTTTAGTTCTAGTAATACAATGTATCATCAAAAAAGAAAGTACAATCTACTTCTCCAATGGAACCTTTTGTTTCAAGTTTCTGAAATCTCACTTAGGAAGCCATTTTGAAGGAGTAACACATAATTGCACATTATTTCTCCTGAACATTTCCATGCAAATCTTTAACAAATAATACTTTGAGGCATTATTGTTACCATTTAAGAAACAGATAAATAGAAATGGATAGTAATGACTAGAGTTCAAAGAATCAATTTGCATGGTTTTATTTAAGATATATCAGACTGGTTGATATAAATGAATAATTCTGTTCTGCTGGCCAGCCCATAAAATCTGCAAGTATTTGGGATCGAACAGAAAAAAATATTTCTGCTCTAAAGGATATATGCCTGTTATGCTGGATATATAGTATACTTGTACCAAGAGGGCAAGACGATAAAGATTTCCTTTTTGCCATTCATATCTTTGTTGTAAAGTAAAAAAAGATTTTTCTAATTTATTTAATCTCATGCTGGGCTTTGTCTTCACTGAAAAACACTATCTAGGGTTACAGTTTGAAAATAAAAAATGATCCCATTTTTCTTTTTGAATGATTCAAATAATTAACAATGGCAGCATGGGAAATGGAGTGTGGGAACCGCCTGCAACCTCTACTGAATCAAGTGCTTGAGTATGAAGATACAGGGAACAGTCCTGTTTCCAGAAAATACAGACCCCCTGTAATGAAGATAACTCTAAACAAGGATAATAAACAAGAAAAGCATATTAACCAAACATTAATAAATAATAATATGATATTTTATCGTATCAAACATTTTTTTTTCTTTTATGTATCCATCACTTCCACACAATACATTTAAAAACACTGTAAATGTTTTCTTTGGAGTCTGTACCTATGAATTGCACTTATTAAATTAACCCAATGTGTCCAGCATATGCAAACTCCCAGTCCTTTATCCATTGCACAACTGTTAGCTTATATGATAATGAGTAATTAATCCCAAGCCCTGTTAACGAGCTGTGTTAACAACCGAGTACGGGAGTATGACTAGTAACACCCATGGTTATACACACTAAAAACAGCACTACAAAAGTTTATTAAATATATAATAATAACCAATGTTCCTAAAATGAATTGTATCACTCCTACATGAAGCATATTAAATGTGCAAACACTAAAGTGCCTACCAGTGCAAATTTTATGGATACTGTAGATCTACAATGATATAACATGCAAAAACACATGCCACAATAAAAGTGCCAAATAATGTGCAAAATGATCTAAATCATGTCTAAAGCCCCATACACACGGTCGGATTTTCCGATGGATTCTGTCCTATCAGACAATGTTGTCGGAAATTCCGACCGTGTGTAGGCACCATCGGACAGTTTCCATCTGATTGTCCGACGGACAAAGTCCTATCTCCTGCTGGATAGATTTTTTGACAACAAAATCCGATCACACCAAATCCGATCGTGTGTAGCGAATTCCGACGGACAAAGTGCTACGCATGCTCAGATCACATTACAAGACCAAAGCTATTGGCTACTAGCCTCTACGTAGTCCCGTCGTAGGCAACAAACGTCACCACGTTCAGAATGATCGGATTTTCCGACAACTTTGTCCGACCGTGTGTACGCAAAACCAACATCGGACAAAGTACGACGGACATGATCCGACGGACCTGGTCCTCGGATAATCCGAGCGTGTGTATGGGGCTTAACATGTGAAAATCAACTGGGCTACAATACTAAGGGCAATAAATCCACTTCACATCAAAAAAGCTTGGCCCTTTGTGTTACTCAGACAATTTCTTCATCAACCACCCGATCAGTGAGCCACTTACATTTTAAGTTTGACCACTTAAAGCATAACTCTGTGAAAAAAATGTATTCTCCCATGCAGTGGGGCTCTGCCCACACTGCATGAGTTACCTGCTCGTTTTGTTTAGCGGCGCAAGGAAAAGCTGTACTTACCCCGTCCAAAAAAAACGCGCTCCCCATGTCCAGCAGTGGACTGTTCCTGCTGTCCTCGTGTCCAGAGCTGGTCTATGGGCATGATGACGTCAGTAACAGTTCATTCACAAGACCACTAGCGTGCAGGGGGCAGGAGCAGTGGGGACCAGCCTTGTGATCAGAGGATCACCTGATTAGAGTATATCGCTACTCTGAAATACCCTAGACAAAAATGAGCAGTTAACCCCACTGCATGGTAAAATAACAATTTTCTCGGATTTATTCTTTAAATAAATAAGTTAGAGCTTGTTGTATACAAAAAAAAATCAGCCAAGTAATGCAGATCCTCTTAGGTAAATGCAGTCAGGGGCTCCACGTAATACTCTTCATTATACCACCATAATGAAGGAAAGGCTGTAGACAATCATCACGTAGCAAATCATTTATTAAAGGCATATAAAAATGGACTGCCACACGCTGATAGACATCCTAACTTTGAAGAGGGATATCTTTGTTATGGCAGCAGGAAGCTGCCATAACCCTGATATCCTCTTCTTCGGTGGGCGGTCCGGTTTCCATTCATAATAGTGGTCTCTGCGGCGGATTTGCAGCAAGATCACTTTTATCGGCAGTGGGAGAGGGGGCCTTCTCCTTCCTGGGTATGGAGACGAGTGAGGGGAAGATGGCCCCCACTTATCTCCATAACATTGCAGGGCAGTAGCAACATCAAAACACCACTTCAGCCCATAGCTCTTAAAGGGACTTTTTATTGCATTTTAGTGTAATAATGAGATCTGAGGTCTTTTTGACCCTGGATCTCATATTTAAGAGGTCCTGTCATGCTTTTTTTCTATTACAAGGGATGTTTACATTCCTTGTAATAGCAATAAAAGTCACACAATTTTTTTTTTTTAAAGAACAGTGTAAAAATAAAAAATAAAAGGTAAAATAAATAAGAAAAAAATAAATAAAAGTTTTAAACCCGTCCCGCCGAGCTGACGTGCAGAAGTGAACGCATACGTGAGTAGCGCCCGCATATGAAAACGATGTTCAAACCACATATATAAGGTGTCGTAGCAATCAGTAGAGTGAGAGCAATAATTCTAGCCCTATACCTCCTCTGTAACTCAAAACATGCAACCTGTAGAATTTTTTAAATGTCGCCTGTGGAGATTTTTATGGATTAAAGTCTGTTACCATTCCATGATCGGGTGTAATTTTGAAGTGTGACATGCTGGGTATCAATTTACTCGGTATAACATTATCTTTCACAATATAAAAAAATTGGGCTAACTTTACTGTTGTCTTATTTTTAATTCAAAAAGTGTATTTGTAAGACCGCTGCGCAAATATGGTGTGACAGAAAGTATTGCAACGACTGCCATTTTATTCTCTAGGGTGTTAGAAAAAATTTTATAATAAAAAACAGTTTTTTACTTGTAAACAACAAATCTCAGAAAGAGGCTCGGTCCTTAAAGAGGGAGTCCACCTGCACAAAAAATATTGCAGCTGCTGACTTTTAATAAATGGACACTTACCTGTTCCAGGTTCCAGCGATGTTGGCAGAAGATGACGAGCAATCGATCGTCTCTCGGCTGCACCCGTCGCCATCCTCTGTCAGGGAATCAGGAAGTGAAGCATTGCGGCTTCACTGCCCGGTTCCCTACTGCACATGTGCGAGTCGCGCTGCGCGTCTTTACTGGTCCCCGTTGTGTCCTGGGGACTGTGTATTTCCCAAGACACAACGGGGGGCGGTCATCTGCGGATAGGGGTGGGCATCTGCGGATAGGGGCGGGGCAGCTGTGGCTAGCTAGTCCCGGAAGTGGGTGCAGATACCTGGATTATACAGGTATCTGCACCCCCTCCCCCCTGAAAGGTGCCAATTGTGGCACCGGAGGGGGGGGGGGGAATACGATAAGCGGAAGTTCCACTTTAGGGTGGAGCTCCGCTTTAAGTGGTTAAGCGGTTAAACTGTATAAACACTGATAAATCAACATAAATTAGTTAGTCTGTACATATATCCAAGGTACTCACTCACAAGAAATGTTCAAATACCATTCAAAATAATGTGATATAATACAATATAAAGCAACAAACATACCCATTATCCCTTACATAGTAATATACAGTATTTATAATGTACCAGAGATTATAATATCCATTCCTTAGTTAGAATGGGTAACTTGGATAAGAACATAAATAAACCAATCATAGCACAAACATACTAATAATAGTAAAGCTAAACTGAAAGTGCGCCAGCACCACCTACAGCACCTTGCCCTACCCTATCTATGGGATCTTAGCAGTCAAACATGGAATGCAAATTACCCCATAAACATACTGTACAACAAGAAATGCAATTTATCCATTGGTACATCCGATCTTGCATCCTCCAAAAATTGAATACACTGTGCCTAATATTATTTATTATCAATCAGTTTGATATTTTTACTCATTATTTATCTCTCAAATAAGCTAAAATCAAGGGCTCTATTGATCCCTGGGTCCTCAAAAGCCCTGAGCTGGCGAATCCACCTACATTCTCTTTGAAGGAGAAACTTGAAGAGCATGCACCTAGTTGGGTACTTTGGTTTTGCTACATTTTCTGTTGGACTGATTTTGTTACAATTTCTTGGACTGCCTAAGGGGGGTACCTTGTGAGTCCCGCCAAAATATATGTGGGTGAGACTCCTGTGAGAAAGCTGTGTGCTGTCCCTATCAAATTACCTGGATGTGAATTTCTAGGTAAGCTGGTTGAGGTGTTTATCTGCAGTCCTCTCTCCTCTACAGCCATTCAAAGTACACAGGTCAAATTATTTTTTTCTGCTCCAGCAGGCAGGAGGTGGGGATCTGATGTTACACACTGCACAACATAGCTCAGGTCTCTGAAATGCAACCTGCAAAATACATATACACATAGGGAAACATGTACAGTATAACCGAGGCTGTCAATCACCTTGTGTGTGCCAAAGGGGGTCAGTTTCCCAAGATTCTGTCATGTTAACATAACTTGTCAAAAGGGACTCATGCAGATAGCAGAAGAAAGAGCTATCAGATAGGAACCACACTCGGTGCTTTGGACTGAGACTAGTACACACTTTTGAAGGATATGCTATTTTAATTTAATTTTTTATTTATTTTTTGTTCATTTTTTATATCAGAGGTTTACAGCTACTTTAACAGGGAATTGGTGATATGCATATGCTGGCGCATTGGGTTAATTCAAACATTTCAGACTGCATGGTGGATAAAAAGTCCTTCACAAGGCCTGAGGTTTCTTTCCCAGCCAGTTTGTGGATGCAGTTGTAACAAAATGGTTTAGAAAGAGTTGCTGTCATTTTCTCACTACTAGTAACTGCAATATTTAGTAACATGGGAGGAAACTTTAGAAGGGGGTGGTAGCAGCATCCAGGGCCATATTGTCTTTAGGCGTTGATTCTACAGAGGACAAGAAAAAAACAGACTGTAATCACCAGTCCTCAGGGATCAAAATCTATGCCCAACTACCTGACTGTGTGTACGGGACCCTGCTTACCAGGTCACAACCCCAAATCATAAAGATAGAAGGACTCAGCCCCTGTAGTCTTCACTTTTGCCACAGCTACAGGCACTGCTTTTTCATCCTCAGTATCCATAAAAGGAGGCTAGAGGTATAAATATATTGCTCCAATCAAGGTGCAATTTCTTGGGGACCTACTGCGTGTGTGCTAGCCCACCACCACTAACCACCTGTTGCTGTTTCAGGAGCTGCTGTCTGCTGCCATTTAAATGCTTCTTGCCTGAATGCTCATCCCTAGGCGGCTGCCAACATGGCATACTCAGGTGTTGGCGGCAGCACTGATTATTTGAGAAGAACCTGACAGGCTGGTTGTACATAATTCGATCACTAGATTGACTGCCCATTGACTGCCCACAAAAGGATCAAAATTCATTGAACTGGAGGAAAATTTAAATTTATGTATGGCTGCCCTACCTCAGTTTTAACACATTTGGACTCGGCTTCTTTACTCGGCAATCTTTATTTGTACAGGGTGTGAAATACTGAAATTATTAATTGGTTTTATTTAAATCTCTGACAATACCTCGCTGTTAAAAGAACTGGAATTGTTAGTATGGTTTTAATAGTAGTAATACATTGCTATAGAGAACTACAATAGAGAAAGAAACAATCATTTTCTTACTTGGTTTTGACTGGTGTTTTCTAATCACAAAATTCTTGGAAGCAAATATTTCATTCTCATTGACAACTAAAAGAAAAAAAAATACACAATATGTTTCTCTTTTCCAAATGCCACTACATTGTAAGTTTCTGGAAAACACTTCTTCATTTACATTACCTTGAACTAAAAATGCATAAAGGCATTTCATTCTGAAGTTTTCTGAATGACTATACACAAGTCTGGCAGACAAAAACAGTTAATAAAAGTTATGACTACATTCAACTGTGCCTGAAGAGGCCATTAAATTGTTTTCCACATGATTATAAATAAAAATTAGGTTTGGGTTTCACTTCTGTAAGACTTGCCCAGATTCTTTTTCCAAGAAATTGCAACTGCAATTACAGATTTATACAAGTGTAATGAAGCAAATTATAGAGAGTTTTCATCTGCCACCTAATTACCTCTGCTGACACTGAGCCAGATGCTGACAACTCCTTATACTGTTTTGCGATAAAATGTCACTGACGTAGGAAACATGTACCCAACATAAATGCAGAGATAGCGAATAAATGTATAAATCTAAAAATATCTGAACTACTACTACTAGTACATGCTGTCTTTGTCATTTTTGCATATAGCCAATATCATAAATTATTTAAACTTAAACCAAAAAAGTAGTTAACCGCTTGCTGAACAGCCGCCATCATTATACTGCGTCAGGTTGGCTCGTTCCCACAAATCGCCGTAAGTGTATGTCGGCTCGTGAGCTAAATTTTGTGAGGCTCCCATTGGCCAGCAGGGGAGCCAATCGAGTCTGGTGGACTCGATGTCTGCCGGCCACCCGCAATCGTTCCCCGCAGTGACAGAACGGGGATCTGCCTGTGTAAACAAGGCAAATCTCTGTTCTGACAGGGAGATCACACAGAGCCTGTCTTTCTGCTATGCAGGAAGATGGATCTGTGTGTTTTCCCAGTCACACAGTCCCCCATACAGCTAGAAAACACAAACAGGGAACACATTTAACCCCTTGATCGCCCCTGATGTTAACCCCTTCTCGACAGTGTCATTAGTACAATCACAGTGCATATTTTTAGCACTGATTACTGTAATAATGTCACTGGGCCCCAAAAAAGTGTAAAAAAATGTCAGTTAGGTGTCTGATCTGTCTGCCGCAATGTCGCAGTCCCACTAAAAGTCACTGGTTGCCGCCATTACTAGTAAAAATAAATAAATTTGCCATAAATATATCTCCTATTTTGTAGACAGGATAACTTTTGCGCAAACCAATCAATATACGCTTATTGCGATTTTGTTCCCCAAAAATATGTAGCAGAAGACATATCAGCCTAAACTGATGAATACATGAGTTTTTTAAAATGTATTTTTTTTAAAATGTTTTATAGCAGAAAGTAATTATATTTTTTTTTTCAAAATTTTCTTTTTTTTTGTCTATAGCGCAAAAATAAAAACTGCAGAGGTGACCACATACCACCAAAAGAAAGCTCTATTTGTGGGAAAAAAGAGGACATAGATTTTGTTTGGATATACTGTCGAACAACCGCACAATTGTCAGTTAAAGCGACGCAGTGCCGTATCGCAAAAAATGGCCTGATCAGGAAGTGGGTAAATTCTTCTGGGGCTGAAGTGGTTAATAAAGCGTACTGTTTGATATACTGTTTTATATCTTCCTTACTGATAATTTTTGCCATACACTGTGAAATAGTTCTGGTTCAAGTACTGATGTACATAGTCCCTCAATGTGGTGATGGGGAGATCCCACATTAGGCATTTATTGCTCCAAGTCTCCTAGCAGCATATGAGCTAAACCACTGGTACCTTCCCTGCTGGCAGAAACATAAACTTACAATTATATTTCCTGGATTACATTTTTACACAATACAAACATTTTTGTCTCTACTCTGCAATAATCTCCTAATGTATGTAGGTAGGATTTACCGAGGCATGGCCAGTTTTGTCATGCCTGCCCTTGCATGAAATATTTATTGCAGAGATTTGTAGTCAAGTGAGTTAAACTATATTGTTATACACTCAAGTACATAGAAATACATTCAGGATTACGAAAAATATATACCATCATTTATTATTACACAATACAAACATACACATGTCTTGACATGACACACAAGTTAAAAATGACTTGGAACGTTACAATATACAGTACATCTACCATTGTAGCCACCAAAGCATTTCAGGTAGTAATTTGATAATACTCCTTCAACCTATACAGGTTTTGACTTAATCTAATCGACGTAATCTAAAAAAATCAACATACACAGAAGATTATTTTAAATCACAAATTACAGTCTTTTTCAGTTATCAGTAAGCTTCTCAGTTGTTAGTAAAATAAATCTAAATGGATGCAGGCATGTTTATGATTCAGTATATACCTTTAGTGTTCATCATGATAATAAATCTATTAGTGACAAAGGCTTGTCTGTAATAAGAAATTAACACATAGCTTTGGTTTGTATTGTTTTGCAACTATTAAGGTTAGGATTACCTAAGACATATACAGCTACAGAAAGAAATTATCCTATTCCCAAGAACATCAATTCATTTATACTTGCCAACTTTCTGACAGTGACAGTTTTTTCTTGGTTCTGGAATCTTTCTATACCAAAGAACTGTTTTATTTTAATTGTTAAGCAATAAAAAAAGTTTCTTAGTAAATACATAAAACATTTTATGGAATGAACAGTTAAATGCACAATATATTGAATATTGTTTTCAGGTCTCCATCTATCTACATATTTTAATAGATTAAAATGGCAGATTAAAATGTTAATTGTTTCTGGGCAGTATTCCAGATAGAGAGAGGCAATGCATTCACCTTAAATTCCAGTTACCAAGCTTTAATGCATGAAAAAACATGCACCATTTTTGGCAGCCTGCAAAATTCTGTATTAAAGGGGAACCTCAGTCCTCCCTAATGTTAGAGAAAAAATATACAGGCGCCTCTGGGTGTAGACTTTTACATGTATTAGTGAAATCATAATAAATAAAAATTCACATTTGGGAAGACAATGACAGGCACTAATGAAAGGTTGTTGTCAGGGGGTGCATTGATCGCACTGGTCTGAGCTTGAGAACTGTCCTGGCCGCTCTTACAGCTGCAGTGGCTGGCAAGATGATGGATATATGGGGTAGACATGGGATCCGTCAAAAAATACGTTTCGTTTCGTTCCGTTTTATTTCGTATCCAAAAAAATTCGTAATTCGGGTTTCGTATACGGAATTTAATTCGGATTCGTACGAAATACGGATTTCGTACGAATCGTAAGAATCGTTAATTTGGTTAACGAATAGCGACACTCTACGAATAATATCCGAAAACGTATTAAGGTTGCATAACAACAGTCTATTGTGTGTGTGTGTACTGTGTAGACAATAGCTCTGCCTATGCCTAACGTTATTCTAATGGATTTGTAAATTCGTTACTTTTTTTGGTTTGTTGATTGGTCATTTTACATGTCTCTCTTTCTCTTACAATGGCGCTGTCTAACGTGCTTCGAATGTATTCGTACATTCGTAACTTTTTTTTTGGTTTGTTGATTCGTAATTTTCCGTGTCTCTTAAAATGGCGCTGCTTATTCTTAACGTGCTTCGAATGGATTCTTAAATTCGTTACTTTTTATTGTTTGTTGATTTGTCATTTTACGTGTCTCTCCCACAATGGCCCTGTCTAACGTGCCTCGAATGGATTCGTACATTCTTAACTTTTTTTGTTTTTGTTTGTTCAGTCGTCATTTTTCGTGTCTCTACAATGGTGCTGCCTAACGTGCTTCGAATGGATTCTTAAATTCGTTACTTTTCTTTGTTTGTTGATCTGTCATTTTACGTGTCTCTCTCTCACAATTGCGCTGTGACTGTCTAACGTCCTTCGAATGGATTCGTAACTTTTTTTATTTGTTTGTTGATTCGTCATTTTACGTGTCTCTCTGACTCTCTCACAATGGCGCTGTCTAACGTGCTTCGAATGGATTCTCAAATTCGTTATTTTTTTTGGTTTGTTGATTTGTCATTTTACGCGTCTCTCTCTCACAATAGCGATGTCTAACGTGCTTCGAATGGATTCGTAACTTTTTTTTTTTTTGGTTTACTGATTCGTCATTTTACGTGTCTCTCACTCTCTCACAATGGCGCTGGCTAACGCGCTTCGAATGGATTCGTACATTCGTAACTTTTTTCTTTTTGGTCGTTGATTCGTAAATTTACATGTCTGACACAGTGGCGCTGCGGCGCTGCATGCGTCGAATGGATTCGTACTTTTCTAATACATCGCTGTTATTCGTAACTATTCGAAATCTCGTTTATTCTTTACTTTCGTTTTTGACATGTGCCTATAGTCTCCGCCCCTGGATGTAGTTTTGAGAGGCCGGCCCCTGGATGTAATTTAGAGAGACCGTGTGACTCCGTGTGACTGTAGTGTAGTGAGGGAGGAACAGAGAGAGAGCAGAGCAGAGACTGAGAGCAGAGAGAGTGGTATTGTTGGAGTTGTGGTTGTTGTTTTTGTGTGGACTGAATTTGTGATTTGTGTGGAATTAGAATGTCTGGGAGTGAGAATGTATGTGTGAGTGAGAGTGTTGGTTTGAAAGTTGTTGTTGTGAGTGAGAGTGGAGAGGACTCAGGGGATCGGATGAGTGGAGGGGAGCGCCGGATGAGTGGAGGGGATCGGATGAGTGGAGGGGAGCGCCGGATGAGTGGAGGGGATCGGATGAGTGGAGGGGATCGGATGAGTGGAGGGGAGCGCCGGATGAGTGGAGGGGATCGGATGAGTGGAGGGGAGCGCCGGATGAGTGGAGGGGATCGGATGAGTGGAGGGGAGAAGAGTGGAGGAGAGAGGAGTGGAGGGTCAGGGGGTGGAGGGGAGCACAGGAGTGGAGGGGACTGGAGTGGGGGTGAGAGGAGGATCAGTGGGGGGTTGAGGAGAGAGGAGGGAAGAGTAGAGAAGAGGAAGCATAGTAGAGAGGACAGGGAGAGGAAGCGTAGTAGGGGGGACAGGGAGAGGAAGCGCGGAGGGGACAGGGAGAGGAAGCGCGGAGGGGACAGGGAGAGGAAGCGCGGAGGGGAGAGGAGGCGTGAAGAGGAGATGAAGAGTGGAAGGGAGCATGGCCATGGAAGTGGAGTGGAGCGGGAGCGGGAGCATGGCCAAAAAAAGAGGCGTATGCCCCCCCCCATATCAGAAGATGAAATGTCTGACACCGGCGACCACCAGCGAACCAAACGCAAGCAGCAGCAGAAGACGATGACGTCATCAACAAGGGGGCCAGTCTTTACCCCCCAGGAAAACGCTGCTCTGGTGGCTGCTGTTAGGAGGGACAAGGCCACATTGTTCAGCCTCAACGTCCCTACTGCCCAGAAGACAGCAGCCTGGGATCGAGTCCGGGACTCTGTGAATGCCCTGTCCAAGGTTCGCAGGACCACCGCTGGTGTCAGGCACAGGTAATAATTATTCAAATTTTATATCACTCTTAGAACACACCCCATATTTGTGAAAAACACACACAGTAGGCTTTGAGTAATAAACTGATTTGAACGTAACACAAATATATTTAATATATTTATTTGACACAGACAGACACAGAAAAGTAACATGTAAAATAAAAATAATATTAACGTGTGTATATTTACTAAATATACTATTTTCATTTGCAGATTTTATGATTGTCGGGCCTCTGTCCATAAAAAAATTGAGAGGCAGGCCACTGGAGGAGGCAAGACTGTCTTATTTAGACAGTGGGAGGCAGAGCTTAAGGATGGCCTCCTACTTCACGAAGATGCCCCGCCCCCTGGAGTGAGCACTGCCAGTGCCAGATCCGCCGCCAAGCACCAGAGACTGAGAGCTGGTGAGTAAAATAAAATCTATCATTATATATTGCAGTTATATGGTTGTTGTTTGCAGCTCACTATATTTTTTATGACTGCGGCATGTGAGACTTACGTTTTGCTTTACATTCATGTTTTCCAGATCGATCAATGTCATCATCCGTGGAGGAGGGAACAGGAACAGCTGCTTCTGCTTCATGCCCCCCTCAATATTCTGGCAGTGGTGAGTACCTACTACCTACCTAACCAACACAAAGCAAACATAATAACAAACATCTATTTATTGTATTTAACCACTTCAGCCCCCGATGATTTTCCCCCCTTCCTTACCAGAGCACTTTTTGCGATTCGGCACTGCGTCGCTTTAAGTGACAATTGCGCGGTCGTGCGACGTGGCTCCCAAACAAAATTGGCGTATTTTTTTGAACAGAAATAGGGTGGTATTTGGTGGTATTTATTTGATCACCTTTGCGGTTTTTATTTTTTGTGCTATAAACAAAAAAAGAGCAACAATTTTTAAAAAAAAATCAATATTTTTTACTTTGTCATAAAAATTATCCCCCAAAAATATAAAAATAAATATTTTTTTTCCTCAGTTTAGGCCGATACGTAAAATTACGTATTCTTCTACATATTTTTGGTCAAAAAAATTACGTTAAGTGTATATTAATAATTGGTTCGCGTGATCACGGACATATGTACGCAAATGATCATGTACAGATGACTGTGTGCAGGTGATCACGGACATATGTGTGCAGATAATCATTGACACATGTTATTTTACCGGGACATATGTGAGGGACATGTGTTTTTATTATTTTGGGACATGTGTTTTTATTAGGGGACATGTGTGTTTTGGGGACATGTGTGGGGACATGTGTGTTTACACTGTGGGGACACTACACTGGTGATCAGTGAGTAAAAAGCTGTAAAAACAGCTAATACTCACTGATCACCAGCCGGCTGGAGTGATCCGCTCTCCTCTCCTCACCAACGACTTCCGTGTGAGGAGAGGAGAGCCGATTGCCTAGCAAACGGCTGTTTGTTTACATCACATGACGGCTGTGATTCGACACGGCCGTCATGTGATCAGGAGGGCCAATCACCGACCCCTCCTGCCGATCCGAGATGCGCCGTGTCCGGGTGACACGGCCGCATCGGGATCGCGCCACTGCGCTGGCACGCGCGCGATCCCTCTACTTCAGAAGGACGTTCCAGAACGTCAGATCAGAAGTAGACGGCTCCCACCCGGCCGTCTATGTACAGTGGCCGGGTGGGAAGTAGTTAAGTACCGTAGTTTATCGCGATTCCAAGAGCGTTTGCAATTTTAAACCATAACATGTTCGATATCTATCTATTTTACTTGGAGTAACATCGACTATCGCAATATCCCCAAAAATTGGGCTAAATACATTTACTGTAAAAAAAAAATGTTTTTAATTCAGTTAATTTCTCACCTAAAATTGCTTTTGAAAGGCCGCTGTGCAAATACACACACAGTGCACATATATATATATATAATTATAATGTTTGTGGTTCTCAGTAATTTTCTAGAAAAAAGTTTTGATTTTAAATTGTAAACAATAACTGTCATAAATAGGCTTGGTCCAGAAGTGGTTACCATAACTCTTTATTCTATCTTAACAGAAAGCCTGAGCTGCCATATCCCAGACCCTCCAGCATCAGCTCCTTCTGCCAGGAAGCAACGCCCCATTTCTCCTCGACGTAAGTACTAGAATACGCAAGCTGCCAATATAAAAAAAAAAGGACACAAGGCACCATCATCCACACTAAGTTCACAAACACATAAAAAAAGCTACAACCATCCATTTTTAAGTTCATACACACAGCACACACCCCAAACTAGGGGTCTACCGATTAATGGTGGCCCCTTTTTTTGTAATTATCGTTGACAAACTTACCAATATAGTGCTTCAAGGTGTTGTACTCGGGTGATGCTTGCAGCGGCAGACATCACCCGTCCGGTGCTGTTTTTTAACAACCAATGTGGCTAAGCACTAGCAGCCGCTTGTCTGTTATTACAAACAGCTGGAGGGGAAGTCCTCCCCAGAAGTGCAGTCGCTGTAAATCTGAGGAGAAACTCTGAATTGAGGGGAAGCTCTGCTGATTTTATCTTCCAATCGTGTACAAACAAACATTCTTTTTTTTTTCCCTTGCATGACTGTCCCCCTCAGATCTACAGCGACTGCACTTCCAAGTGCACTTGTAGTGGAAAGTGTATTTTCCTTTAGTAAATAGACCCCACTGTTAGTATTGTAACCTATAATTGTTTATTCTATTACTACAATATTTGGAAATGCATCTGATCTTAGTATCTGAACGCCACTACAATCAGACAGCCACCAGTAACAGTAAGTTAGTAACTAGGGTGGAACTTAGAAGAGTAGTGAAAATAAATTCTTTGCTATATATTATAAAGAGAAAAACAAACCTATTTTTATTGAAAGCGTTTGTTTAAAAAAAAAAAAAAGAAAACTGTTCCCTTAAAAACTTAAGGAAGGACCACCCGCCGCAGTTATATGTCGGCTGTTTGAAGAGGACCACCATTGTTATGGCAGCAGATAGCTGCCATAACCCCGGTATCTTCTTCAGCGGGCGGTCCTCTTTCAGATAAAATTGGTTACTGCGGCGGACTTGCCGCAAGTTCACTTTTATCAGGGGCCAAAGAGGCGGTGGAGACGATCAGGTCCACTTCTGCCCTCCAATCTTAAAGGGTTTTTTTTTTTGGGTGGGGGAGAAGAATATGACATTTCTTTTTATATTAATTTTTTATTGTATTTTTGTGTAGATAATATATGAGATCTGAGGTCTTTTTGACCCCAGATTTCACATTAAAGAGGACCTGTCATTGTTTTTTTCTATTACAAAGGATGTTTACAATACATTCCTTGTAATAGGAATATATGTATATGTTACACAAATAGTATTTATTTTTTAAAGGACAATGTCAAAATAAAAAGGAATAAAATATGTTTTTATTATAATCTCTAGAAATCAATTTCTTTGAATGCTAGCATCAACATTGGCTATCTCGTCTATTTCAGATCAACAAGAAGACCTGTCAGACGGGATTTCGCTCCGGGATGAGACCGAGCTGACCCCTTTGGCCCAGAAGCAGACTCTAGGGCCACAGGAAGCTGCCCCCCCTGTACGTCCTCCACTGCCTCACCCTCCAGAGGAGCAGCCAGTGCCGCAGTTGCCACCACCAACACCGAGTCAGACAACTGTCCTGCTGACAGAGATGCGGAGGCTGGCCAAAGCCAACAAAAAAATGCAGAGGGAGAATCGTAGGTTGAACCGGACCCTCCACCGTGCCATCAGAAACCACACTGATGATATGGAAAGGATGTGGGTCCGGTTCAACCTACAACAGAACCAGGCAATGGAGCATTGCAAATTATGTTTGCTGGAAGCAATTTCCAGACACAATGCTCCATTGCCTGGTACTAGCTCTACCACCACCATGAGCAGCCGAGAAGCCTCTCCATCATGATGAAACCAGCATCCACTGCGTGCTCCAGGACCATAGCTATTTTGTTTGTTTGTTCAAATCTAATATATTATTTTATACTTTTATTTTGTGTGTAAAAATAAAGTTGTTTTGAAGTAATAAAACCAGCAGTCTTTAGTGCTTGATTTTGTTGAGGGAGGTGTTTATGTTTACAGCACACTAGACACATAGACACACTGTGATAAGCCACATTGACACAGAAATAAAAAGTTCCCTCCTCCGCCTGCTCCGCAACTCAAAAGGAGTGTTGCAAAGCGAGCTATACATTCTGTCCCCCACCCCATCCCATTCCCCATCCAAGGTAGCCAGGCAGACATATAGGACAGAATAAGGTGACAGACACTACTGTACAACTGAACATAGAAATGTTTATTAGGTCTCTCTAAAGCATAAAGCAACTCCAACAATAAATTATTAATAACTTAACTTAATAACAGTAGTTAGTTCCCTTCTGCAATGGCAGAAAACAAAAACACTCCCCTTCCCCCACCCAAACATATTGGGGCACATCAGGGCATATTGGGGCACATCAGGGCATACTGGGGCACATGGCATATTATTGGGGCACATTGGGGAACATCAGGCCACAGCGTTTACCAGCTTGTGGATTAGTATAATTACATTTGGCACATCGAACAACAATTGAATGGGTATAAATATTTTTTGGGCATTTAAGAAACTTTGATTGTGGGGAGGGACAGGGTCCAACTAAAGAGTCTAAGACCAAGAGGCCATCTCTGCTGCAGAGTGCAGACAGTCAGTCAGTGAGTTCAAGGAATGTCCAGAGTAAGGGAGGGGTACCCCAGCTTTGGCAAATTTATTTTCAAAAATGCTAACTGCTCCATTAGCTGGGGGGACAACTGTGATCTTTGGGGTGACAGGATGTTTCCCGTCACAGAAAACACCCGCTCACTCTGGACACTTGTTGGAGGGCAGGACAGTAGCTCCTTGGCAATATCTGCGAGGGCAGGCCACTCCTCGCTCTTCTCCTGCCAAAAAGACATAGGATCTGTGGTGGGGTGCACTGGTGGGGATGACAAATATGTCATGACAACCTCCTTTGATGAAATGCGTTTCCTGGGGCGCACTATGCTGCTGGAGGTTCCCATTAGGGTGTCAAATGCCTCAGTCAAGACGGAAGAAGATGCTCCGCGACCGCTGGCAGGAGCTCTGCTGCTCACTTCAGAATCAGTAGATGCTGTTGCATGGGAGAGGGGGTTTTCAATATCTTCTTCCTCCTCTTCCTCCTCTCCCAGCTCTTGCGGCCTTACCATCTGCCTTTCCCTCTGACGCACCCTGTCAATCAGTCTGTCCCGCCATGTTGTGAGAGCACTGCACTGCACAGCCATTTTGCCCTTGCAACGAGGGTCACACATGGCAGCCAGCATCAGTTCTGGGCAAGAGGCGGTCAAATCCTGCGTGCGCCTGCCCAATTCCAAGAGAAATGTCTTGAGCAGAGCCAACACATCAGGTTGAGGGACACCACCAGGCAAAGGTTCCTGAGCTGACATGAACCGCTCCAATTTAGTCTGAAGATGGTTAAAAAGCGGCAGCACATTAGCAATGCTGGCATCCTCGCGGCTCAGATGTTCTGTCACAGAGAGGAATGGTTTGAGGACTGCCACAATCTGCCCAATTATGGCCCAGTCCTCCCTGCCTAAAGGTCTCTCTATGCCGATATTATGTTCGCAGGCCATGGCATGGAGAGCCTTCTGCTGCTCAAGGATGCGTTCCAGCATTGCTAGGGTTGAATTCCACCTAGTCCCCACATCCTGTTTTAGGCAGTGTTCTGGAAGGCCTGCCTTCCTCTGTTCCAACCTGAGGAGGTGGCTGTCCCTCACACTTCGATGGAAGTGGCCAGCCATCTTCCGGCAAGAGTCCACCACTTTGGACAGCCTTCCATCGCCGCCAGAATTAGCCTCCACCAATCGGAAGCTTTCGGTTACCACCTGGTGGAGAAGGTGGGCTGAGCAGCGCACACCCACAAATCTGCCATCCCTTACAGCCTTCACCATGTTGCTGCCTCCGTCTGTCACAATATAGCCAATCCTGTAGCTGTTGCTGTCAGTGTCTGCCTGAAACCACTGCAACAACATTTTCTGCAGGGCTTGCAGGATATTTTGCGCTGTATGCTTCTCATCAAGCACCTCAGCGTGCAGCAGAAAAGAACGGTGCCCCTCTTTGACAAGTGCTGATGACGAGGATCCAGATGACACCTTGCCCTGCCACCAATGTGCCGTCAGGGACAGGAAGGCGTGTCGGGCACTAGATGCACTCCACAGGTCAGTGGTCAGGTGCACTGCCTGTCCACCTGCCTTTCTAATCTCGTCCTTCAGCACCCCAACACAAGACCTGTATAAGGCTGGCACCACAGTTTGGCTAAAGGTCTTTCGTGATGGCACACGGTACTGTGGTGCAACAGCCTGCATCAACTGCCTGAAGGGCTCACCTTCTACCATATTGAATGGTGCTCCTCCAACTGCAATAAGCTGGCCGATCAGGCGTGTAATCTTCCTAACCTGTGCCTGAGACATTCCTTTTGCACTGTGAAAGCCACCAAAATCTTCCAGGGTGGCCTGGTGGCTGGTATGGGTTGGATGTGGGGTGGTGGTGCTGGTACTTATGGTGGTGGCTGTGGTGGTGCCACTATTGGTATTGGTTCCTCTTTTGGTGTTTGGAGGGGACACAATTTTCTCCCCTAACAGCACAGCCTGGTGGTGCACACGCATGTGCTGGTTCATCCCGCTGTTGCTGAGATGCCCTATGTCTCGGCCCCGGCTGATGTCCTTGCCACAATGCTTGCATTTGGCCTTCTGACCAACGCCAATTTTGGTGAAATGCAGCCAAACGCTGGAACGGCAGCCAGCACCAATGACACTGCCCGCAGTGCCTGGTGATGGACTCACATCCACTGCAGTGGTTGGACTGTCTTTCTGAGGTTCAGCAGGAGGAGCAGGATGAAGAAGAGAATGAGATCGGAACATCACGGGTATTTTGGGTGCTGTTGCTGTGGTTGCATTGGCCGATGATGCTGGAGGCTTTGAAATAACGGCAGGGGACTTAGAAGGGGAGAAAAGTAGTGGGGAGTCAGGGGAGATATATTCTCCTGGGCTGTCGCTGGGGCCAACATGGGTAGATGCCGATGGTTGGTAATCAAAGTTCTCCATGTGAAAACTTGTTTCCATCTCTTTCTCTTCTTCTACATTGCCAGGGGAAGACTGATGATCTTTACAATGTGTTGTAAGCTGACTCTCCTCAGGCTCCTGCTTGCTTATCTCGAAGCTCCCTGGAGTGCTGATAGTGATAACATCATCATGATGAGCTTGTTCAGCCTGGGCCTTCTCACATGTTTCATGCAGCATGCTGTCCAAGATCTCCATCTTTGGCTGCACAAAGGTGTGTGCACTGGGAAGTTTCCCTTTGGTCTGCCCTCGTCCTCTTCCATAAAAGGTACGAGTGGGCATGCTAGTGCTACCAGCAGCAGTGCTTGTACAAGGTAAGTCCTCCTGGAACAGCTGGCGACGTGATGTCTGCGGTTTGGCAGGCTCTTTCACTCCTCCTGGTCGCCTCAACTTCATGGGAGGTGAGCTGAGCTCAGGGGCCGCAGAGACAGAACGTCCCACCTGCTGCTGTTCTACTTGACGCCGGCTCGAAGCTCTCCCTCTCCCAGCAGCAGCACTCTTTCTGCCTCGATCTCCTTGTTTGCTGCTCATTTTGCCTTCCAAGTCAAAAAAAGACAAAAAAAAAAGATGAGCAGACTAAAACAAAAATCTGGAGCAAAAGAAGAAATCCAATAGCAAAATAAGCTATCAAGGATAATACTCTTGCAGACTCGAACAGATATCAGGGCAAATGAATATCAAAAATCCAAGGATCGCAACGATATTTGAGCAGATGCACTGGCACAAATAGTTGACTGTATGATCAGCTCCACAAAGAGAAGTCATATGATCAGGGCGTGCCCTCTGCCCTGCCCTGTAGGCCTCAGCATCACAAGAAAACCTCTGATGTGATTGGTCAACCAACAGTCACATGTTTCTGTAGTAAAGAAATTTGGACCAACAAAGAATTCGTTAGTATTCGTACACTGTCGATATTCGTTATACTGAATATCGAATCCATTCAAATCATTCGTTATATCCGCTATAATAATTTATTTTGTATTAGTTGAAATTAGATATTATTTGGTAGTTGGAGCCGAAATTCTAATCATTCGTTATATCCGCTATAATAATTTCTTTCGTATTAGTTGAAAATTAGAAATTCGATATATTTGGTAGTTGAATTCGAATAGTTTGGAGCCGAATTTCGAATCACTCGTTATATCCGCTATAATAATTTCTTTAGTATTAGTTGAAATTGAAATTCGATATATTTGGTAGTTGAATTCGAATAGTTTGGAGCCGAATTTCGAATCACTCGTTATATCCGCTATAATAATTTCTTTAGTATTAGTTGAAATTGAAATTTGATATATTTGGTAGTTGAATTCGATTAGTTTGGAGCCGAATTTCGAATCACTCGTTATATCCGCTATAATAATTTCTTTAGTATTAGTTGAAATTGAAATTCGATATATTTGGTAGTTGAATTCGAATAGTTTGGAGCCGAATTTCGAATCACTCGTTATATCCGCTATAATAATTTCTTTAGTATTAGTTGAAATTGAAATTCGATATATTTGGTAGTTGCCGGATTCGAATAAATTTAGAATAATTTGGATCCGAAATTCGTAAACGGAATTTCGTATTCCGTACAGAATTCGTATCCAAAAAAATTCGTAATTCGGTTCCGTACGAATGTACGAATTTAGAAAAATTCGTACGAATTTACGATTCGTACGAAACTAACCGCACATGTCTAATATGGGGTAAAGCTGAGACTGAGGGCTGGACCGCTCCCTGGACTGAAACGTTGGTCGTTATGACATCACCGGCATGCTCACAATGCGTTTCACTGCATGCGCACTTAAGTGATGGCTCCTTTGTCAAGGACTACTCCTTTTGATTGTGTGCCATATATGTATGTTTGTTCTCCCTAACGTTAGTGCTGCCAATCTCTTCTCTGCTGCCATTATTGAAAATCTTGAGCATGCACACATATGTCAAAGGCTCTGACCGGGATGCACAGACACCCTGAGGTTACAAAGCCCTGTAACACATCTGTGGAAGCGCAGAATCTGGCAGCACACATGCATAATCAGAGGCGCCAGGGAGTGCAAAGTAATTCTCGCTTAGGCAGGAAAAAAGGAATTGCTGTACTTCAGCACAGCAAAAGTCAGAAAGGCTTAATTTATTTTTCATCTATTTGTGGAAGAGGAAAGGTTGGAGCAGGAGCCATGTGCAAATCAGTTGCTTTATAGGGTGAAGGTCCTCTGTAATCATTTTAGAAAAACTTTATGATTACATTTCTTGATAATAAATGTAAAAAGGTGAGCAAGACATGGATAGTTAACCGCTTCCCGACCGCCTAATGCAGATATACTGCGGCAAAATGGCACGGGCAGGCAAAATCACGTACCTGTACGTGATCGTGCATGTGCCTGCCTGTGGGTCGCGCTCTGTGACCCCCGCCGCGGGACCAGCGGACCCGATCGCCGCTGTTGTCCCGCGATCAGGTTACGGAGCTGAAGAACGGGGAGAGGTATGTGTAAACAAACCTCTCCCCGCGCTTCCTACTCTGCCTGTCATTGATCGGCTGTTCCCTGTCATCGGGAAAGCCGATCAATGATGTCAGACGTCAGCCCCGCCCCCTAATGTAAAAAAAAACACACACGTTACAGCCCATAACCCCTCCCCTCTCCCTAGTGGTTAACCCCTTCACTACAACTGTCATTTATACAGGAACCAATGCATTTAAATAGCATTGATTGCTGTATAAATGACAATGGTCCCAAAAATGTGTCAAAAATGTCCGATGTGTCCGCCATAATTTCGCAGTCACAATAAAAATCGCTGATCGCCGCCATTACTAGTAAAAAAAAAAATATTAATAAAAATGCTATAAAACTATCCACTATTTTGTAAACGCTATAACTTTTGCGCAAACCAATCAATAATCGCTAATTGCGATTTTTTTTACCAAAAATATGTTGAAGAATACGTATCGGCCTAAACTGAGGGAAAAAAAAGTTTTTTTATATATTTTTTGGGGATATTTATTATAGCAAAAAGCAAAAGATATTGCATTGTTTTCAAAATTGTCGCTCTATTTTTGTTTATAGCGCAAAAAATAAAAACCGCAGGGGCGATCAAATACCACCAAAAGAAAGCTCTATTTGTGGGAAAAAAAGGACACCAATTTTGTTTTGGAGCCACGTCGCACGACCGCGCAATTGTCAGTTAAAGCGACGCAGTGCCGAATCGCAAAAAGGGGCCTGGTCTTTTGGCTGCCAATTGGTCCGGGGCTGAAGTGGTTAAGAAAGGGTTAAACAATTAAGTAGGGTTCAATGTGGTTCACAGGACTTTTTTCTCCAGTAAAATGAGATTTACCTCCTGTAGCCTCTTCTCAATGTATTGAGTCAGCAGTGCTAACGCAGTGTTACTTTAGAAATAAAAATGTTTCAACTGTTCTTACTGTTAGTAATTACTTAGTGGCATGGTGCACAGACTGTATGGGTATACTGTTTTACTTTTAACCTTCAAGCTATATAAATAAAACATCTCTGCCTCATAATGAATCACCTGAAGATATAAAATAACTCAAGCCTTTAGCCACATTAGTTAATTTATATTACCCCCTCTATGTACAGTAATCAAGGGATCAGTAGTTAAAGTTCTAACAGCCAAGCTCTCCTGGTGGTACATTTTAAATGAAAGATGAAAGATGCTACTTTTTCAATCTACACTTTTACTCATTCTCTGTGAGTAATCAAACCAACTTTTATGATCTCTCAGAGGAGTCCTTTCAGGAAGCCTTTTATCCAGCTTTTGAGGTTTATATATTTATCTTTTATACAAAGTTCTGAGAGACTACATGCACACATTTTGTGACTTAATACAATGTAATGCTAAGGTCAGTGAAACCTTTTTAAGTATAACATTGTTTTATTACAACATTAATAAAATGCCTCATAAGCTCTGTTATGTTAATTTTAGTAAAACTGTACAGTCATATAACCTTTAGGGGTCAGTGTGGAAACCCTATAACCTATAACCAGTCACACCTATATATTCTTACCAATAGAGATAAGAACGCAAGACTACTTTTATAGACAAAAGTCACAGAAGAAATTTAAGTAATTTCAAATGATTACAATATATATATATATATATATATATATATATATATATATATATATATATATATATATATATATATATATATATATATATATATATATATATATATATATATATATTCTGACGAAGTGACCTTGTGATTAAAAGCTTGCAGTAGTATCTAGTGCAGCTTGCACATTAGTAGTGCTACCCCAGGATTGATGGGTCCTTCTGTTTTCTCCCAGGGATGATCTGTCTGTGCTGAACCCAAACTCACTGACACACCTATGGTTTTAAAAAAGAAAATGCCCTGCAGGGAAATAAGCCTTGTTGAACTACAGAACAGTAACAATTCAATAATATATTTAGAGATGAATACAATAGTAGCAGAAATGACAATACACAACACTAGAGGTAGCTAGAGGGCCCAGAAGAACAGGGACCCTACCCAAGCCACTAGCCATTGGGTCTATGAGAGTCTGCAAGTGTGGGGTCCCTGGTTTTCCTGTTAAAGTGTTCTTGATAAGAGGACAAAAAATCCACAAAGATAGTTTAAAACACACATTTACTCATCAGCTGCATGTTACACAGGCCCTAGCTTTCCAGCAGCACATCACCCTCCCTGCACAGTTCACCATTCCTTTGAGAGTTCTGGACACATCCAGAATTTTTGCAGCACAGTTCCCTGTACTGTGGCTCTCTCCCCAATTTTGCAGCACAGCACACATTCAGGTCTTCCTAAACTTTCTGCCCAAGCCAGGGAATCCATGGAGATGCCAATCTCCATTATAGGCAATAACCAAGGCGAGCTGCACATTCTATAAAAATTACCATCTTTCCTTGATGACACCAGCGATTGGCAACCCTGCCTTTCCTCCAAGCCTACATGACCATTGCTTCAGCCCTTTTCTGCATGACAATAACTTCAGATTATTATACTTTTTTCCACAAGATGGTTGGAAAATAGTGACAGTTTTCTAAGCCATAATTGACCCTCCTCTTCTTTGCTGGCAAGTGATGCAAACCAGACACTTCCTCACCTCTTTTAAATCTGAATGATAAGTTTTCCCTTTAGCTCACCATATTCAAGACTATTTGTATAGATCCAAATCTCCTATATATACAGTACCCTGCCAGATTCTTATATTATGCTCTTGAATTCAATAGATGACTTCTGACCCCCCTTTAATGCAGATGGGAGGAAGACTTTGACCAAAAGCCTATTCCAGAACAACATGATTTCATATCTGAATAAAATGTACTGACCACATATTACAGAGTATCCTCTAAATTGCACAAGATGTTCCATGATGTCTCCCCAACACACTGGAAATGCCAGAAAGCATAAGGTTCATTGATCCATATCTTCTTTTTCTGACCCCCTTCTACAGCCAAAGATATGTTTCTGCTCTGATAAAAGGAACTCAATAGAAAGCAATATACACACTCCCTGTTGATCCATTTACTGAAAGCAGCCAGAGCATGCATTTATGTTTGATGGAAAGACCTCATTCCTCCCACCCCTCCCTGTTGTCCATTGGGTCACAGTGGTCCATGACATTAGGAAAATTAAAGATCCAAAGTTTGTAGTAGATTTTTAAACAATATTCATACGACTGTTCAAACTATGGTCAAAAGCGAACATCGATTTGACCCTACTAATAATTATAAAATCAAATAAACATTCTAAAAACAAAAATGTGAACAAAATGTTACCAGTGTATAGCCAGCTTTATTTTGTTCCTTACACATCAAGAAGAAAGATACACTGTCTTTGAACCTTCTTGCTATTTTCTCACTATAGCTCCCCCTTTTTTCTGACTCTTCTCTTCTGCCTTCTTTCTCTCCCTCCATTCTTAGTATCCCTACCCTCCTTAGGGAGAAGATTTTTGTTTCCAGAAGCATGGGAGAACTAGTCTGGCTGCAAGCAGGATGTGAGAAATTAGAGTCCTAAAATGCAGCCATTTGTGTAAGCGATATGGCCTTGGACATTACAGAGAATATACATTTTGCAACATTTGACCAGTAAGAAGAGATCTTTGGACAGTCCCACCAAATGTGATAGAGGGAGCCAGAGTGAACACATTCTCCAACAATTTAGGGGTTGATCTGGGAAAATAAAGGGCAAGTCTGGTCGGGGTGCAATACCACTTATTAAATATTTTGTGTATTGATTCCTAGTGATTGATGCATTTGGAGATTTTGAGTGGAAGTTGTAGGGAAGTTTGCCATTGCCAGAGAGGGATGGAGAAGTGTAGTGTTCATTACCAGTATGACATAGACAGAGATTTGAAGTTTGCTGTCTGTGAGGATAATAGTCAGTATAGATACGAGATCATTTTCTGGGCAGCGGAGGGTGAGTTGTAGAAGTTTAAGATATTCCGAAGAAGGTCGTTGTCTTTGTTTTTGAGGTTCTGGAGTATTGATCTAATATGAAGATATTTGAAGAAATCATTCCGGTGAATGTGGTACTTTTGTTGGAGCTCTTTAAATGAGAGAAATAGTGAGTTGTTGTATAGGTCTCCAATTTTCTTGATATCGCTCTGGATCCAAAAGCTTACTTTGAGGTCTGGAGACAAGAGACATGTTGCCACTTGTGGATGTAGTCGGAGTATATTAGTTGGTATGGTTGCTGTTGATTGTACTAATAAGGAGCAGGTGCGTAAGGTAGCCACGGTGGTGCTTAATTTGAGATGAGACGGATGATATTTGAGAAGTATAGCGGAAAGAGTAGCAATAGTTGAGGAGCGAAGAGTTGAGCTCTCTATTTGGATCTGAGGATGTCCACCAATGTCTAGTCTGATCTAAGACAACCGCCTTGTAGTAATTTGCTATATTTGGTGCACCAAGTCCTGCCAAGAATGCAGGTGTACGAAGGAGAGATGCTTTGATCCGAGGGTGTTTCCTATTCCAGATGAAGGAGTTGAGGATAGATTGTAGTTTCCTCAGGTGTTGGGGCAGTAGTGGGAGAGGTAGTGTCCTGAAGAAATGGAGAATGTGGGGCAAAAGGAACATTTTTGCCAGGGCAATTCTTCCAGCCCAGGAGACTTTAACTTGTTTTATGTGCAAGAACAGGGAGAAAACGCGCTGACAAAATGAATGATAAAAACTCAAAGCATAGTGAACAAGCATCTAGCAAAAAACAGTTAGATGAACTGTGCAATATGATAAAACAAAAAAATATTGCAGCGCTAATAAAATCCATAATTGATGAACAAACAGTACCACAATGTACAAGTGAAATACAAAAAGCAAATAAAGTAACAAATAAAGTTCATAAATTGGTGCAAAAATTTAGATAAGAGATGATGTGCATGATCCAGCTATCACCAACGTGCTCCATCACAGCTGGAGGACTCTATTACAGAGTGAAATGCAGTGTTTAATGTCTTGAGAAATATTGTTGACCACTCTGTTGTAGTTGGTTATAAGGATGTCATTGGAAGGTGCAGTCAGCTGGATGCCTAAATATATAAGAGAATTGTTTGGTGCCCAGGAGAAAGGGGTTAGACTAGAAATCAGGCAGAATCAAGGTAAGTATCTAGCATGCTAGACTTGGAGAAATTGGTTTTATATAACGAGACCAATTAAAATGTCTCTAGGGTTTTTTGTACTTCGGGAAGGGATACTTTGGAGAGGGAAAGGAGAACATCATCTGCATATAGGCCTATTTTAAACTCCTCTGGACCAACTGTGATGCCCGAATATGTTGGGGTTAGATTTATTGGAGATCACCAGAGGTTCCATGATTAGAGCAAAAATAATCAGGGAGAGCGGACAGCCCTGATGGGTATCATTTGTGATGTTAAATAGAAATCCGGAGGTCCACACTTGTGCACTGGGGAGGGAGTATAGGCCTAATATTGCTAAGAGAATAGGGGCGCTAAAGCCATATTTTAGAAGAACTTCATTCAGATAATTCCAGTGCACTCTTTCGAAGGCCTTCTCTGCATTAAGTGATAAGAGCATAGAAGGCCTTCAGCTGCACTCTGCCCACTGAATCAGGTCTATGAAGCGCCTAGTCCCGCCAGAGGCTTGGTGTCCCCCCACAAACCCTACTTGATCTTTGTAGACAAGCAATGGGACATATTGGGAAATTCTGAAAGCTAAGAGTTTTGCAAAGATTTTTATGTCTACATTGAGTAGTGAAATGGGATGATAGCTGGATTGCCGGTAGCTTTGTCTGGTTTGGGGATTGTCACTATAAGTGCCTCTAGGAATTCTTTAGGGATTTTACCAGAGTTTGTAAAGAAGGAAAATTATTTTTGAGGGTAGGATAATAATAAGTCTTTAAAGGACTTATAATATTCATTAATGAACCCGTCTGGGCCTTTATAGATTTTTTATTGTGATTTGTTTGTTGATTTTTGGGTTCAGCATCAGTACTTCTCTAAAGCTCACTGAACAACACTTGAACCGAGTATAGTCTGGCTCATCTCTAGTCTAACATTGGATCAGTTGATCACCTAATATGTACCTGCATACATTATAGTCATTGATTTTTTTGTAGTTTTACTCTACTAACACAACCTGCAGAATGTTTTTAGCTGGACCAAGGGTTTGTCTCATGTTTATGGTGGCAGACAGAATACCCTGGAAAGAACTATTAATTAGAGAAATTGGGAAACTGAATTTCCTCTACTAAAATAAACATCTCTGGCAGGTCAGTGTTATATAAGGGTAGCTCATGAGCCCGAGGCAACTCAGTACTGGGTCAACCCCCACCAGCACCCTCACACACACTAACTTCCCTACCAGTATTTTAAAAACATAGCATTATGGGATGGAGTGATTTGTTGCCCCATGTGTGTTCCATTTTTGGAAGAGAAGTGAGCACAGTTGTCCTTTTTTTTTCTTCCTCCAGCAGGTTTAGTTCACATCTTCGATGCCTGCTGTCAAAGTATAGTAATGTTCATGTCACTACTCCAGTCGCCAATAGCTGTGCCATAGTTCTAAAAGGGGAAGCTGGATATCTGTTAAAATGAGTGAAAGACTCTGGCTAAATCATTGTGGACTCACGCTTCATCGTATTGATTCCTGTGAGGCATAACAGACCTATTAGTTTCATATTCATTCTAAATAAGACCTATTGTGCATTGGCAATTACAGGTAAGGAAATAGTGTATGATAGATTCACTCTAGTTTCATAACAATGTTATCATTGTGTAGCTACTGATATACAATATGTTTTATGTATAGAAAGTAACTACACATTTAGATAGCAAAGCAAAGAAACAAGGGTGGCATGCCAAAATTTTCAGCAAGTCATCACTTCTCTTTCTTAGATAATTTGCAAGTAAAGATGGTGAGCTCTTTAGATAAAGTGACTTATTAGAGCAAGAGATTTAAAACTGTATTTAGATTTAAAAATGAAGAATCTACAAAATGGCAATCTACTGGCATATCTGGATTTTGATCATATCTGTCAATGTAAAGTTTAATACATGATCAGCCTATAAAACACATTCTGTTAGGGCATGCAGCTTATTTTATGTTAGAATGTCAGTTGAAATGAATGTTCCTGATGGTGCACCCAGTTTCATATTTTGTGATTGTAATAAAAGTATATTCTGCCAACACGTCTAGAGGAAATCCCCTAGCTTAACCCCAATCCACCTAAAGTCCACTCATATCCACCTAACACACTTAAGTATGCAATTTAGAACAAAGTCCGTGGTTCCTGGCAGCTACAAACCAAGACAGTCTTAAGAAATATAAATATGCTGGCAAATATACATGGTTGACCTACTTTGTGCAAATAAGTGGAAAGCCATGTGCTTAGGACTATAATAAGCTTTGTAACTGCCTTCCTACACCAATAATATAACAGTTTAATATTGGTATGCTTTCATTGTTCTGAAAACAAAGGCCATAGCAAGAGGAGGGGGTTGTCTACAGTACATTATGCCAGTATAAGTCTTTATTAGGCATGAGCATAGGTATTTCAGATAAATTATTTTCTCAGTGAAATTACAGATTTGGCTAAAGTGGTCTTGTCTTGCTTGTTGAGCTGCTTGGATAAATTGTGTTCTTTTTTCTTTATTTGGAGTTTGTTTTCTTGTAAAGGGGTGTAGATTAGGGATGAGCTGAACACCCCCCGATTCGGTTCGCACCAGAAAGTGCGAACAGGCAAAAAAATGTGTGCGAACACGTTAAAGTCTATGGGACACGAACATTAAAAATCAAAAGTGCTCATTTTAAAGGCTTATATGGATGTTATTGCCATAAAAAGTGTTTGGGGACCCAGGACCTGCCCCAGGGGACCTGTATCAATGCAAAAAAAAAGTTTTAAAAAAAGTTTTTTCAGGAGCAGTGATTTTAATAATGCTTAAAGGGAAACAATAAAAATGAAATATTCCTTTAAATATCGTTCCTGAGGGGTCTCCTTAGTCTGCCTGCAAAGTAGCGCATCATTGCTGTGTTTATAACAGTACCACAGCAAAATCTAATTTCTAAAAGAAAAAAATTCATTTAAAACTGCTTGCGGCTGTAATGTATTGTCGGATCCTGGCAATATAGATAAAAATCATTGAAAAAAATGCATGGGTCCCCCCCAGTCCATTACCAGGCCCTTTTGGGTCTGGTATGAATATTAAGGGGAATCCTGCACCAAATTTTTAAAATAAATTGCGTGGGACCCCCCCAAAATCCATACCAGGCCCTTCAGGGGAACCCTGTGCCACATTTTTTTTAAATGGCATGAGGGTCCCCACAAAATCCATACCAGACCCTTATCTGAGCACACAACCTGGCAGGCAGCAGGAAAAGGGGAGACGAGAGAGCGCCCTCCCCCCTCCTGAACTGTACCAGGCCACATGCCCTCAACATGGGGAGGGTGTTTTAGGGTCCCCCCACAACAATTGCCCAGTGGTTGTAGGGGTCTGCCATTCATCTTTGATCACAGCGCCGACGACCTGAGAAAAAAAAAGAGGAAAAACTGTGCCTCAATGGGAGGCTCCCGCCAACTGGAGCCTTTTTGCACTGAAAGCTCTTATATAGCTGAGGGCAAGTCCACCCGGTGATGTAAGCGGGTGACCCCGCCCCTTCTGACGTCATGTGACAACAGGTAACATCAGAGGGGGCTAGGGTCACCCGTTTATGTTACGGGCGGCCCCGCCCTCAGCTACATAACAGCTGTCAATGCAAAAAGCCTGCAGTCGCGAGGACTCCTCCCATGGAGGCAAAGTTTTTCCATTTATATATTTTTTTCTTTTTTTTTCAGTTCGTCTGCGCTATAATCGAAGATGGATGGACATCCCAGGACATTTTTTTTTTTTTTAAATAAATGTCCCAAACTGTCTCCTATCATTTTTACTTTTTTGACACTTTCTTTGGTAAATTGGTAGGGGTACAATGTACCCGATACCCATTCACATAGGGGTCGGGATCTGGTGACCCCCTTATTAAAGATTCGCCTGCAGACCCCCACAACCACCAAAAGTTGTGGTGAAGAGGCCATTGTCCCCAACAAAGTGTTTTGGGGGGGACCCCCACAACATTTTTTTTTTAATTTTTGCACAGGGTTCTCCTTTATATCCATACCAGACCTGAAGGGCCTGGTATGGATTTTAGGGGGACCCCACGCCATTCTTTTCAATTTTGGTGCAGGGTTCCCCTTAATATACATACCAGACCCAAAGGGGCTAGTAATGGACTGGGGGGAACTCACACTGTTTTTTTCAATGATTTTTATCCACAGTATATATTTTTGATTGCTGTGTTACTACGGTGCAGCATATTAATTGTTTATGTTAAGAGTAGGGATGGGAGCGAACGGTTCAGCCCGAGCATGAGTTTGGGCCGAACATTTGCCTCTTCGGCCGTTCGCCGAACACCCGAATTTGCAAGGTGTTCGACGGGTGTTCGCACCCGACAAACACCCTGCAATGCACTGAGCGCATTCTGCGCCCTGATTGGGCAAAGCTTTGCCCAATTAGGGCACAGTATAAGCTGGTTGTTAAGGAGCGGGGCCAGAAAGCTGGCCGCGGCATCCTTAACTGATTCATCAGTTGTCAATGGGTTTCCCCGCTGACAGCTGAATAAAAAAAAAGGGCATTAAAAAAAATGGCATGGGTCCCCCCCAGTCCATAACACGCTCTTAAGGTCTGGTATGGATTTTAAGGGAAACCCCATGCCAAAATAAAAAAAAACAACAACGTGGGTCCCCCCAAAATCCATACCAGACCATTCCAAGCATGCAGGCCGACAGGTCAGAAAAGGGGAGGGGACGAGCAAGTGCCCCCCTCAACCATACCAGGCCACATGCCCTCAACATGGCTGATGGGGCCAAGGGCCTTTTCCCGACAACCCCGGGGCTGCAGTTGTCGGGGTCTGCAGAGCCCCCCCTGCCCCAAAGCGCCCCATACTGCTTTTTTTAAAAAAAAATTCAATAGCCAGGTGTCGGCAATTGTAACTGCGAGTCATTTTAAATGGTATATTTTCTTTAGAAATGTAATTTTTGCTGTAGCATGTTTTAAGCATGCTACAGATGTGCCACTTTACAGGCATATTAAGGGGACCCCCCAGGCACTATATTTAAATACATTTTTCATTTTTATTGTTGCACTTTAAGCATAATTTAAAATGTAGTTTTTATTGCCACATGTACCCAGGCCTCCATACCCCTATTATGGCCAATTACTTGCATATAAGCCTTCAAACTGTGCACTTCAATGGGGTTCGCCATTCGGGTTAGAACGTTTTGCCTGTTCGGGAGTTCTGCTGCAAACCAAACAGGGGGGTGTTCGGCCCATCCCTAGTTAAAAGGTCATAGTGGGTTCTATGCTCCCCCACTTGACTCAAGGTGTGGATGTTTGGGACACCTTGGTTCAAGTCAGCACCCACCTTTTTGTTGGGCACAGGTAGCTTTTGTGGTGTGGATGGGGGGGGGGCACTCCTTCCCTGCCCTCTTAAGATTTTCGTGGAGGACGTTTTTTTTTTTCTCATTTCTTCTTACATTCTGTTCTTTATGTATACTGCTTGGAAAAGAATTACCCGCTTCTGCTTTGGAATTTCTAGATGGATCATTGGGTTCTCAGATAACATTGACCAAGTGTCTGGTTTTGGGGTGGTAAGTTACAGCCTGTTTATGGAGCTTTGGTATTTTCTAACCCACAATTATGTGTCCTAATAATCAGCCATGCATTTGAGTCAGTAAAAGGCTTCACTGCGGGTTTCCTTAACAGGAATGGTGGCGGCTGCACCTGACAGCCGATCGATCCGAAGATCAGCTGGGGTGCTGTCATCATGGGCTCCCTGGTCATGTAAGTGTCCATATATTAAAAGTCAGCAGCAGCAGTATTTGTAGCTATAAACAAAAATAAAAACCGCGCTAACAGGTTGTAAATTATATGTAAAGGCTGCTGCTCAACGTGGGATACACGCACCAAAAGCACATAAAATAGAAAGGAGCTGCGCCAATAAAAACAAATAAAGTAAGACAAAAACTAATGGAGGGGCTGAGCATACCTCCAATAGGTATATGTCCACAGTATTAGGGGATATGAGTCACATGAATCTATGGCAACACATATGAGTCATAATCAACACTTGCACATGATAAACTATCTTCAAAAGGACAATATATGCAAAAAAGAACACTGAAGAACATATGTCCAGGAATTATTCCTAAAAGTCCTCAGATAATAGCAGGCATGAAGATGGTGATCCAGACATCCGGATGTGATTCAAAAGTTACACCTCAGTGACTTGCAAGCAAATGGTGATACACAAAGTGCCCGACACCCTCAAACACTAACTGCTTACCAAATGGCAAAGCAAGTAAGGCTTTGCTAGGACACAATCAGCACACAGCTACAGGTAATTATTGGCTCCACTATCTCCCGATCCACAGCATACAGCGCTCAGGGTTGTAGAAAATTAAAAATCCACTTGCTCAAATGGGATCCATATAGGAAGTGAAGGAAGAAAAACGGCCCATAGCGTAATTCTGGTAAAACCAGTTTATTAAAAAGAATAAAAAAGCCAGTCCAAAAGTAAGATGCATGTACAATAGAACTGCCGGCCTGCAAATACAGGAGCCCGTCCTCCTCGTGGTAGTGTGGTGGCGTCACTGCGTACCCTCCCACCACACTTGCAAATTGCAAGGTCCACATATTTAGTATGGCCCCCTTTTCCTTGCAGAAATGCTGCATAAAACCTACAAAGGACATCTGTGGGATTGGATAATAGTCTTATCTTAGCCCCCGCTAGTGCCTGCAATGCCAAGAAGAGGGTGACATCATTATCCAAGTCAGTGTTCCTAAGTTCATTAAATATGGTTTGGGTTGCGCTTTCATCCCTGCCCCATACTCCACCTGCTGTCTCTGGGAGTGTGGGGGGAGCTGCAAGTTATGGAAAGGGAATGCCAAATGGAACATAAGTGAAAAAAAAGTTGAGAACCACTGGTCAGTATTTTAATATCATGACTCTGCATGACTCTGTAGATTTCTGAACCAAACAATAGCTTTTGATTCTTAATAACAACATTCCATTAACACACTTTCAACTACATTATTGCATTGGCACCTGAATCTATCATTAGTAGTTTGTAATTTTTTTTGTTCTCACCCTTTAAAACTTTGTTGTGTTGAAATGAAGAACACAGCTCAGAAACACATAACCTCATACTGTGGTGTGATGTGCATTACTACATTGCTGCTCATATATTTTACTTAAAAGTGCAACAATCTTTTTCAAGTAGAAAATTAATTACTACAGGCATAACACTTACATCATATCCTTTGCTAATCTCTTTAACCACTTCACCCCCGGACCAATTGGCAGCCAAAGGACCAGGCCCCTTTTTGCAATTCGGCACTGCGTCGCTTTAACTAACAATTGCGCGGTCATGCGACGTGGCTCCAAAACAAAATTGGCGTCCTTTTTTTCCCACAAATAGAGCTTTCTTTTGGTGGTATTTGATCGCCCCTGCGGTTTTTATTTTTTGCGCTATAAACAAAAATAGAGCGACAATTTTGAAAAAAATGCCATATTTCTTACTTTTTGCTATAATAAATATCCCCAAAAAATATATAAAAAAACATTTTTTTTTTCCTCAGTTTAGGCCGATACGTATTCTTCTACATATTTTTGGTAAAAAAAAATCGCAATTAGCGATTATTGATTAGTTTGCGCAAAAGTTATAGCGTTTACAAAATAGGGGATAGTTTTATAGCATTTTTATTAATATTTTTTTTTTATTAGTAATGGCGGCGATCAGCGATTTTTATTGTGACTGCGACATTTTGGCGGACACATCGGACATTTTTGACACATTTTTGGGACATTTGTCATTTATACAGCAATCACTGCTATTTAAATAGCACTGATTCCTATGTAAATGACAGTTGTAGTTAGGGGGTTAACCACTAGGGGGCGGGGAGGAGTCAGTGTGACGTGTTGTGTTTTTTTTTACAGTAGGGGGGCGTGGCTGTACATCTGACGTCATTGATCGGCGTTCCCGATGACAGGGAACCGCCGATCACTGACAGTCAGTGTAGGAAGCGCGGGGAGAGGTTTGTTTACATAGACCTCTCCCCGTTCTTCAGCTCCGTAACCCGATCGCGGGATACCAGAGGCGATCGGGTCCGCTGGTCCCGCGCCGGGGTCACGGAGCTCCCGACCGGGTCGCGAGCGCGCCGCTAGCGGCGCGCGCGCGCCCCACGGGCAGGCACATGCACGATCACGTACAGGTACGTGATTCTGCCTGCCCGTGCCATTCTGCTGACGTATATATGCAGTGGCCGGTCGGGAAGCGGTTAAATCCTGCATAGACAACCATCCCTTACAACAGATATTTGCTTATATTCTCTTGCTGTGTGTAATCAAGTACATTAAACATATCTAAAGTAATGATAGTATCCGCGCTTAGGAGATGGAACTGCTGCCCCCCTAAAAAAACTTCAGTGAAGCCAGAAAATATAAAACCACTAGGAAGGGGTGGTGGCGCTATTCTAAAAAATAGTAAATGAAGGCAAGGGGTATAAGATATATGTATATATATATATATATATATATATAAATAAATAAAGGAAATAATGTCTGTAAAATTCTAAAGGTCACACACCAAAGATAAAGTGCATATACGTGAAGAAGGTGAGCTTGTGGTAGATCCTTTTAAGGTAGCCACAAAATAAATCACAGAAAATTATTATTCACAGAGTAAGGTGTAAAACCACCACGATCAAAGATAAGTAATAGGTATAAGGGGCTAAGTGCAAGTGCATAAAATAAATAATTGCAATCTAGTGAATATATTAGCTGAATAAATAAACACAGCCACAATATATCAAAACGGTGATTAAATAAATATATATAAAAATTATATTCAATAAATATCAGAAAAAATATATGTAGGTATAAAAGCAGAAAATTCTTCTAAAACCACAGCTTGATAGCTCCCACAGAGCCGGGGAAGGAGGAGTGGGTGCCTCCCAGGGTCAAACCCCACCACAATGTGTGAGTCCTTTATGCGATACAGAAATAAAAATAAAAATATTAAAAATAGATAAAATAAAAAAAATAAATATAAAATAAAAATAAAAGTCCTCAATGCAAAAGCGTGAACTGTATAAGATTATATTGTATATAAATAGAAGCGGGAAAAAGTATATTTATATATATATATGCAGTCTGAATTGATTCGGCTTGGAATCAGACACACATCAGTGAGCAATATTTCTTGACATAAGATGAGATCAGCTTTGAAGATCCAGTGCTTCCCTCCGTCAGACAAATACCCTCATGTGGTTACACTCACCAGAGCGCCTAACCCCTGCAGGGGTGATAGGCGTAGTAGTAGAAATCCCACAACGACCTCACTCGTCTGGTCAGGGGGTGTCCTTTTCTCCAGGGGGTTACTTGCATCCGGTCTCCTATCTCTGCCTCATCCAGGGTGTTCTCAGCAGCAAGGCAAAAAGGACAATCTCATAGGGTGAATCCGTGTGAAACAAGGAGGTATTTATTGAAAAAATGGATAATACACCACCAACAATCAGTGGTAATAAGGGGATTGGGGCTAGCAAGCGCATAAAACATAAAACAACCGTCGCAAACAGCCGCCGCTATACCGGGAAGCAGCGTGCGTTCCCACGGCCGCAATATCTCAAAACCGGAAGTCGGCTGTCCCGGACGTGGCGTATTGTGTGCGAAGATAGTCCCGCCTTACGCGTTTCGTCATAGGACGTCGTCTGAGGCCCGAGCCTCAGACGACGTCCTATGACGAAACGCGTGATATGGTGATACACAAAGTGCCCGACACCCTCAAACACTAACTGCTTACCAAATGGCAAAGCAAGTAAGGCTTTGCTAGGACACAATCAGCACACAGCTACAGGTAATTCTTGGCTCCACTATCTCCCGATCCACAGCATACAGTGCTCAGGGTTGTAAAAAATTAAAAATCCACTTGCTCAAATGGGATCCATATAGGAAGTAAAGGAAGAAAAACGGCCCATAGCGTAATTCTGGCTCGGGCCTCAGACGACGTCCTATGATGAAACGCGTAAGGAAGGACTATCTTCGCACACAATACGTCACGTCCGGGACAGCCGACTTCCGGTTTTGAGATATTGCGGCCGTGGAACGCACGCCGCTTCCTGGTATAGCGGCGGATGTTTGCGCCGGTTGTTTTATGTTTTATAGGCTTGCTAGCCCCAATCCCCTTATTACCACTGATTGTTGGTGGTGTATTATCCATTTTTTCAATAAATACCTCCTTGTTTCACACGGATTCACCCTATGAGATTGTCCTTTTTGCCTTGCTGCTGAGAACACCGTGGATGAGGCTGAGATAGGAGACCGGATGCAAGTAACCCCCTGGAGAAAAGGACACCCCCTGACCAGACGAGTGAGGTCGTTGTGGGATTGCTACTACTACGCCTATCACCCCTGCAGGGGTTAGGCGCTCTGGTGAGTGTAACCACATGAGGGGATTTGTCTGACGGAGGGAAGCACTGGATCTTCATGGCTGATCTCATCTTATGTCAAGAAATATTGCTCACTGATGTGTGTCTGATTCCAAGCTGAATCAATTCAGACTGCATATATATAAAAAAAACTTTTTTCCGCTTCTATTTATATACAATATAATCTTATACAGTTCACGCTTTTGCATTGAGGACTTTTATTTTTATTTTTATATTTGTTTTTATTTTTATTTTTATCTATTTTTAATATTTTGATTTTTATTTTTATTTTGATTTCTGTATCGCATAAAGGACTCACACATTGTGGTGGGGTTTGACCCTGGGAGGCACCCACTCCTCCTTCCCCGGCTCTGTGGGAGCTATCAAGCCGTGGTTTTAGAAGAATTTTCTGCTTTTATACCTACATATATTTTTTTCTGATATTTATTAAATATAATTTTTATATATATTTATTTAATCACCGTTTTGATATATTGTGGCTGTGTTTATTTATTCAGCTAATATATTCACTAGATTGCAATTATTTATTTTATGCACTTGCACTTAGCACCTTTTACCTATTACTTATCTTTGATCGTGGTGGTTTTACACCTTACTCTGTGAATAATAATTTTCTGTGATTTATTTCGTGGCTACCTTAAAAGGATCTACCACAAGCTCACCTTCTTCACGTATATGCACTTTATCTTTGGTGTGTGACCTTTAGAATTTTACAGACATTATTTCCTTTATTTATTTATATATATATATATATATACATATATCTTATACCCCTTGCCTTCATTTACTATTTTTTAGAACAGCGCCACCACCCCTTCCTAGTGGTTTTACATTAAACATATCTATTTACTGTGTATAACAATATGCAAGTCTATAATGGTATGAATAATAATAATTGTATATTATGAATTGCACATATACAGTAAATTTACCCTATTCTTAAAATAAGAATTATTAGAAAATATAGAATAAGTCATATACAACAAATGCAACTAGTTAAAAAAGAAGCATCACTTAATTTTTAAACTCTTTATTAAATCTCCAGGCGAGCAAGTTCATGTCCCATGGTTGCTGAACAACGTGGTTGGGCAGTTTACCCTACAGCTTTTCATCCATGGTGCTAGCAATTAGATAACTACATAATGAAGGCTTGCCTCTGGCAGCAGGGGCATGCTAAAGACAAGCTTCTCCATTCTGCACAGCAGGAGGGTGGGGACAGCTTCATTCAAAACATAAATGTTGACTGTTCATTCACTCTTTTTTTCATAAAGTTAAAGTCAGCTATGTGGGGCTGTGCTGACTGATGGTTTACTATTATGAATGAACTATCATCACTGGTGGGGCTGTGTGATAAATCGACTAGTGCTGTGTACGTTTACAAGCAGCCAAATGCTCTGTAGTACAGCCCAGCATCATTGACTTTTCATTCATATTAGTAAACAATCAGTCCAAGAGGGAGTGGTGGGCCTAGTTCTGGCTGAAGTTCCTCACATGAACACCCACAAATTGGGCTTTAGCCTGGGATGAAGCACATCACTGACAGAAAAATAATGTCATTTTATTTGTAAACCAAAGAATGGATTAATTACTATGTGCACTGGGTCACCTGGGGAATTCTACAAGGATTTTTACTGTCTGATTTCTTATTTAGGCCCCGTTCACATTTGGTGTTTTGGAACTTCCATCAGAATCACTGCGATTCTGCCCACAACCCTAAATCACACTGCAATAATGTCAAAACACACCATTCCTGTTCATGCGCCATTTCTTTTCAAGGGTACCTAAACGTGGTGTGGTTTTGCCACGATTGTAGTGCGATAAAGAAGCAGGAGCTACTTTTGGGTGACAAGCTTTGCATGATGCAGTTTGCCGCAATTGGTGTACAATTTATCACTTGACAATCACGGCAAAGCCACACCGCATTTAGGTACCATTGGAAAGGAATGGCACATGAACAAGCATGGTGCATGTTGCCATTATTGCTGTATGATTTGGGATTGCAGCGATTCTGCCTGAGATTCCAAAACGGCAGATGTGTCCATAAGGAGAAAGTACATTACAGTGATGCATCTGCTGAGTCATCTATGTGTTTTAAAATTTTAGGTGGGTTAATTTTGTGCACCCTACCATTTTTATAATGATATTCTTCTTCTTGCCTTATGACCAATGTGTTATGATTCTTTTTTTATTTAAATAAAAATACTTGTAGAAAACACACATTTGAGTTTAAAAGTAAAGTCATACTTCTTTTTTAAAGTAGACCTGGGAGTGCATGTGCAAGATTGTCAATAGCAAACACCAGAGGGTCTCCACATCTCTCAGATGCAGATCCTGCAATAATGCTGCAGATTTTCCTATGTGTCACCTTCGACTCCTCAAGCTACAACAGCAGAACCTGGAGCCCTAGTTGACATGGTCTATTTTGGGACCAGATGGCGTCCGTGGCCTCCCTTATTCAACAACCCTCTTCACCTAGTAAGGAGGCCCACTTGGAAGGTGAAGAGGTGCATACTGATACTCTGTTGAGCAGTTCCTAATGCCAACTACTTAACCAGATAGATGTAATGCTGCAAAAGGCCAATTTCCAAGCAAACTACCTAAAAGCTGACAAAAGAAATTAGAGAAATAAGTGAATGTATGGTAGACCTGGAGGACAGAATGGACACACTCTGCTCCACCATGGAAGCTCATGATGTGGATGTAGATGAAATAATTACTTTTCGCCCTTGAAAATTCACCACTGAAATCTATAGGAGTCAAATCTTGTTTTTTTTCTGGACCTTTGCAAGACCAATTTGCAAGAGTTTTGTAAAAAATAGCACATGAATTGCTGGGTACTGCTATGGGGTGGACATGTACCAATGCAAGAAAAAAAAAAAAACATTTATCGGTGAGCGGGTCTTTTAATAGCGCTTAAAGGGTAACATAAAAAAATACAAAATTCCTTTAAATAACATGCTTGGGGAATGTCTTAAACCTGAATCTGAAGTGGCACACTGCTAGGATGTAGTTCAGAAAACAAATGAAAAAAATCTGCTGCTAAAAAACATTTCTTACCCCCAGCCTGCCTATGTTTGTAAATAAAGCAGCCATGGGATACCAGATGAAGTCATTGACCAAATATTGACATGACCATATTTAGTCAATAAGTCAGCCAGGTTCCCCTTCCACTGCTGCTTACAATTCAGCAGCACCAGTCACGTAAGAGGGGGCCATCTTGTGTGGATCGTAGCGTTAATGTTTGTGGGTTCATTATCATTGGAAAAGGGTCTACATTGCTGGATGACATGACTGGTAGTGAATTTACAATTTTTTCTTTAATAAATTACTTTTTTAAAGGTGTCTTTATTTTTGTTTGCTATCTAGCTTTTTATTTTTGTAATGAGTAACACAGGGCCTGTATGCATTCATATATGGGGAAGGTCTTATTTTAAAGGGGGCTCCTAGATTCTAATAGGTCCCCTCCCCCACCAGACTTCCACATCCACAGGATCAGGGATGTGGAGAATTTTTGTAAACAGCATTCCATTTTGCTTTTTTTATTTTTTTTTTGTATATGGTTAGTGCTTCTTGGTTTTGAATTGCTTGCCTATCCCTCAATTTAATCATTATGTGGTTGATCCACTATGCACAGATGGTCCTTTTCTCTTAGTTTTTGGAGGCTATACATACACTTTAAATGTAACTCCACTGTAGCAAAGAAATTGTTAATCAATGATTATTGATACATTTTTGTTACTCAATAAGTGCTTTATAGCCTCTTGATCTCCATATTAATGATGGCAGGAGTGTGCCCATGTAAAAAAGTCCTAATTCTAAGAAAAGCAATTAGTTAAGTTACATAGTTGGTAAGGTTGAATAAAGACAACAGTCCATCCAGTTCAACCTGTGTATGTGTGTGTGTATAAACATCATATCTCATATCCCTGTATACTGTATTGTTTTTGCTAAGATGCCTGTCCAAGAGTCTTTTAAAACTATCCATACTTCCTGCTGACACCACCGATTATAGAAGGGAGCTCTACAGTGAAAAAACCCCTAAGCAGCTTAAAGTGGAGTTTCACCCAAAAAAAAAATATATATATATATATTTTACTCACCTCTAAATGGCTGTTGCTAGGGGGTCCCTCATAGTCTGCCTCCTTCAGTGCCTGGGCTCGTGACATCACTTCCCCTCGGCGCAGGAAGGGCTCAGCTCTGCCCCCTCCGTCTGGTCAATAATCTGGGACACGTGACAGATCCTAGATGATTGCACGGCCAATCACGGCACGCAGTTATAATGCCAGCGCCACCGAACGAAGGGGGAACCGAGCGGGGCTTCCATCCCCCGCATCGCTGGACCCTGGGACAGGTAAGTGTTCGATTATTAAAAGTTAGAAGCTGCAGTATTTGTAGCTGCTGACTTAAATTTTTTTTTTTTTTAAATGGCAACACCACTTTAAGGTTAAACCGCTTCTCTTACGCTCCCTGGGACTGAAAAGTTTCATATTTCCGCTGGGATCACTATTGAGATATTTGTATAAAGCTACCATATCTCCTCTCAATCGTCTCTTCTCCAGGGAGAATAAATTTAGCGCTTGTAGTCGTTCCTCATAATTAAGGTCCTACAGTCCCCATATTCATTTAGTTGACCTTTCTCTGGACTCTCTCCTGCTCCAGCACATACCTTCTGAGGTTTGGTGACCAGAACTGGATGGAATACTCCAGATGCAGTCAAACCAAAGTCTTATAAAGTGGCAGAATAATTGTTTTATCTCCGGAGTAAATTCCCTTTTTAATGCATGGTAATATTCTGCTGGCTTTGGTATCTGCAGCTTGACACTGCATGCTATTACTCAGTCTGTCTTCTACTAGGACCCCTAGATCTTTCTCCATCCTGGAATCCCCTAGGGTTTCCCCTCCTATTGAGTAACTTGCGTTCATATTTTTACCCCCCAAGTGCATTACCTTACATTTTTCAATGCTAAACTTTATTTGCCATGCATTAGCCCACTCCATTAATTTATTCAGGTCCTCTTGTAGAGTTTCTATATTCTGCTGTGTTGTTATTGCTCTGCATATTTTTGTGTTGTCAGCAAACACTGAGATGCTATTTATCCCACTCTCTATATCATTTATAAATAAATTAAACAGAATTAGTCCCAGGACAGAGCCTTGGGGTACCCCACTAACCATTCTGAGTATACATTAATTATCACAACCCTTTGGACACGAGCCCGTAGCCAGTTTTTTATCCAAGAACAAAAAATACAACAAAAATAATCTTTGCGCTAGAAATGTCCAATCCATAGTGATAACACACTGACCAAGGAATCCTTTAATGAGAGTGTTAAATGTGAAACAATCTGGGCAGCATCATGCTCCTTGCAGCTCAGTGATCAACGGGAAATTGATAGCTGTGAAAACAAAAGGGAATACGAGCGCACAGGCTCATTGTGCAATAACATCTTTTATTTGATATAAAAGAAAAAAATCTATACACTCACAAGTATAAACAACATCAGTTCCTCCAATATAGAGCCTTAGCGAGGGACACATCCATGCTTCAGAGTAGATGAGAAGACTGCTGGATGGATGGGCTGGCTCCACAGACACAGGCTCATCAAGCAGCTGCCAACAGGCCATGAGTGAGGCCTGTGGGGTGCCTCCAACACTTGTCCCAGGGAGAGCTCTGGTGATGGATGGATGAGTATTGCTGAGTGTGGATGAGTATGGATGGCTGAGCATGGATGGATGAGTATTGCTGAGCATGGATGAGTATGGAAGGCTGAGCATGGATGGATAGATGAGTATTGCTAAGTATGGATGGATGAGTGTTGCTGAGGATGAATGGATGGATGGATGAGTATTGCTGAGGATGAATGGATGAATGAGTATTGCTGAGGATGGATGGATGAGTATGGATATATGGAGGAGTATTGCTGAGCATGGATGAGTATGGATGGGATGGATGGATGGATGAGTGCTGGAATGGGCACAGATCAGCGCTATGGGCAGTACACATCTAGCCCACAGCGCTGCTGCACCTGATCTCTCCCCTCTCCCTTGCACTGTACCGATCGGTATGAGGAGGGCAAAGATGAACCAGACATGATGCCAGTTTGTTTACAAGTGATCGATCCGTCTTTTGACGGAGCGATCACATGGTAAACGGCCACTGTCAGCGGCTATTTACCTCCGGACCCGGCGGTCATGGATATTCCCGGGTGCACGAGAGCAAGATTCCATGGACGTCCTCCCAGAATAAGCCGACCGCGCTGTAGCCATCTTTCGGCTATGACCCGTCCGGCAAGTGGTTAAACTGTGTGAAAAGTGATTTCTACACTGAAATATCCTTAAAAGTCTGAGAAGAGATAAATTCCCTGTTTTTGTGGGTGCACTAGGTGCCGGCACAACTGAGCATGCTCAGACCTGCCAATAGCTCTCATTTTAGCTCCAATGTCTTTTTTTCCGGGGGCGCTATAGTAAATACCAAAATGAGTGCTGTGTTAAAGAGCGCTGTGTTTTTGGGAGTGAAAATTGGCGCTATTGTAGTCCAATGCAAGTTTTAGCCATTGATTCTAAAGGTACAATTGTAACTTCCCCAAATAAATCCTTTTAATGTTGAGATGAAATGTATCTTTCTCTGAAATAAATTTTCCTTTGCAACATTGTTGATTCTACTTCAACTATTTTGTTTTTAAGAATGGTAGAATGTGGAATGTTTTAATGTTTTGGTAAATATATTTTTCTCTGTCACTGTCATTTGTTACTCGCCATCTCACAACAATCTTTACCTAAATAAACCCTTTACAAACCACAAACAATACCATTGCTGATGCAAATTTAAAATGAGTCACAATTTTTTGTGCTTTTTGTTATTTCCAAATAATCATAATTTGAGCCCAAAAAATTTGATATGTGTACCAACATCAGAAATCAAAATGTAATTCCCAAAAATTTGAGAGTAATTTCACTATTCTACACTGACCCACAAAGAACCACCAAATATCACAGAATAAATCAAGAAGAATAACTCTTGAGTAATGTAATTCCATCACCTGTATGTCCAAAAAAATGCAGTATTTATGTGTAGGAGGTTTTCACATGCGGCAGCTCTGTGGCTTACAGGTTAGAACTTCTGCTTAGCATCCTTGAGCGTCTGGGTTCAAATCCCGGTACACAATTGTTGGCCAACAAACACAAATGTAGTGACGTACTAGACGTAATGCAAGCCAATAAAGAGGAAGTTCAATTCTCAGGCACCACCATTTGGGCTCATTCTTCTAATTTTGTGTTAGTAGAAGTTTCCTGAGAATTGATTCACGCTTTTCAGTTCATGCTTTTCAGTTAGTTTCTGAATGGCCATTCGTCAACCAACAATGTTACGGAGAGAACGTGCTATTATTGGCCTTGGAGTTGCTTAATCGTGACCAATTATGTCATATGCCTTTGCTGCGGGAGCTCCAGGAGAATAATCCTGATGATTTTCGGAATTATCTCCGGATGACGGACCCCTGCTTTCACCAACTCTTGGCATTGTTGACCCCCTATATTAAGAAACAGGACACATGCATGAGGCTTGCCATTACTCCTGAGCAAAGGCTCATAGCCACCTTGCTTTACTTGGCGACGGGGAGCTGTCTCCAGGACCTCAAATTTACCACTGGGATCTCCCCCCTGGTTCTGGGACTCATTATTCCAGAGACCTGCTCAGCCATTATTCAAGTCCTGCAGAAGGACTATATTCAGGTAAGTTTTTTCCTTTTCTATGTATTTAATGTTTGCTAATGTGTTGTATTAATTTCTTGATTCCATAATTAACATTATTGTAATATGCTGTGAATGTATTCTTTGTCCTCATGCATGCTGTAAGCTTTTCCTGCTCTTTTTTTGGCCCACATGCATATTTTCCTTCACTAACGTCCACGGCATGCTATCCTGGGCCCATGTACACCTAGCCTAGTACTTTAACAATTATTTTTGTCAGCTACATTTTTGTGCTTACCCTAAACACCCTCTAAAATGTGTCCAAATGTTATTGTTGTCCTCAAATTCCGGCAGAGTGCAAGAGGCCATTTTTTGGGGCCCAAACTCATTTGTACCCCCCCCCCCAAATGCTAAGTCAACAGATACAAATACTTTATCTGCTGACTTTGCAAAATCCATACACACTATCCCTCTTTTGTGGTCATATTTCTGGATGAATTCACCAACGCATGTAGTGCAAGGGCCTGCCTGATTACCTTCAAAGTGTAACGTAGAAAGTTTTTGTCTCCTATTATCTTGATAGGTTATTTCTGAATGTTAAAATGTGCTGCAATTTGGAGAGTGCGTATCCATATGTTTTTGATTATGAAACTTCTTACCTGACAAACTGGGCTGCCAATAGTGTAAGTAAGGAGGGGCTGGCCAAAGTATCACAAATTATTTATGAAAACAGTGAAGAGGGTTACCTGTCCAAAACATCTATCCATTACCTCCACCCCACCATAAAATTTTTAGAATGGGCCACCAGAGGGCGAATCAGATACGTTGACCTTACACTTTTGTCTTTAAATACTCATTTAAGTTTTATACTTATGTTGGCCCAAGCATGTTTGTGTCAAATCTTCTTGCAATGTTATGTACAGAAGTAGTGATTTGTTTTTCCTTTTTTTTTTCCACAGTTTCCTTCCAACCCACAGCAATGGCAGAATGTTGCAGCCCAGTTCCATCATCAGTGGGATTTTCCCAACTGTGGTGGTGCTATTGATGGAAAACATGTCTGGATTGTCCCACCACCCAACTCTGGCTCATATCATTTCAATTATAAGGGCTTTTGCAGCATAGTCCTGCTAGCTGTAGTGTCTGCCACATATGAGTTCTTGTTTCTTGATGTTGGAAAGAATGGCCACAACTCTGATGGAGGAGTAATTATGCAGACAGAGTTCTACAAGCCGCTCCAGAAGGGCACCTTAAACTTGCCACCTGCTGAGGAGAATGTTAAGGGCCTCAATTTTGTTTTTGTTGCAGATGTGGCCTTTGCTCTGGGGAAACATCTTATGAAGCCATTTCCTATGAGGAACCTCACCACAGAGCAGAGAATATTTAATTACAGGCTCTCTCATGCCAGAAGGGTGGTTGGCATCCTCTCCAGTCGGTTCAGGCTCTTTTTAACATCAATTAACCTGGCACTATACAAAATCAACCATGTGGTATTGTGCTGCTCTATACTCTATCATTTTTTTATGGAGGAATGCTAGCAGCTACATTGCCTCAGTGCCAACTGATGCAGACCCTGCAGTGGCAGGCCCAGCTGAAGAGGCTGCAGCTTTGCCGCATGTTAACATGATGACGGCTCTAAAAAATGGCCAGTCGGGATTACCCTCCCAAAATGCCAGAGATATATGTCTAAAATACCTTGATTATTTTGTGGGTAGAGGGGCAGTGTCTTGGCAGCAAATTGGAGCTGATCCTGAACAATATTTTTATTTGATCATAAACTCATATTTCATTTGAACTACTGTTGTCTGTGTTTCTTATCTGTATAATATGTTCTCAAATGGTCTTTATTTTGGCCACTTGCTACAATAGTGCAAACGTACCATATTTGCTACATGAGGTGACAATCTCTTCATCAGCTAACTATTATGGTGTGCTGAGGGTTTGCTACACACACACAATGTTTTTGTTCTTAATGGATCTAATGCATGAATTTCAAAAACATTATGGCTTTTCAGGAGGCCAAAAAATTGCTGGAGTTGGCCACATTTAAGAGCTCATTAACTACGAGTCACGTAACTACAACAACTTATCAAATACACTGGTATTGAGCATTGAAATAATAAACCACACATTGTTTAGTAAAAAACATTTTACCCAAAGCACATTCACGTGTCCATTTTAAGGTTTTAAAACAAACCATCATCTTGGTGTATAACATGTATGTTTGCCATTATTTTGCCTTTTTTGTGGCTAAACAGGCATGTCACAAGTACTCACCCGGGCCGAGATGCTAAGAGCTGCTCCCCTTGCGACTAAGTGCACGATGCCCCTGGAGTGGGTACAGTAGGCACCGAGCACAAAGATGCACGGGTTGCCAGCAGGTGGAATGCAGAAGAGCTGGAGTCCGTGTGAAGATGATGCTGCACTGGAAGTAAACACCCGGCAGGGCCAACACAAGGAAGAGGCACAGGGTAACGTAGGCAAGCCGGGTCATACACAGGGAGGCAGTCCAAGGGTGCTTGGACTGCCGAGGGTCAAACACTGGTAAGTAGCAGAAGGATATCCAAGAGGCAAGCCAAGGGGTCAAACACTGGTAAGTAGCAGAAGAATGTCCAGAAGGCAGGCCGAGGGTCAAACACTGGTAAGCAGGCAGAAGGATATCCAAGAGGCAAGCCAAGGGGTCAAACACTGGTAAGTAGCAGAAGAATGTCAAGAAGGCAGGCCGAGGGTCAAACACTGGTAAGCAGGTAGAAGGGTATCCAAGAAGCAAGCCAAGGGGGTCAAACACTGGAGAGAGGTAGCGGTAGTCAGGAGCAGTCCGGGTCAAACACAAGTAGGCAGCAAGGAGCAGGAAACAGGATACAGGAACAGGAAGCCAGGCACTCAGGAACTGAGACAACAAACCAGCAATTTCAGAGGTGTAAGGGAAGGCCTTTTATAGGCCAGGTAAGTGGTCAGGTGGGGTGCCTAGGCGTGCGCATGCGCACACACTTCCTGTCAGGATCGCGCACAGCCGTGCGCCGCGCTGGATAGTAAAGGGCGCATACCCGAGGACCGCGCACCTGCGCACGCGCACCCGCTGTCCCGCGTACTTGTGTGCGCTGCCGTCCCATTCTATCCCGCATGCGCACCGCAGAGAGCCAGCGCTGAAGCTCGATGTTTCCCTGACAAGGCATGTTCGAAAACATAAGATACACATCCCCAACTCAGGAACTTACAAAGTTTAATTTTGGTAAAGTGAAGGCCAAATGAGACATTAGTATCCCAAGACTGTGTGGATGTTGCCTCTGATGGGGTTATCTCACCCCTCTCAAAGCCAAAATTTGAAACCACGTACACGTAGAGGCCGAACTATTAAATGTCCCTTATGATCCCAAAAATGTGTGTAGTTCCAAACATGTTATTTTAGAAACCCCTAAAACACACAGTGGGGGTTATTTAGGAAAGGCAAATCCACTTTGCATTACAAGTGCAAAGTGCACTTGAAATTGCACTGAAAGTGAACTTGGAAGTGCAGTTGCTGTAAATCTAAGGGGTAGATCTGAAATGAGAGGAAGCGCTGCTGATTTTATTATCCAATCATGTACAAGCTAAAATGCTGTTTTTTATTTTCCTTGCATGTCACCCTCGGATCTACAGTGACTTTCAGTGCAATTTCCAGTGCACTTTGCACTTGTAGTTTGCACTTGTAGTGCAAAGAGGATTTGCCTTTAGTAAATAACTCCCAGTGTGTCAACATGTGCTATCTCCCATCACAGGGTATCAATGGACGCGTTTTTGGGGTGCAACCCCTTCCTCATAACTAAAGTAGGTTAGAGGAGGGGGTTGCACCCCCGAAACACATCCATTGATACCCCATGATGGGAGGTAGCACATGTTGACACATGGTGTGTTTTGGGGCTTTAGAAAACTAGATGTAGGGAAAGATATACATTTTAGGCATGGGATCATGAGGGAAATAAGAATGTTAAGGCACAATTTTTGTGGGTCTCTGCCACTAGACAAACCAACACACACAGGGGAATTCATGTAAAGAGAGAAAAAAGGAACCACTCAATAGTGCAATAAAAGCTGGTACTGTATTTATTAAATAAGTAAATACACTCACAAAGGTATAAAAAACATGTACTGTATATAAAATCACCAAGCCAGCATAAATCTCTAGTTCAGGGAATGTGATGACATCGGCACAGGGCTCCTCCCAATGCATTTCATCGCTAAAGGACATCCTCTAGGGCTATGGTACCAGCTTTTATTGCACTATGGAGAGGCACCTTTCCTCTCGCTTTACATAAATAGCCCTGTGTGGAGTTTTGGTTGATCAGACTTTTCTTCCTCTCCTTGCAGACTGCGAGTGTTCTTTTTCAGGTTCCATTGTCAGTGCCTAATTTTGCCAATTTTGCCCCAAGATGGGCTTTAAGTGAAGCATTTATGCATAAAAGCATAAAGCTATCCCTTTAAGAATAGTGAATATAATACACATAAAATAATACATGCAATGCAAACTAACAGTGTGAAATCCAAACACAATCTCAATATAGAATAAAATATTTGGCAGCATCATTAACAATAGTGTTCTGTCAACAATGCAAGCAAGTCACAGTTCAGTCCTTCATGCTTAACACAGTAATTACATAAGACAAGTACATATTCCAGATGCATTTTGCTGGGATTCAGTGTAGTGCAGTTCTAAGTTGTTGTACCCATTGTACAGCAATTGCAAAAAAAATGGATATGGAGATTGATACAATCTAGTTAAAGTTTGAAGGTGTCTTATGCCGGGTACACACGGTCAGAATTCTCATCGGAAAAAGCTCTGATGGTTTTCCCGTCGAAATTCCGACGGAATTTTGCTCAAACTGTCTTGCCTACACACGGTCACACCAAATTCCGATGGTCTGTAACACAGCGGCATAAAACACGTTCGACAGCACTATAAAAGGGAAGTTTAATGCTTCCGAGCATGCGTCGAATTGTTTCCGAGCATGCGTCGGAATTTTGCGTGTCGGAATTGCCTACACACGACTGGAAAATCCGATAGAAAGGTTTTCCGTCTGAAAAATTGAGAACAGGTTCTCAATCCAAAGTCCGTCGAAAATTCCGACAGAAAAAGACCGTTGGGCATACACACGGTCGGAAAATCCGATGAAAAGCTCCCATCGGACTGTTTCCATACAGCTCTTGGATAAAACAATATAAAAAAATGAGATTGGCCAGACACGAGAGTGAATATATATGTATATATAAGATATATGCATTTTTTATGGACACCTTTTTTATGGACATGTATTAAGATTATTTTTGATTGTGTTGTTTATAGGATTTGTATACACGAATGCTCTACTGTGATATGTGTATGCTTTTGAATTGCATTATATTTCACCAATTTTGTTTGATAGTCTTAATATAAATTTATGTCCATTAGGGATGAGCCGAACACCCCCCCGTTCGGCTCGCACCAGAACCCGCGAACGGACCTAAAGTCAGTGCGAGATTTAGAACCCTATTAGTTATAATGGATGCGAACGTTCGAAATTAAAAGTGCTAATTTTAAAGGCTAATATGCATGTTAATGTCATAAAAAGTGTTTGGGGACCTGGGTCCTGCCCCAGGGGACATGTATCAATGCAAAAAAAAGTTTTAAAAATGGCCGTTTTTTCAGGAGCAGTGATTTTAATAATGCTTAAATTGAAACAATAAAAGTGTAATATTCCTTTAAATTTCGTACCTGGGGGGTGTCTATAGTATGCCTGTGAAGGGGCGCATGTTTGCTGTGCTTAGAACTGTCTCTGCGCAAAGTGTCATTTTTGCAAGTAAAAAAGCTATTTAAAATCACTCGCGGCTAATGTGTATTGACGGCTCCCGTAATACAGAGAACAGTCATTCATTGAAACTCATTCATAAAAAAAGTCATTGATAAAAAATAAAAAAAATGAAAAAAAAAAAAAGCGTAGGGGTCCCCCCAAATTCAATAACCAGGCCCTTCAGGTCTGGGATGGATATTAAGGGGAACCCCAGCCAAAAAAAAACAAAAAAAAATGGCGTAGGGTCCCCCTCAAAATCCATACCAGACCCTTATCCGAGCACGCAACCTGGCAGGCCGCAGGAAAAGAGGGGGGACGAGAGCGCCCCCCCTTTCGGCTGAACCGTACCAGGCCACATGCCCTCAACATTGGGAGGATGCTTTGGGGGTCTAAGACCCCTAAAGCACCTTGTCCCCATGTTGATGAGGACAAGGGCCTCTTCCCACAACCGTGCCCGGTGGTTGTGGGGGTTTGCGGGCGGGGGGCTTATCGGAATCTGGAAGCCCCCTTTAACAAGGGGACCCCCAGATCCCGCCCCCCCTGTGTGAAATGGTAAGGGGGTACAAAAGTACCCCTACCATTTCACCAAAAAAGTGGCAAAAATGGTAAAAATGACAGGAGACGGTCTTTGACAATTCCTTTATTAAATTCTTCTTTCTTCTTTCTTCATCCTTCGGTTTCTTCATCTTCTCCTTCCGTCATCTTCTTCCATCTTCTTCTTCCATTTTCTTCTTCCTCCGATCCGCTTCTTCTTGCGCTGGTCTTCTCGTCCTTCTCGTCTGGCATCTTCTTCCGTCGGCGTCGGTGTCGGTGTCTTCTTGGGCCGCTCCGCGCAATGGGAGGCTCCCGCTGTGTGAGGCTCCGCTCCGTCTGACAGGTCTTTTAAAACGGAGGGCACCTGGTGACCCCGCCCCCCTCTGACATCATGGGGAAAGCCATCATGGAATTCCCCATGACGTCCCTGTGCGTCAGAGGGGGCGGGGTCACCAGGTGCCCTCCATTATAAAAGACCTGTCAGACGGAGCGGAGCCTCACACAGCGGGAGCCTCCCATTGCGCGGAGCGGCCCAAGAAGAGACAGAGACACCGACGCCGCCGGAAGAAGATGCCGGACGAGAAGGACGAGAAGACCAGCGCAAGAAGAAGCGGATCGGAGGAAGAAGAAAATGGAAGAAGAAGATGGAAGAAGATGACGGAAGGAGAAGATGAAGAAACCGAAGGATGAAGAAAGAAGAAAGAAGAATTTAATAAAGGAATTGTCAAAGACCGTCTCCTGTCATTTTTACCATTTTTGCCACTTTTTTGGTGAAATGGTAGGGGTACTTTTGTACCCCCTTACCATTTCACACAGGGGGGGGGGGATCTGGGGGTCCCCTTGTTAAAGGGGGCTTCCAGATTCCGATAAGCCCCCCGCCCACAGACCCCCACAACCACCGGGCACGGTTGTGGGGAAGAGGCCCTTGTCCTCATCAACATGGGGACAAGGTGCTTTAGGGGTCTTAGACCCCCAAAGCATCCTCCCAATGTTGAGGGCATGTGGCCTGGTACGGTTCAGGCGGGAGGGGGGGCCGCTCTCGTCCCCCCCTCTTTTCCTGCGGCCTGCCAGGTTGCGTGCTCGGATAAGGGTCTGGTATGGATTTTGAGGGGGACCCCACGCCATTTTTTTTGGCTAGGGTTCCCCTTAAAATCCATACCAGACCTCAAGGGTCTGGTATGGATTTTGAGGGGGACCCTACGCCATTATTTTGGGCTGGGGTCCCCCTTAATATCCATCCCAGACCTGAAGGGCCTGGTTATTGAATTTGGGGGGACCCCCACGCTTTTTTTTTTTTTTTTTATTAATGAATGACAGTTCTCTGTGTTACAGGAGCCATCAATTCATTAGCCGCGAGTGCTTTTAAATAGCTTTTTTCCTGCAAAAATTACACTTTTTTGCAGGGAAAGTTCTAAGCACAGGAAACCTGCCCCCCTTCACAGGCCACCTATAGACACCCCCCAGATGTGATACTGCAATGCTGTTCTAACAGCACGCACACACATATCCCCAGAAATATAGCATATCTTGTCAGTAGCACACTGACACGCTGACACTGACTGAAACAGAATATGCGAGGCCGCCGGCTCGGCGGCCTCTTATACCATGGGGCGTGTACTAAAGCCCCTGAGCTATAATTGGCTAAAGGCATCCTGCCTGTAGCCAATTATGGCTCTCCTCGCTGCCGGCGCTGTGATTGGCCAAGCATGCGGGGTCACAGTGCATGCTTGGCCAATCATCAGCCAGCATTGCACTGCGCGGGCCGCAATGCATTGCGGGGCCGCTTGCATCACACAAATTTGATGCGAGCGGCCCCAATAGTTCTGGGCTCGCCGAGCGAGCGAACGCCCGGTGCTCGATTCGAACATGGGTTCGAATCGAACACCGGGCTCATCCCTAATGTCCATCATCCTGATTGTGAACATTATGTTAAAGTCTGTTTAATTAATGAAATAATGTGTAATAATGACTTTTTGTCTGACCCCCAGTAAAGTACCATTGGGGACACTCCTTCACCACCACCACCACCACCACTTAAAATCCACCTCTTACCAAATCCAGAGACCTTTTATTATAGAAGTCACAAGCACTCTGTCAAAATATTAAGCAGATGGTAGTCAGCAATGGAATCACTCTAACAGCCGCAGGTTATTCCTCTTCATTTGCCAGAATGCTTACGTTATATGTATCCCATCAAAGAAAAGGCCATACATAGCATAACCCTGTAAAATGAATCCAAATTTATTGAAAACATAATATACTCTCACAAAACATCAGAAGAAATAAAGCTCATCATATTCTGCCATACTGAGCACATGAGTCAATAGTCAGATTATGTGCTCCGCCCTATGCAAGTTTCATCAGAAATGACATTTTCAGGGGAAACAACAGCATCTAAAGAACACCTAAGTAAGTAAAGCATTGACTACAACAAAAGTTGATAGTTCTAGTGATGCAAAATGGGTACTTCTATTTTCCAAACCTTATCAAAACAGTTTTTTTTTTTTTGCCACTAGTTCAATGGAGGCGTGGAAATGAAAGGGGACATTTTATAGCTAACTGTAAAGTTTCTTACCCTCCAAGTCACTACTTCTCACTTAGCAGCAGCATTATCCTGATCTAATAGTCATTGTGGAGTCAGTAATGTCTGGAAAGTCAGGTAGGTGACTAAGTACAGTAGATGGTAAAGCAGACAAAGTCACGAAAGTGTGCTGTGAAATTATGAATAATGGAAAGGAATACAAAGGTTTCTAATAGAATATAAATTTTTAAGGCAAACATAGTATTAATAATGGTGTATCTTACTTTTGTGCAGTTTGAGAATTTGCTTCATGTGGTCAAGTAGGAGACAATCAATTACATCCCTATTTCATTAACAAATGAAATAAAATACAACTGTAGAAGCAGACGCTGGCCAAGTAAAGAACATAATAGTGTAATTAAGACTTGTGACTCAGAAGTGTTAACTATTCATATACTCCCACATTCTCTCAGTACTGCGACTTAACACAAATGTTATGGTGATTTTGACTCCCACTATGCACCAAGTCATCCTGTGTTCCCTTGAATACTTAAGTATTCAATCAGAATTTGCAAGATAGTTCAGTAAATATTAATAATAGCTAAAATTATTTAGTTCTATAAGGAACATGGCTGAATTATTCTGTTTTTATGGATCTGAATGCAGATGCATGGTTTGCTGTGGCCTCATGCACACAGCTGCACAAATATCAGAAGACTTATGCTGTGTTTAGATTCAAAAAACAAAATAGAATAATCTACAACCATTGGCCTGCATATGCACCATATTTTATGCTGCACACATATAAACATTTTTGCTAGCATTTACATGCATACAGTTTACATCTGAAAATACTCTGTTGAAATACAAGAGCCCTCTGTGTCCCAGCAATGAAGGGTGCTGGTGGTAATAGCTGCCTGCGTCCTAGCAACAAAGAGCTCTAGACAACATAAGGCACCTGTGTCCTAGCAACAGAAGGATGCTGGATGGCAGAAGCTGCCTGCATTCTAGCAACAGAAGGATACTAGGGGCAGAAGCCATCGGTGCCATATCAACAGAAAGTTGTTAAGCAGCAGAAGCCACCTGCATTCTAACACCAGAAGGATGCTAGGTGGCAAAATCAGCCTGTGTCCTAGCAATGAGGGATACTAGGTGGCAATAGATATTTGTGCCCTAGCATTAAAGGATACTAAGTGGTAGCAGACACCTGCATTCTAGCAACAGAAATAAACTAGGGCAGATGTATTTCCTAGGACTATGATTTTTTTTTAAAGGGTGACATTGGGCTTTAAAAATTGAAAACAAATTAATAGAAATTGAGAAATGTTGTTACTTTTAATCTGGAAAATGATTAAAACCATGGGTAGATTGCTTGAATCATTTGGTTCTACATTGTATTTTTTATTGAAAGCTGATATAAAAATTGTGGGTTACATAGTTACATAGTAGGTGAGGTTGAAAAAGAAAAAAGTCCAACCTATGTGTGTGATTATATGTCAGTATTGTATATCCCTGTATGTTGTGGTCGTTCAGGTGCTTATCTATTAGTTGAAACTACCACCTGTGGAAGTGAATTCCACATCCTTGCCGCTCTTACAGTCTAAGGTTAAACCTATTTTCTTCTAATCTTAATGAGTGGCCACATGTCTTATTAAACTCCCTTCCACGGAAAAGTTTTATCCCTATTGTGGGGTCACCAGTATGGTATTTGTAAATTAAAATCATATCCCCTCTCAATCGTCTCTTCTCCAGAGAGAATGAGTTCAGTGCTCGTAACGTTTCTTCATAACTAATGTCCTTCAGTCCCTTTATTAGTTTTGTTTCCCTTCTCTGTACTTGCTCCATTTCCAGTACATCCTTCCTGAGGACTGGTGCCCAGAACTGGACAACATACTCCAGGTGAGGCCAGACCAGAGTCTTGTAGAATGTGAGAATTATCATTTAATCTCTTGAGATAATCCTCTTTTAATGCATGTCAATATTCTGTTTGCTTTGTTAACAGCAGCTTGGCATTGCATGCCATTTCTGAGCTAGGACCCCCAGGTCCTTTTCCATCCTAGATTCCCCCAGAGGTTCTCCCCCCAGTGAGTAGATTGCATTCATATTTTTGCTACCCAAATGCATTATTTTACATTTTTCTACATTAAACCTAATTTTCCATGTAGTTCATTTGTTCAGATCTTCCTGCCAGGTTTCCACATCTTGCAGAGAAGTTATTGCCCTGCTTAGCTTAGTATTGTCCACAAATACAGAGATTGAACTGCCCCATCCTCCAGGTTATTTATAAACAAATTTAATAGGATTGGTCCCAGCACAGAACCCTGAGGGACCCCACTTTCCACCCCTGACCATTCTGAGTACTCCCCATTTATCACCACCTTCTCAACTCGCCCTTGCAGCCAGGTTTCAATCCATGACTCACCCTATGGTCCATGCCAATGGACCTTACTTCATACAGTAAATGTTTATGGGGAACTGTGTCAAATGCTTTTGATAAATTCTTGCTCTGAGGAAGGGGGTGCGCCCCCAAAACACGTTAGTTTTCCCCCTGTGTTCTGTGCATGTCCATGCATTGTTTTTATGCCCTTTTGTCAGTTGAATTCTGTGTACCTAACTTTTATATAAAACATTTTTATTATTAAATTATCTTTGGTAATGCACTAGGTGTGCACGTCTTCCATTTCTGTTTTTCTTGTAGTTCCTTTCAGATTACCCCATCTGAGGAAGGCAGCATCCCCCCAGTTTTGGATACCACATATACCTTTAACACCACCATTTTATTTGACATCTGTTACTCCACACCTTGGAAGACCTATTAGCGCTGGAAGTGACTGTGTTTTTTGTATATATAAACTCTTGCCTTGGAGCCCAATTCGTTTAAAAGGGAAATGCAAGGCAAAACATATACGCGTGCGTGTGTGTGTTATATATATATACCGTTTATACATTTTAGATACTGTTTTCAATCTCTGTTCTTAGCTGTATAAGGTCTTGTAGAGGTGGGGGTGGAGACTGCAGGATGGCATTTCAAACAACAAGGTGAGGTGGAACACTGGACACCTTAGCTGCCATTGTGCTACTTGCTGTATATCCAGTGCACCCCTGTGCCTTTAAGGAGGGGTGGGCTCCCTCCAGGCTCATCTGCCCTCAATCTATCCATTATTATATATGTGCTCCTACTACAGAGGCTCTCAAAATTTCTAAAGTTAGGACTGCACATACTATTGGGTGCCGTGACGTGGCCTCTGCAGATTATGCATGTACAGTATTTGCAAATGTGTGCAAACTAAACCCCTGTTTTTAACGTGAACTTTTAGACAGGACAATTCAGCTTGTTGCAGGCTGGCTGGTAAGTTTAGCTGGGAATTTTTCTTTGTTGTTTGATATGCGTCGCCCTTCCATGTGCTCCTTGCTGTTAAGGCCAGTCACAGGTTGAGACAGTTGCCATTTGTTTGTACACGAGGGCATGTGAGCAGGAGGGAGAGAAACTGCAGTACACTGATCTTCCTAGTAAATATCTGTGCGGGGGGAGGGGAGTTTGAACATTCAAGAACAGAAAGGCTGCCCTGTGAGCATAGCCTGAAAACTGACCAAGCTGGGATTGATGTGCTATTATGCCCTGGTGTGGTCATTTTCACGCTGGATCACCAGGTATTTCACACAAAGGAAGCAATGCACAAAGAACAGGATACGTTTTAACATAAGTACATCGTACAACAGACACATATCAGGAATATGAAATGTTAGGTTAACATACACTTTAAGGCCATCCTTGCATCAGCATTGATAAAAATGTCCTTATTAGCTAGGCTTTAAAATTGAACATGTGACTGATAAGTGATGCAGAGTATGTTCAGTTACACTCATGCCTAATAAGTGTGAAGTGCAGGAAGCATAGTAACCCCACATGTAATTACCTTTTCTTTATTCTATTCTAAGCTAATCAAAATGAAGGTCTAGCTAATTGTTATAACTTACTGTACACCATTATTTATAAGTCCACATATATATGTAGCGGGGGTGTTCCCCTTTTAGAGGATAAGACTACGATTCCCATAATTCCCCTGGCTCCCGGGAGGTTGGAGGGTTTCGCCCCAGAGGCTGATGGGGGAGGTTATGTAAGGGAGAGAGAAGGCCCGCCTCTTCCTCTTCTGACGCGGCAGACTGAGAGAGAGGAGACACCTGTGCGGACTGTCACGGCTGAGGGCTGGAAGCCTGGGCCTTGCATCGGTTTGAGGGGGGACCTCGGACGCTACCGCCAGCCTGAGTGGCGAAGAGACTTCTGCCAGGTCGCCATCGGCCGGAACGGAGACCGGAACGCAGGGGCTGTGACGAACAAGGCCGGACACAGTCCGTGGAGGTCCCAGAACCAAGGGCGGTATCCGGAGTGGTGAGCGAGCGGAAAGCTCATCCTATACTATTGTTTTACACTCTATGCCTATCAGACTGCCAAGGCTATTTACCTCAGAGAGCAGAAGGTTGTTTCTTTCTTGTGGATTACAAATACACCATTTAATTCTACATGTGCACCACCTCTACAGTTCTTGTGCCGGTGAAGAATACTGTGTTCTCTAAAGGACTGAGCTCCATTGTTAGGGATCAGGCCTGGTCCATTAGGTAGTCACAGTTAGATTGTTGCACCTCAGAGGTGCCTAGCAAACGGTCGCTCCACGTGTCGCTCCGTTCTCCCTATTGCTGTTCAGTCACACATATACATATGTTTGTAGTACATACTGCAGGGACCTGCTTGTGTGTTGTGAGCCAAATGTTTAATGTATGCTACTGTTTCTTTCCACTTTACCAGAAGTAAAGACAGTTATCCCAGTTAGCAGTTTGTCTGTGAGTCTGAGTCCATCACATTTAGAGCATAAGTGATTTTATATGTGCATATACATATATCTGCGTATTAACTGTGCCAGAGCGGGTAGAGCAGATTGCCGGGGGGTTGGTGGAGCTGTACTCAGGGACCCAAATCAAACTTGCGGCCCTCTTAATTGGGGGTATCGCTACACGTGGGGGCTCGTAATCCGGGATCCTGAGACAGCGGGAAAACCCGCCAGAAGGTACCGGCATGGACCCGATAGAAGTGGGACGGTGGTACACAATATGGGGCACTGACCCAGCCGCAGCAGCAGTTATTGAACTACCGGGGATATGGCAGGAAGAGGCAGTCAAGCAGCTCATAATGTCCCTATCCCCATGCCACAAAGCATGGATAATGGACATGAGAAATGATGCCGGGTGTACATACGCTCTGATAGAATGGAGAAGTGAGACCCCAGAGCAGTTTAGGGATCAAAGCATACAAGCATTGGATGGCCAGACCTATCAATTGCTGCATGCGCTGCCGCGCAAGGGAGACTGTTTTCAAAGGAAAACCATGCTGTCCCCAAAGGTGGAAGAGCAGAAGGGCACAGAAAGTCCCGCACCTGTACAGACCACTCTTAGCGCAGAACTGTGTGCTGTCCTAGGGGAGATTGTGACTCAGTGCAGAAGAGACCCCGGGGATTACCCGATGTCGGGATACAGGAAACTCCGGATGTTTTCAGGAAGGAAACCTGTACCCTCGGGGGAAGAGGGATTTGAAGAGTGGCTAGATGGCGCCAAGCAGGCTTTAGAAGAATGGGAAGTCCCAGAAGGTAGAAAGAAACAAAGGATTGTTGAGAGCTTGAAGGGGCCTGCCTTAGAGGCCATACGCAACTTGAAGACAAGCAAGAAAGATTGCACTGCACAGGATTACTTAGACATCCTGGAGAGTGTGTTTGGTGGGACAGAGAAAGTCACGGAGCTTACCTATAAACTGGAACACTGTTACCAGAAGACAGGGGAGAAGCTATCGGAGTACATAGGACGTATAGACAAGATCCTGCATAGGATTATCCTGAAGAAGGGGATAGATCCGGGGAAAGTAGATGAAGCCCGTGCTCAGCAGGTGATGAGGGGAGCCCAACCCTTAGACCCTATTGCACTAGTACTACGCACCCGACAGGATGGGAAGAGCATGGACTACCCCGATCTCATTCGGATGGTCAGAGAGGAAGAGGCCATGTTGGAAGAGAAACGGGAAAAACAAGTGATGGGGCCTACAAAACTTCCAGTGGCAACGGTCAGGTCGGCCTTAACCCCTGAAAGAGAGACGGAAGTAGATGCTTTGAAGTTACAGATGTCACAGATGATGGAGATACTGACATCTCTGGTGGCAAAAGAGGCGCCCAGTCCAAAGAAAGAAATGAGCAGGAGGGAACTGTTTCCAGTTGTTTCTACGCCAGCATCCCCACCAGACTGGGGAGAGATGATCTGCTTTAACTGTGGGGGAGTGGGCCATATTGCAGCTGTATGTTCCAGTCCCAAGAGGAAGAAAGCAGATAGCCGCCAGCCGGCGGGAAACTCCAGAGGGCCCCGGTGAAGGAGTCAACCGGGTGCCCATCACCTTCAGTGAGCTCCAAGAAGAATAGGATGAAAAGAAAGAGAGGAGACCAAACTCCTCGGAGGGAACCCAGGGTGCCTCAACCAAGGTACACCCCAGAGAAAGGGGGCAAAACCCCTCCGAAGAAATACAGTACTCCCAAGCGAGAACCTTTAGAGAAGATAAATAACAATATCCCTCAGCGGGTTCGTACTCCCACAGTTAAGAGAGAGAAAATCAATGCATGCCAGGCTCAGGAAAGAATAAAGCCCAAACGCAGTTGGAAAGAGAAGAGTCCACAGAAGAAGGTAGCATCAACTCGGCCCTACCCAGAAGAGCTGGTTGGTCCATCTCCTACTGTACCCATCCAAGTGGAAGGAGTATACACACAGGCTCTCCTAGACACTGGAGCACAAGTGACCTTATTGTACAGGGACTTCTATGATAGATACCTGAGTCATTTGCCTATTCAGAAGATAGAGGAGCTGTAAATATGGGGGCTGGGAACTCAGAGTTTCCCCTACGACGGCTACCTACCCATACGATTGACCTTTGACCCATCCGTGGCTGGGAAGGCTGAAGTGTTTGATACCCTGGCAGTTGTGTGCCCCCGCCCGCCAGGAACCAGCAAGACTTCCCTGATTATAGGGACAAACACGGATCTGGTCCGAAGACTTCTGACCCCCCTGGTAAAGAAGCAGAGTCATTCAGCTCCCAAGATCCATCCCATGCTGAAGGCGGCCTACCAGCGGCTGGTCTTAGAGCAGAAGACCCCAAGTGAGGGGATAGGGAAGGTGTGGAGGCTTTGGAGAGAAGGAGCGGTGCTACAGCCTGGAGAGGTAACCTGCCTTAGGGCCACTGTGAAGCTTACCTGGGAGCAGCCTGGCCCCTTTGTCATGCTGGAATCCGACCCAATGGAGGGTCACTCAGGCCTGGAGGTGATACTGGAAGTAATCCCAATCAAGGCACTAAAGAAGGCCAGAGGGAGAGTCCCAGTGAGCGTGAGGAACTCTACGGAGCGGCCTGTAGAGATCCCTGCCAGGATGCTGTTGGGACAGGTGAGTCCTGCTGTCCCAATTGGCTGGTCAGAAGTGAAAGGGACGGGTGAAGGAGAAGATGTTTGGAAGAAACTCTCCATGGAGAACCCGAACTTACCTGGAACTTGGAAGGAGAGAGCCAAGGCCCAGCTGACCAGATGGGAGAAGATTTTCTCTAAAGATGAGTTTGATGTGGGGTGTGCAAGGAGTGCCACCCATCGAATCCGCATGCAAGAGGACAAGCCATTTAGAGAGAGAGTCAGGCGGGTCCCGCTGGCAGATCTGGAGGATCTGAGAGAGCAACTTGCGGAATTAAAGAAGACTGGAGTGATTCGGGAGTCCAGAAGCACCTATGCCTCCCCAATAGTGGTGGTCAGGAAGAAGAATGGGTCGTTGAGGCTTTGCATTGATTACAGAACTCTCAACAGGAGGACCATTCCTGATCAGTACACCACGGCAAGGATAGAGGATGCCTTACAGAGTCTGGCTGGAGCCAAGTGGTTCAGCGTGATGGACCTCAAGAGTGGGTACTATCAAATCCCCATGCATCCAGAGGATAGAGAAAAGAACGCTTTCATAACCCCAGTAGGGTTCTTTGAGTTCAACAGGATGCCTCAGGGCCTGTCTGGAGCTCCTGCTACCTTTCAACGCCTCATGGAAAGGACTGTTGGAGACATGAACCTCATAGAAGTCCTTGTGTACCTGGACGATGTCATTGTCTTTGGAAAAACTTTGGAAGAACATGAAGCCAGATTGGAGAAAGTGCTGAGAAAGCTCAGTGAAGAGGGACTCAAACTTTCCCCCGAGAAGTGTCGGTTCTATCAGTCTTCTGTGAACTATTTGGGACACATAGTGTCTGATCAAGGAGTGGCTACAGACCCTGAGAAGTTGGAGGCAGTTACTTCGTGGCCAAGACCCACAACAGTCACCGAACTTCGATCTTTCCTGGGGTTCTGCTCCTACTACCGAAGGTTTGTGGATGGGTTCGCCCGCATTGCAAAACCCCTAAACGAGCTGCTCAAGACAGAAGGGGAGGAAGATGGCTCGGGGCCCAGGAGGCCCGGTGAGTCGGTTCAAGACCAGTGGAACTCAAGGTGCGAAGAGGCCTTCAGAACCTTGAAGAGGAGTCTCACCACGGCCCCAGTTTTGGCCTATGCTGACCCCACCAGACCATATGAGCTACATGTTGATGCCAGCCATGAGGGCCTAGGTGGAGTACTCTACCAGGAGTATGAATATCAGCTGCGACCAGTGGCCTATGTGAGCCGGAGCCTGACCCCTTCGGAGAAGAACTACCCCACCCACAAGTTGGAGTTCTTGGCCCTCAAATGGGCAGTAGTCGACAAACTAAAAGACTATCTTTATGGGGCCGAATTTACTGTAAAAACAGATAACAACCCTTTGACCTACCTATTCACCACCGCCAAGCTGGATGCAACTGGACACAGATGGTTGGCGGCGTTATCTGGATTCAACTTCAGCCTCAAGTACAGGCCAGGGGCTGGAAATAGGGATGCAGATGCCCTGTCCCGAAGATCTCATGTAATGGCTGATGATTGGGAAGACTGGACCCATGTGGCACCAGAAGGAGTGCGAGCCCTTTGTCAGGGGGCTGAACTCCAAGTCAGAGGAGGATCCAGAGCTGAGGAGATAGGAGTTACCACAGTGGGAGTCCCAAAATGTTACTGTGGGGTAACTCAACTAGAAGACGAGTGCCTGCCGAAGCTGTCCAAGAAGGAGTTAAGGTGTGACCAATTGGAAGACCCCATGGGGAAATTGGTCCTGGAAGCATTGGAAGGCAAGAGTTCAGAGGGACTTCGATATCACCCTTCCAAAGAGGCTCGCCTGCTGAGGAGAGAGTTAGATAAATTACAGGTGCATCAAGGGGTGGTCTACCGAAGGGGCCCCTCTGATAGCTCAGAAGATAAGTGGCAGCTGTTTCTCCCAGAAAAGCATCGGGAGACTGTGCTGATTGCCTTACATGACCAGCAAGGTCACCTGGGAGCAGAGAGAACCTTCCAACTTGTCAGGGACCCCTTCTATTGGCCCTGTATGAGGGCCGAAGTGGAGGAATATTGCCATTCCTGTGCACGATGCATTCAGAGGAAGACTTTACCTCATCAAGCTGCCCCAATGGGCCATCTACAGAGTCAAGGCCCAATGGATCTGGTATGCATTGATTTTCTCTGCCTCGAACCCGATTTGAGTGGATTGGGAAATGTTCTGGTGGTAACCGATCATTTCACCCGTTATGCTCAGACTTTCCCAACCAAGGACCAGAAGCCTTCTACCGTGGCCAAGGTGCTCCTAGAGAAGTACTTTGTTCATTATGGACTACCACAAAGAATCCACTCAGACCAAGGAAGGGACTTTGAGAGTCATCTGATCCGGAAGTTACTGGACTCTTTGGGAGTAGAGAAGACCAGGACTACACCATACCACCCTCAAGGAGATGCCCAGCCTGAGAGGTTTAACCGGACTTTACTAAATATGCTTGGAACTCTAGAGACAGAGAAGAAGCAGCATTGGAGCCAACACATATCAGCTCTGGTACATGCCTACAACTGCACCACAAGTGATGTGACGGGTTTCTCCCCCTAACGGCTTATGTTCGGGAGAGAAGCAAGATTGCCAGTGAATCTGGCCTTCGGCATTTCCTTAGACCGTGCCTCTGAGGCCTCTCACAAAGGATATGTGGACAGATTGAGGCACAGTTTGAAAATAGCTTTCGAAAAAGCTCAGGCGGCCTCTGACCAGAGGGGGGCCCGAAACAAGCGGAATTTTGATTTGAAGGTTCGAGTACAAGACCTACAGCCTGGAGATCGTGTACTGTTACGCAATCTAGGGATCCCTGGAAAGCACAAGCTCGCTGATAGATGGAGATCAGAGCCATATATCATCTGCAGAAAGCTACCCGGATTGCCTGTGTATAAGTTAAAGCCAGAAGGAAGAGTGGGGCCTTTGAAGACCTGGCATAGGAATCACTTGCTCCCACTTACTGAAGCAGTCAGAATGCCTCCAGTGAGAGATTTACCTGAATCTGTTTCCATTCTGGATACCCCCAGACCCAAAACTCGGTCTCAGACCTTCCAAACTAGGGATGGACAAGACCCCCAACCGGCTGAAGAAGAGAAAGGAGAATTTGAATGGCTATGGCCTTCTTCCATTTCAGGAAATTCTGCCATAGATCTTCCACTTACTGAGGGTGTGGAAGATGGAACATTGAACCCAGAAGCTACGGAGTTTGTTCCCACCAGTGATGTGCTCGAGTGTTGGGAAGATATCCCTGGCCTCTACTCAGAAGAAGAGGAAGTAGATGTTCCAGAACCGGTGATGTTGCCAGAGTGTGTGTTCCTGAAGAAGAGCCTGTGGTGCCAGTGACTGAAGTCCCAAGAGAACAGAGAGCTCGCAGAGTTGTGAGGCCTCCCAAAAAGCTAACTTACCCTCAAATGGGGAACAGCTCAGAGGACTCTATTATGACAGCTAGGAGAAGTGCTGAATGCTCCGACCCACCCACTGTTCATTTAGTGGGGGGACAACCCTAGCTCACTCTCTGGCACAGTTAGACAGGTCGCCCTCACTGAATCGACCTGTGGACAGGACAGCTCCCCACCCCATGTTAATTGGTGGGAGGCTCCTCTGTCTGTTTTATGTGAACGCATTGTTTCAAAAAAGGCTTGTAGATTGAACAATGTCTTTGGGGACCAAAGATTCAAAGTGGGGGTAGTGTGTAGCGGGGGTGTTCCCCTTTTAGAGGATAAGACTACGATTCCCATAATTCCCCTGGCTCCCGGGAGGTTGGAGGGTTTCGCCCCAGAGGCTGATGGGGGAGGTTATGTAAGGGAGAGAGAAGGCCCGCCTCTTCCTCTTCTGACGCGGCAGACTGAGAGAGAGGAGACACCTGTGCGGACTGTCACTGCTGAAGGCCGGAAGCCTGGGCCTTGCAGCGGTTTGAGGGGGGACCTCGGACGCTACCGCCAGCCTGAGTGGCGAAGAGACTTCTGCCAGGTCGCCATCGGCCGGAACGGAGACCGGAACGCAGGGGCTGTGACGAACAAGGCCGGACACAGTCCGTGGAGGTCCCAGAACCAAGGGCGGTATCCGGAGTGGTGAGCGAGCGAAAAGCTCATCCTATACTATTGTTTTACACTCTATGCCTATCAGACTGCCAAGGCTATTTACCTCAGAGAGCAGAAGGTTGTTTCTTTCTTGTGGATTACAAATACACCATTTAATTCTACATGTGCACCACCTCTACAGTTCTTGTGCCGGTGAAGAATACTGTGTTCTCTAAAGGACTGAGCTCCATTGTTAGGGATCAGGCCTGGTCCGTTAGGTAGTCACAGTTAGATTGTTGCACCTCAGAGGTGCCTAGCAAACGGTCGCTCCACGTGTCGCTCCGTTCTCCCCATTGCTGTTCAGTCACACATATACATATGTTTGTAGTACATACTGCAGGGACCTGCTTGTGTGTTGTGAGCCAAATGTTTAATGTATGCTACTGTTTCTTTCCACTTTACCAGAAGTAAAGACAGTTATCCCAGTTAGCAGTTTGTCTGTGAGTCTGAGTCCATCACATTTAGAGCATAAGTGATTTTATATGTGCATATACATATATCTGCGTATTAACTGTGCCAGAGCGGGTAGAGCAGATTGCCGGGGGTGTTGGTGGAGCTGTACTCAGGGACCCAAATCAAACTTGCGGCCCTCTTAATTGGGGGTATCGCTACATATGTGGGTTCACCTGTGCACATGATGGCTATCAATGGTGATATTTTCCTTTACTTCCAAGATATTTCCTATAAAATACTGTCATGTGTCTCGGACAGGAATAAGGTGAAATCTAGCTCATGAAGAAAAACACACACCAATCACAGAATGTAACATATGATTAAGGCCTCGTTCACACGGTGAAATTACATGAATACCCCATGCAGGGCCATGTTTTCTGGTACGAGGATTCACTGGTGTTGTGTGCATCTCCATGCCAGATGTCCCATTGCTGTCTATGGGGACACAGTGACTCTATGGACACAGCTGCTGTATCCCAAAATGACATCTGCTTATGTGCGTGTATGTGTGGGTCGACGAAAGCACACAGGGTGTGCTGTGTCTGTGCAGCATAACAATGGGACTGCCGACATGTGGATGCACACAGCACATGTTCATCCCTGTTTCCGATAAAACACAGTCCTGCACAGAGCACAAATGTAACCTCCCCAATAGATTGAGACCTTACGCCTTCCTTGTCCTATCCAAAACTAGAATAAATATATTGGATGGAGTTCCACTTTAATGTAGTAAAGCATAGTAAATCTTAACACTTTTGTGGTCTGTTTTATGCATATATCCTATTTTATTTTATTTATTTTCAGCAGTTGTGCTAACTTTGTAAGTACATACGCGTGCACCAAAGTGAAAACAAATCCTTTTGCATCAAGTAAAAATATGTAGCAAGTGGAAATAAAACAGCATTTGAAAAGTGTCTCTGAGTTTGCCCTTTGTGATAATTTGAAGCAGCAGGCATACATATTTAGAAAATCGATAACTGTCCAGCTATGATTAGGGACAATGACACCAGTTGACTTGAACAGCAAAAGTCATTTTAGGATTTTGACCCAGAAGCAGATTGATTTATCAAAGTCCTTTCACACTTTTTTTTCATTTGACTGCCCAGTATCTGCTGAAACCAGGAATATATATATATATATATATATATATATATATATATATATATATATATATATATATATATATATAGTACATAAATACCAGGAATATATGTATGTGTGTATATATATATATATATACCAAACAGTTCATTAAAAGAAAGCTTTTTCATATATTGGAAAAATACTTAAACTGTATGCTTTGAGATCACTGATGTGAAAATAACTTCTCAGTTGCAGGCTGATATAATTAAAATGATCTTATAAAATATTCTATACATGCTATGCCTAAGAAAAGTGTTAAATGATACTGAAAATTTTATTTTATTCATCATCTGTGTACAGGCTGCATTTCCCCCCTAGATATATGTATTGGACATGGACTGTAGCATCCTCCTGTGGTCAGTATATGTATTTCTTTTGAATTAAAACCCATAACCCATAATTGTGATTCTTCTAATCAAGCAAACAGATTTGAAATGTAAAATGAAAAATACCTGCATAATATTTCATCTAATTGAAGAAACTTGAGACAATATTTGGGGAAAGCTTATAGGTTTTTAAATAAGGTGTGGGTATTTACAAAAGTTCATTATTATTGTTTTTCTTTTTTGGGGATTTGCACATTGTCTGATCAATGTGTGATTAGACAATAGATTTGGTAGGATGCAGAATAAGGGCTTGGATGATGTAAAGTACAATGTACCAGGGACCAAAGCTAAAAAAAGTACTTTTCTCCTAATTTTTTCATTTTGTGCACAAAGAGAAAGGAAAATGAGAGAGAAGTGACAGACTTTTTGTCAAGTCCACGCCTTATTTTTTTTTCAGAGCAGAGTCCGGCAATAAGGGTCAGTAACTAGCAGGCACATCAGGTACAGAGCAGGTAGAATAATAGTCAAGTTCAGGATGGAATTAGCAACGGCAAGCAGATAGGCAGAAGGATCAGGCAGGGACATGGTCAAAGGGCAAGCCAGGGGTCAGTTCAGGCAGAGTTCAAGCATGGTCAGACGAACAGCAGAATGGCAACAGGAGATCAAGCACAGGAACAGGTAACAGGTAGAAGAACATTGTAGACCATAAGGAAAGGTCCTAGTGGCGGGCATGCACCCCGGCGCGCACCCACGTTCGTGCATGCGTAGTTGCATGAGTTTGGTTGCGGCTAACAGGAATTTTCACATTGTTTTTTTCTGGCAAGCCAGGGGTCAGTTCAGGCAGAGTTCAAGCATGGTCAGACGAACAGCAGAATGGCAACAGGAGATCAAGCACAGGAACGGGTAACAGGTAGAAGAACATTGTAGACCATAAGGAAAGGTCCTAGTGGCGGGCATGCACCCCGGCGCGCACCCACCCACGACGTTCGTCGTTGCGTAGTTGCATGAGTTTGGTTGCGGCTAACAGGAATTTTCACATTGTTTTTTTCTTGACAATAGGTTTGTCTAAAAGGAATTTTCTGTCTGCGCATAACTATGCGCCTGGGTATATTATGCCCCTGGGTATATTTTGTCTTTCCTTACATTTACAAGGTATCTTGTCTGTATATTATTATAATACAGGATTTATATAGCACCAACAGTTTGCGCAGTGCTTTACAATGTAAGGGCAGACAGTACAGTTACAATACAATTCAATACAGGACGAATCAGAGGGCTCTGCTCGCTGGAGTTTACAATCTAAAAGGGAGGGTCAAGTGATACAAAATTAATAACTGTGGGGGATGAACTGATGGAAAAAATAAAAGTTATGTTGTTAAGTGAAGGTAGGCTAGGCTTCTCTGAAGAGAAAACTTTTCAGGGATCGCCTAAAAGTGGAGTAGGAGATAGTTGGACAGGGGATAAGGACCTTATGGCACATGACAGATTAATGGATGATGGGGGTTAATCATGTTGTCCAGCAATGTAGATCCCTTGTCATAACATACATCTTGGATGCCTTGAATGGTTGCTATGTATTTGTCCGGGTTGCTAATACCTTCTGCGTTGTTTGAGAATGATTTTATTTACTCATTTGGGTTGAGCTCCGCACCGCTCCGGTCCTCCAATTGGTAAAAACACAGAAAATAGTCATCTCTGAGATAGCTTTCATGTAAGCAAATACAATGTTAAAACATAACTCCCAGGAAAACATATGTTAAAGTGCAACTTCACTTAAAAAGTTCCAATGAGTGCGCATGCGCGGGACTTCCGGATCGCCACGCTAGCCGGGAGCTCCGCACCGCTCCGGTCCTCCAAGGCGCCTTTCATAAGCATCCACTAGCGGACACACAAGGGGAGACCCCCGCCGACCTCCGGACAACCCAGGGCACCCGCCCGTATGTCGCAATCGCACAACCGAAAGGACGTTAATCGTCAATTGAACTTTGGCCTAACAGCCCCAGAGCCTTCCAAGATGGCGACCGCAGCTAATCCATGCGGTGTCACCGCTACACTAAGCAACACAGCAGTTCCTATCCTGACGGCCCCACTAACAGTGAGTAGCAATCAGAACCCCTTCCCCTCTCCTGCCTCAACAGAGTCTCTCCTGGGCAGACTGCAGATGGACAATCAGTATTCCCCCTTGATTAATACGCCTAGCAGCATAACTGACTCTCTGCAGGCCTCTCCCATTCAGCCCAATTACCCCCCTGAAATGGCTCAGCTTTTAAACAGCTTCTCTAATATGTTAGCTGCTGGTCTAGCCCAAAATGCAATGCAGATCACCTCCTCAATAAAAGCAGATTTACAGAGCCTGGGGGCCAGAATGGATGTAATTGAACAATCAGTGGATGAAGCTGCAGCACGAACGAATCAGAACACAGCATGCATCCAGACACTACAGGACCAACTTGAAACTGCCCTCTCCAAAATAGACGATTTGGAGAACAGGAGCAGACGCTACAACTTCCGCATCAGAGGGATACCCGAATCCAACACTGACGTGAATGACACCGTCAAAGCCGTGATTAAAGATCTTATCCCAGATATTCCCGATCACAAGCTCGAATTGGACAGAGCCCACAGAGTTCTGCAACCCCCTCGCCAAGATGGCCTACCTCGGGACATTGTGGTCAAACCACATTTCTATGGGGTTAAAGAAGAAATTATGAAGAGATCCCGCAATAGGGACAATATCTCCCTGAACGGCAACAAAATTCAAATCTTCGCAGATATATCCCCCACCACGATCCAGAAAAGGAGATCCCTTAAACCTCTACTGGACGTTCTCTCCCAGAAGATGATCAAATATAGATGGGCCTTCCCTTTTCGCCTGCAATTTCAATACAAAGAAAAAACATTCAACATCACAAATTTCCAGAACGGCGAGCGTTTACTTCTCCAGCTAGGATTCATCACCCAGGAACTTGCCCCAGACCAGATGGAGACCCGCCCAAGCTCGTCCAAGAGACCGCCTCCAAACAGCCCGCTAACCCCCCTATGGGTGAAACAGCAGCCAAAGAGACACCGTGATTCCATCCCACCAAGATGAACACCGTGACCAACCAACCTCTAGGGGTCTGAAACCAATTGTCCGTCCTTGTCGGAACCTTTGATGGTGTAGAGATGGATTCTACACCCACCGAGCCCTCCCAGGGCATACGGACCAATTCCCCCCTGCCCCATCCCCCCCCCCCCCCATTTTTATTTTTTTTTTTTTTTTGGCTTCATGATCCATTCACCCCCCCCCCCCCCCTCCTGCAGCATCACGAACGTTGTCAAGATCTTGGACCAATGACTTTAGCAGTTCCATACCCTTACCCATCCCCAAACTACCCCTCCCCTCCCTTCCCCATCCCCTCCCCTCCCTATCCCATCCCATTCCCCCCTTCCCTCTTTGACACAGTTGCCTTAAAGCATTACCTAATGTTAATCTCTAACTAGGAGACTTATGTTTATCTGTCCGGTTGATAGGTTATGTCAGGAAGACACCCGCCCCCCCTTTTTTTTTTTTTCTTCATGGGGCCTTCCCTTGTTATTGTTTATATTTAGACTAAGGTTTACTTTTATTGGGTGCCTTGCGGCCGGAGCGGGACCGCCTGCCACTCCACCTGTTGTGACCCTGAGGACCCATCCTCCCATGGTGACATCAGGACTGCAACCCTATTTAGGGTTGCCCTCCACCCGATCCCCTCATTTCAAGGGGCATCGGAGCAGGTCATGGACTTCCAACCCTGCAGAAAGGGAGCCCAGGACTTCCCATATTTTGGGCTCCCCCTCTTTCTTTCCCATCCTCTTTTCTTTTCCTCTCTGGTCGTCTCTCACCTCCTTTGTTCCCTTCTCTCCCCCCTTCAGGTGCCTTCAAGGAGAGCTTGTCGACTCACGCCTTCTCGGAATCTGGGTTCATCTCGTACTCCCTGGCTCCACTATCCTACGCTCATGGATCAGGTAAGGAACAATAACATGTATGCGCACCCACACCCTCATGTTCATGGCTGACGAAATCCCCAAACAACAATCCCTTAAGATAGCCTCCCACAATACACAGGGCCTGAACTCCCCAATGAAAAGACGTAAGGCCTTCCATAACTACCACTCCAAGAATCTAGACATCATCCTGATTCAAGAGACCCACTTCCCTAAAAGCTTCAATCCTTCCTTTATTCACCGAAACTATCCCACCTTATTTTTAGCTAATGCAGATGACAAAAAAAGAGGGGTAGCCATCCTCATCTCCAAACGCACCTCATTCACCTTATCCCAAATAGTCAGGGATAGTGAAGGAAGATATATCCTAGTCAAGGGATTCATAAACGGAATTCTCTTTTCCCTTATCTCGTACTATGCCCCTAATAAAGGCCAAGCCCCCTTTTTCTCCTCTATGCTGACCTCCCTTTCACAGCACATAGAAGGCAAAGTGATCATAGGCGGTGACTCTAACGTCGCCTTCGATCATATATTAGACAAATCATCTCAAAACAAATCTCGCCTCAAAAGACCCCCCAAACAGAGTCTCAGCATTGCCCGACTCTTCCACTCTATGGGCATGATAGACTCCTGGAGGGAGCTAAATCCTACTGCCAAGGACTACACTCATTTCTCTGCACCCCATAGAACATACGCCCGCATAGACCATATTTTCCTCCACTCCTCAGACATTCAGCTAGCATCTCAGGCCTCTATAAACGAGGTCCCATGGTCCGATCACTCCATAGTCTCCCTCAAAATCTCTGGTTTCCTTAATCAAGCTTGCACCCCACAATGGCGCCTTAAAGAATCCCTTCTCTCCAACCCTGTACACTGCATTATGCTTGAAAATTACCTTAAAGAATACTTCCGCCTCAATGACACCAAAGACACTTCCCCCAACGTGCTTTGGGGGGCACACAAAGCAGTCATGAGGGGTAAACTTATCCAGCTAGCCTCACGCCTAAAACGCGAAAAAAAAACAATTAGACATAACCAACTTAGAGAAAAACTTCCGAACCTTAAGCAAATCTCACAAAAAACAACCCTCCCCCACTTCGCTCGCTCTTATGGATGCAGCCAGGATTGCCCTAAACACAGCCCTTACTTGTAGCGCAGAAAAACACTTGAGATGGGTGAGTGGTAGATTCTATCTCAACTCAGATAAATTCGGCCCTCACTTGGCGGCAAAACTTTCACCTAAGTACAGAGCCCATGCCCTACCCAAAATTAAATCTCTATCTGGTTACCTCACACAAAACCCCAAACAAATCTTGGAAGCCTTCCACACATTCTATTCAAATCTCTACTCGGGTGCAAACTCTGGCAGCACACAGTCAGTCAACTCATTCCTAGACAACATCCTTCTCCCCAAGATCTCAGACTCCCACCGCTCAATCATGGAAGCCCCCATCTCTGAAGTAGAAGTTAGAGAAGTCATAAAGGAGCTTAAAAAAGGCTCAGCCCCTGGCCCAGATGGATTCTCAACGCAGTACTACAAAACCTTCTCCGAAGTACTTTCTCCTTATCTGGTCCGGTTCTTCAATTCCCTGAATGAGAAATCACCCTTGGACTCTGCGTCAAATCTTGCTTACATATCTGTCATCCCCAAACCTGGCAAGGACCAGACCCTAGTGAGCAATTATAGACCCATCTCATTAATTAATAACGATTTAAAAATAATGACAAAAATCCTCTCTAACAGACTAGGGTCCTTCATAGGGTCCTATGTACATAAAGACCAGGTGGGCTTTATTCCTGGGAGGCAGGGACCGGATCAGATAAGGAGGGCAGTGGATATTATTTCCCTACTTAAATCGAGATGGGACGGCGGACCTCCACAAGAAGGCTTCCTCCTTTCCATTGACTTGCAAAAAGCCTTTGATACAATCACCTGGCCATATTTATTCAACATTTTAGAAAGATGGGGCTTTGGCACGCACTTTATACAACTCCTCGAAGCCCTTTACTCCCAACCCAAAGCACAGGTTAGACTCCAAGGCCACCTATCAGACACATTCCCTATAAATAAAGGAACTAGACAGGGCTGCCCACTATCCCCACTCCTTTTCGCAATCGGTATTGAAACCTTAGCTGTAGCCATAAGAAACCACCCAGACATACACGGTGTCAAATGTGGACAATCCATACATAAATGCGCTTTATTCGCAGATGATGTCATCCTTTTCATCACCTCTCCCCTCATATCCACCCCTAACATCCTTCAACTCCTTCATAAATTTGGTCAGGTCTCGGGTCTACAAGTTAACATGGCTAAATCGATAGCCCTCAATATCTCCTCCCCTCTGGCCCTAGTGGATAGATTAAAGAATCACTTCCCCTTCTCTTGGAGTTCTTCCTCCATCCCATATTTAGGCGTCCATCTCACACCCAACATTGACCAACTATACAGCCAAAACTACCCACCTATGTTTAAGAAAATTAAGAATGACCTTGAACAATGGTCGCTCCACAAACTGTCCTGGCTAGGTAAAATCAATGCCGTTAAAATGACCCTCCTTCCTAGGTTATTATACCTCTTCCGATCACTCCCCATACCGGTACCCAAAGCCCATTTACATAACCTTCAATCTAAAATAATAAGATTCACATGGGGCAAAACGAGCCACAGAATCCCCAAACAAACCCTATTCAGACCCAGACGGAAAGGTGGCTTAGGTCTTCCCAACCTCTGGTGGTATTACCAGGCAGCACAACTAAGCCAAATATCGACCATCTATTCTAGAGGCCCCAAACCTGACTGGTTAGAAATGGAAAGACAAGCTATCCCCAAGTTCACCATCGATTACCTCATCTGGCGCCCCCCTAAATCTAGACCCCCGATCATGTCCCCCACACTCTCTCATTCGCTGGCTCTATGCGACACAATACATAAACTAAATATCATTACATCAAGTTGGCGACCCCTTGCTCATATTTTCAACAACCCCTCATTCCCCCCAGGGCTGGAAATAAAGGCATTTCAATGGTGGCTAGATAAAGGCCTTTACAGAATAGGACACTTCTTCAACTCAAATGGACCCCTTAACCTAAGCCAATGCACTTCAAAACTGGAAATGCCCACCTCGGAGAGATTTCGCTTCCAACAAATAGCACACTTCTTACATACACTATCTTCTCAAGACAATCTCCCCCTAACTGTCACCCCATATGAACAATGGTGTTCCTCAGCCATGGACATGAGGGGGGGAATTTCTCTGATCTACTCTGCCCTAGCTGAACCCCATGAGAAAGCGCAATACATGCAGGGCTGGGAACGCGACCTGGAATTGGAGTGGGAATTGGACACCTGGCACTCCTGCTTCACAAATGCCTTCAAGGGAAGCCTCAACGTATCACTAATGGAAGCAGACATTAAAGTCTTCACCCGCTGGTACTTGGTACCAACACGTCTAGCCAAATTCTATCCCCAGTCCTCTCCCCTATGCTTTAGGGGTTGCGGCCATCTAGGATCTCTACTACACACCCTTTGGGAATGTCCCAGAATCAGAAGCTATTGGAACAAGATCTTTAGCCTAATCCGCAAAGTCACTGACATAGCGGTTCCTCAATCACCAACAATAGCCCTCCTAAATCAGAAAATTCCTAAAATCACCAAAAATAGCCAAATCTTGATTCATTACATCTTCATCAGAGCTAAATTGACAATAGCCCGATCTTGGAAATCCCCAAAGGTCTCATTCCCATTGACTAAACAAAAAATTACCTGGATCATGTTCCATGAAAAAACATCCAACATCATCCTCGACAAACTAGAAAAATTTAAATGTGTGTGGGAACCCTGGGCCCAATACATTGGGACCCTTCTCTAATCCAGGACCTAAGACCAAAATCAGACGACCTCCCAGATCTGACCCCTTTTGATCTCCTCAGGCTCTCCTCGAAACAGGCACCCCTTTCCTCTTGACCCCCTATCTCCTTTCTCTTATCGCTTCTTCCACCTTTTCTCATATCTCTTCCTCCATATCCCGTCCTTCCCGCTGGCGCCTGCTAGCGGGAAGGACGGGCGTTCATGTTCCTGAGACCTAACACTCAAATATCAGTGGCGAAAAATCAATTTATATTCTTTCTTTTTATTTTTTTTTCTAATTTTCTCAAGTGCCACACGCCAAGTGGCCAATCCCCCATAGGACAGTACCAAGATTGCTCTTAAGGGCACTTATTTACCTAGAGACCAACAGGGATCTCGCCGTAGGAACTCATTGTCCCTCTTAGTTTTTAGTCCATCATTAGTCTCTTACTCTCAAGCAGTGCACATTGTCTTCCTGGGCTTCTCATGACCGGAGGGCCCTGGGGCCCCGACACAGTTTGAACCCAGATGGGGTGTCGGGTCACTAGACCCTCTGGTGGATTACTTACTTGAACTTCTTTGTGCATCTTTCCGCATAACTGCTTAATTGCCCCTCAATGATACCCCCAGGGCACTCAGTTGTTTTGAATTAGTGCCATATATTTCCGGTATCTGCTCTAGATAATCGCCACTGATTGTTACGCTCTTATACTGTACTTCTCAGACTCCCCTGCGAGGGAGAAACCTTTGTTATATTTTTGTTTACTCAATAAAAAAACTTAAAAAAAAAAAAAAAAAAAAAAAAGCCCTCTGCAATACTGTCTGGTCCTCCGACATCCTCGGCTTCCACTATAGACCCTGAAATACCGGTCTCTATTTCTGATGCCTTGATATGCTTGTTAACTACGTCTCTATGTGAGTAGAACCATTGCTGTAATACTTTTATTTAAAACATTTTTGGTAATGCACAAGGTCGATGCGCCCTCCTTTCCCTTGTCTATACGTTAATAGTAATGACAACAGTTGTACATACCTGCACAATGGGCATCAACACAGCCACGGTGAGCAGAGTCTCCACAAAAAGCACATATGACTGGTTGACAAGGAGAGAGAACATCCGGAAACAAGGACAGATCTTTGTCACCCCATAAATGGCCTGAGTAAAAACCATTGTGACAGGATCACTATGTATTATTTTATGTTAAAAAAAGAAATGTAACGGCCTTTGACATCTTAACCAGTTGTAGACATTAGGCATGCTATACAAACCCAAATAATCTTCATCAAACTACACAGGGCATGTCCTTCATACCTGTTACTGCTCCCTCCTCTTCATTTGATGGCAATTCCCAGCTGTAAAAATGATATCCAAGAGTTGCTGTGCAATTACAAGACCTCCTTACAGGAAACACTGTTACTTTTGTAGTTACTATGTTTCATTTATCTGAAGATCAAAGAGATGAAATTCTATCTGAGTATAACATCAGTTAAAGCAACCTGGCACGTAAAAAAATGGGGGGAATACATTTTGTTCCTATTTAACTTTTTATTAAAACTTGTTGACTCTAATACGCCCTTAACTAACTCCTTCTTCCTCTTATCCCAATACCTATTATTTTCCTGATTTATTTTATTTTTTTCAATTTTTTCTAATCAACTTTTTTACATTTTAATGTATTTTGTTTGTTATTGTATTAGCGTGGTATTAAAAAAAAAAACACATTTGGTATTTCATTTATAAATAACCTTGCAACGATTGTACCGGAATCATGCTTTTAGTGTCATTTTAAACAAGACAAAATTATAGAGTAAAATTTATACTTTTGATCTGCAGTAACAATTATTTGTTAGCTAACACAAGTCAAAATATAAAACGAGCACTTTTTTGAATTTTTCTCTTATAATTTGCCTATGGATTGCATAAAAAATAAAATAATTTGCAAGACAAGGGGGAGATTTACTAACACTGGTACACAAATAATTTTGTGCAGCTGTGCATAGTACCGGTAACCAATCAGCTTCTAACTTCAGCTTGTTTCATTTGAAAGTTGTTTAACTTTGACAATAAGCCCAGGTTCACACTGGATGAAGCTGTGTGAGTTCAGCTGCACGATTTCACTCCCGCATGTCTGCCCCGATTTCGGCAGTGATTTCAGAGACATCTGTGCAGGTTTCTGCACAGATGTCAATGTAAATCACAGCCCGAAATCGCAGTGCAGACTACTGGGAAGTGAAGCGAGCCAATCACACAAGCAGGGAATTACATTTATGGGGGTGTTCGGTACACCAACTTACATATCGCAATGAATTTCACACCGAAAATCACAACACTGCATGGCTTGGGTAACATGTATACAGTAAAACCTTGGTTTGAGAGTAACTTGGTTTGAGAGTGTTTTGCAAGACAAGCAAATTAAAAAAAATAATTTGACTTGATATACTAGAGGTGTCTTGATATACAAGTGATGTGTTGATATACAAGTAGCGTCACGTCACAACTGAGTATAAAAGATAAGAGAGGTGGCTCTAAGTGTAGCAATATGGTTACATTTAATGAAGATACAACATTTAGCAACATATTGCTACACTTAGAGACGCCTCTCTTCTTTCTCTTTTATATGGATTTTTCTTCTAATCCCCTTGTGGAGGCTTACATTTGTGGATGGACATTTTATGGTTACACAACCTGGTCACATTGCTATAATCTTTTTTATATGGACTATAAACTGAAGGACTTATGAATAAATGGGGGTGGAACGAATCATTTGAGTTACCATTATTTCTTATGGGGAAATTTGCTTTGATATACAGTACAAATGCTTTGGATTACAAGCATGTTACTGGAACGAATTATGCTCGTTTTACTGTTTATGCTTCATTATATATTTTTAATTTTATATATTTTTTCCCATGAAAGTGGAGTTATTGATAAGTGTACAGACATACCTCTGCACATTTACTAACATATTATACCAAACTTAAATACTCACCAATGGACAAGAGAAGGAATACAGACCTTTAAAGAACTAGTAAATAAGCATCCCATACCTACTTCATTCTCCTATATCCAACTAACTTATTTCCATAAAAACAACCCAAATATGCATTATAATATACATAGAGAAACTTGGTCACGCTTGAAGTCGGACCAGGACAGTACAAAAGGACTGTCGTGGTTTTACAACAAGCTACAATATAGCGGGAAATTCCAGAAAGACACAAATATGCAAAATTGGGAAAGGGAACTGGGAACTACATTCACGCAAAAGGAATGGCAAAAAGCCATCCAATCTCATTTCCAATACTCCCACTGTGTAAACCACTGGGGATTAATGCTAAAAATAATATATAGAACCTACCTAACTCAAGTAAGGCTGGCGAAGATCTACCCAGACTCCTCCCCTGATTGTTGGAGGGAGTGTGTGGGGAGAGGTGGCATCCTACATATTTTATGGAATTGTAAAGTGATCAAAAACTTTTGGAAAGAAGTACTCGCCCTGCTAAACAAAGTGACAGGAATAATCATTGGCCCCACGCCACAGCTAGCCATCCTTAATGTAGGGGTGCACTCACTCCCAAAAAAACATAGATCTCTAGTTACACACATATTGAGAGCAGCAAAGTTAACTATAACTTCTAAATGGAAATCCAAAGACACACCTCTTCTATCAGAAGTTATCCATAGAGTTCAAACACAGTATACTTACGAAAAATTCTTTGCCATTAAAGCACACAATACGCCCAAATTTAATTCCTGTTGGGAAACTTGGCTAACGCATTATCCTACTAAATAAACTTGGAAATTTGGCTTAAGATACTTGGTGGTACATGTTACAAGTTATATCTCATGCGTAAATACGCTTCATGTTAAAACAGTTATACTTTTGTTTCTTTAGTGTTTCGTCTTGAGAGCTCCACCCAATGGAATATACCAGAACAACACACAGACAGATGATCTCATGAATGCTATTACCCACTGGTGCAGCCCTGTGGTACATGACGCAGTAAGTTCCCATTAGGGGTGCCGGTACCACAGTGGCAGCACCAATACTCAGGAAGTGAGTGAGAATAAATATAATCACTTATGAATTTCATGTCTTTTACACTACTAAAGGTAATTTTCTATTCCTAGACGAATGAGCAATACATGAGATGTACTATTGTGTGACTCTCAAATTTTGTATTTGTCACTGTTTTTGACTGTTGAATACTCAATAAAAACAAATTAAAAAGAAAGAGGAGTTATTGTTGAGGTAATGACAGAGCAAAAACAAAAACAAACCATGCCCATAGCAGCAATGCTAAAATTGCTCTGTTACATAGAAGTGTGTACAGGTGTGAGAGCTGAACTAGTTAAACATCATATGAAATGTAATGATTATGCTTACATTTATTTGTGCTAATTCCCAAATCCAGAGCAAGTGGGAATTTACTTTAGCATTAGTCCAATAAGTATTTGATTAATACTGATTGATTGCTACAGACTACTTCAATAATAGAGGATCTGAAATCAAAAGACAAAGATTTACTTTGTGATAGGGAACATCTAGAAATATTAAAGGGGTTGTAAAGGCAGACATTTCTTTTTTTTTTTATCTTAATGCATTCTATGCATTAAGATAAAAAGCATTCTATGTGCAGTAGCCTCCCCAGCACCCCTAATACTTACCTGAGGTGCATCTCTGTCGAGTGATGGCCACAAGTGTCTGTCTCAGCTGTCCTAGATTCTCCCTCCCTGATTGGCTGAAACACAGCCATTGGCTGTCGCTGCTGTCAATCAAAGTGAGTGGCCTGGGTGGGGCTTCCATGTCTGAATGGACACAGAGAGCTGTGAATCGGCTTGGGTGCCCCCATAGCAAGCTGCTTGCTGTGGGGGCACTGAACAGGAGGGAGGGGCCAGGAGCCCAGAAGAGGGGCCCAAGAAGAGGAGGATCTGGGCTGCTCAGTGCAAAACCAACTGCAACAGAGCAGGTAAGTGTAACATGTTTGTTATTTTTATAGAAAAAAAAACCTAGACTTTACAATCACTTTAATTGTGCTTAAACAGTACCCTGAAAATCAACCCTTTTTGCTGGCATTACGCCTGAAACAACAGCAGGTATGCAGGTGTGCCTAGACCCTCCTTTTCTGTAGCCTAGTGTCTGTATTTCTGCAGTGTAAGGTCTACTGGCTGGGACTTCTGGCTGTGACTATTGGTCTCATGAGATGTGGTATGGGATTTAATGATTTGGTTAACAGTGCTGTGTATCTGCTTTCAATGCCTTGAGGAATCAAAGCCCTGCTCTATCAAATTGGCCACCTCTATACAGAGGCACAGTGTAGAATAAGGCATGGTAAGTCAGTTATGGGGAAAAGATTAGCTGTAGAGAGACCATAGGCAATACTGGTGACTACTCCCTTTCTCTCTGCCTGTCCTTTTTTAGACATCTTCCATAGATCAGTTCCTTTTCAAGCTTTCAAAACTCTTGTAAAAAAGGCCAAGAGTAGTGTACTATGGAGTGAAGCACTTTTTACTCTGAAAAATTACTAAATGGAAACCATGCTAAAATGCATACTGAATGGTACCAGGATCATTATTTGAAAATGGTTGACTGCTTGTAAAAAAACAGATTACTATAACCAGATGTTTGGATTGTTTAAAAACACATTGTAAATCCATGTGTTATCTTTAAATAGCCACTGCTCAAAGTTGTTTGGGAGATTTGTGCTAAAATGACTAGAAGAAGATGTACAGTATAGGTGTAAAGATGTGTGAATTACAACTGAGAATAAAAAACCTGTCTCAGCTCAACCAGCCCAAAAGCATAAAAATAGAAATATTCCACTGCATGTATCAAAGATAGCAAAAAATGTTATTAGATAAACCATAAATGTATGTTTAACCACTTGCTTACTGGGCACTTAAACCCCCTTCCTGCCCAGACCAATTTTCAGCTTTCAGCGCTGTCACTCTTTGAATGACAATTGCGCACTCCTGCTACAGTTTACCCAAATGATTTTTTTTGCATTTTATGTCACACAGAGAGCTTTATTTTGGTGGCATTTAATTGATGCTGGTTTTTTTATTTTTTTGCTAAATAAAAAAAAAACATGACCAAAAATTTTGAAAAAAAAACAAAACTGTTTCATAGTTTGTTATAAAATTTTGAAAACAGGTATTTTTTCTCCTTCACTGATGTGTGCTGATGAGGCTGCACTGATGGGCACTGATAGGCTGTGCTGAATGGCACTGATAGGCGGCACTGATAGGCGGCACTGATGGGCACTTATAGGCACTAATAAGGCAGCACTGATAGGTGGCACTGTTATATGGGCATCCACAGGTAGGGGCAAGGGGGGGTGAGTGCCCTCCCTTGAAGTCGACAAGGGTCCGCCGTGGCCACCGCAGACTCTGCTGAGTGACTGCTGGCTGCTGCTCTCTGATCATCTGTCCCACGCCCTCCCTCATCTGATGCAATGGCTCGGCCGCTCGGCTCCAGCTCCTGTGCAGAGTGCAGATTGTCAGATATAGATCCGGCCAGTGCCGCCCACTAAAGTGGACTGGAGTGGTGTAGAAGCGCTTAAGGAGGACTGGAGGAGGAGGAAGCAAGGAGGACTTGTCGCTGCCTAGGCCTCATCACAGGAAATCCTGAAGTCAAGTGGCTTACCTTTCAGCAGTGAAGAACAACAGGTAACAGCAGTTAGATTAGGAGGAAAACAATATACATTGGAAAGTTGGAAGTGGAACAGCTATTGCTGAAAAGATCATATCATCTGTCCTGTCCTGTATACAGCTATATACACCCACCTTCCTTCCTGTATTCCTCCATCATCACTGACTGCAGATATACATCATTTGTCCTGTTACACACACACACACCTTCCTACCTGTATATAGAGACTTTCCTCCATCATCACTGACTGCAGATATATATCATCTGTCCTGTATACAGCTATATACACCCACCTTCCTTCCTGTACATATGAATACCATCCACCCCCTCTATATACACATACTGTACACCCTCTATACTGTACAGGTCGCATTTGATGGGCACAGTGAGGGTGCATATGATAGACACATGCCTGCGCTTTATGTGATAATGACTAAGCCCCTCCCCTTCATGACATTGTCAAAAAGGGGTGGAGCATAGGTGACCTTAAAATGATGCCCCCCTGAAAAAAGTTCTGCGGACGCCCATGCACTGATAAGCACTGATGAGGCGGCACTGATGGGTGGCACTGATTGTTGGCACTGATGGTTGGCACTTATAGGTGGCACTGATAGGTGGCACTGAAGGGCACTGATATGTGACATTGATGGGCACTGATGATCACTGATGGGTGGCACTGATAGGCACTGGTAGGCACTGGTAGGTGACACTGATAGGCAGCACTGATCTGTGGCACTGATTATGAGACACTGATGGGCATTGATTGGCAGCACTGGTGGGCATTGATAGGTGGAACTGTGGGCACTGGTAGGTGGCACAGTGGGCACTGGCATCTGACACTGTGGCACAGAAAATGCAGCCGTGGCTTTCAGTGTGAGGGACCAATGTGCCTCTGACAGTAGCCAGTGATTGGCTTTTTTTCCCCTCACGCTGACAGCTGATCACCTGGTAAGGGGTCAGGATCGACCCCTTACTCGGATCTGTAATCAGCGGAATCTCATAGACTCAGTGATCACAGAGCACGCTGCACGTGACCCACAGGGTCACGCAGACAGTGCTTGCTCAGGAGGACGTCCATGCAATAATAAATCTAGTGTTGAGGGTTATACCCTTTAGTCCACAAAACCTCTTAAAAATAAATAGCTTGTGCACCTTCTTTATGCCAGCCAAGATATATAAATTGTTAATGCTCATGGAGTAAAATGTGCATACCCCCAATGTCAGTCTGCTGCATAGTTGGATCCAATAGTGATAAGTGATAAGGGTTACTGGCCACATATACACAAATTGTGCTGACAATGTCCTGATGGTGTTTGTACAACCCAAGAAGGGTAAAACTTTCCAATGGTCTAAAGAAGGCATTTCAAACAGGATGGTTGTGTACACATAATGTAGAGCCTAAAGAAACTCAGTGGCATAACCACACCTGTATGGCCTCCCTCGCTTTGTAGCATTAGGCTGCAAAAAGCAAACTGATAGTCCCAATCCCATAGGGACTATTTGAAATCCAAAGGTTGTATATAAAATATTTAGTAGTTCCCAAGTTCTTGGGGTGTAAGGTATACTTATCAGATCCAGAAATATATTGATGATGCAGCAATCAGTATCCAATCAGGGTGCTTTCACAAGGTCAATAGGGTCATGAGGGTAAGACTATGGCAAGGCCTTGCTCATTATGCCTTTGTCTTACAGGGATTTTATTTTTCAGAGTATACCACCTATTTAATGCTTGCCAACCAGCACACAACAATGTTACCCAACTCCCAAGGCAACACTGTTATTCTTATGGTGGTTGACTGGTTCTCAAAGATGTGTCATTGCATTCCACTTAAGAAGTTGCCCACTTCTAAGGAACTGGCTTCCATTTTTCGCTTACATGGGCTACCCAAGGTGATTGTCTAGGACAGCGGTAGTCAGTTTGTGTCCCGGTTCTGGTGAGCCTTTTGTGCACAGTTGGGAATTCAGCTTGCTTTCTCCTCTGCGTATCACCCGCAGTCTAATGGGGCCGAAGAACGAGCCAATCAGTCCTTGGAGCAATTCCTATGTTGCTATATTTATGACCATCATAAGAACTGGTCAGAACTATTACCATGGGCAGAGCTTGCTCACAACAGTGCCTTGAATCCTGCTTCCCGATTGTCCCCGTCTATGGCGAATTATGGTTTACAACCTTCCATGTTGTCTGTTCCGCAGAGTATTCCTGCAATGGGAGAGCATCTCCGTGGTCTTCGTTCCACTTGGGCACAAGTCCAGGAGGCTTTGCGTCATGCTAATGATAGGTACAGACTCCATGCTGACCACAGATGCCTGCCTGCGCCTTCCTACCAGGTTGGGGACAGGGTCTGGCTGTCATCTCGCAACTTCCGACTTTGTGTTCCTTCACTGAAGTTCGCACCTCAGTTTATTGGGCCTTTCTGTATTCTTTGCAGGATTAGCCCAGTGGCTTACGCATTAGACCTTCCTTCTAATATGCATATTTTGAATGTATTTCATGTCTCCTTAATAAAACCTTTGGTCTGCAACCGCTTTACCACCTTGGTGTCATGTCCTTAACCTGTACAGGTTGAGAACCATGAGGAGTATGAAGTACAGTCCATTGTTGACTCCCGTAGGTTCCATAGGCGCATACAGTACCTGGTGCATTGGAAAGGGTACGGTCCGGAGGAACGCTCCTGGATCTCATCCTCGGATGTACATGCCCCTCTCTTCCTCCATGATTTCCATAGACAGTTTCCCCTCAAGCCTGGTGGTCCTCTGAGGGGGAGGGGTTGTTGAGAAGGGGGGTATTGTCAGGGCTGGGCTTAGCCCTTCCTTCTCTGAGCTGGCCGCTCAGCTGTTGCCTAATTGTCAGCTCCCATCTCTCTCCACAGTTACCCAGCTGTTGTTGATCCTGCTCATCAGTCCTGCCTACTTAAGCTGTCCAGTCCAGAGGAGCTCTGCCTTTGCCTTGGTCACATCACAAGAAACTATCTCCTGCATTCCGGTTTAAATACTGGCTTTTCTGACATCCCTTCAGGCTACACATCCTGCTTGCTGTTCCACTACTTTGATCCCTGACTCCTGGCTTGGCTGACGATCCGTTCCAGTTACTGAACTTCGGCTATGTTTTGACTATGTTTGTTCTTTTTACCTTTATTATTAAACAAGTGTGATTTAACTGTACTTCTGTCTCGGTCTGATTTCATGGTTTCTGACACCCCTTCCCTGCCAGTGACATTTACACAGTAATCCGTGCATTTTTATAGCACTGATCGCTGTATAAATGTCAATGGTCCCAAAAAAGTGTCAAAAGTGTCCGATCTGTCTGACGCAATATACAAAAACATACTTGGGGGGCACACCCTAAAATGCTTTACATTCAAGATGGTGCTGCTATAAGACCAAAAACAGTCCAAAACTGATTACAGCGCACACATACAAAAATGACATTTATCCTGCAAGGCTAGTTAAAAACACCTGAACATATTCAAAAAATATGGGGGTTTGGTCACACTTTATGGTCATATAGTGCTAAGCCCACTTACTGCTTACTTTATGTCCTTTTTGTATGTGTGCGCTGTAATCTGTGTTTGGTCTTAAAGCAGCACCATCTTGAATTTAAAGCATTTTAGGGTGTGCCCCCCAAGTATGTTTTTGTATATTGTATGGACCCTGACCAGGTCTCTTGGGCTGGAGCACTCCTCCCCCTCCTCATTACCTCTTATTAGTGGCCACCAGTGCATAGAAGGAATCCCTTTAGTTCTCCCACATAGAGGAGTTTGTCTCCCATGGTTGAGACTCAGGTTCTTTCATTCTATTACTACTGTAGGAGCCACTAATTCGGGGTACTTTGTGGGCTTAGCACTATATGACCATATAGTGTGACCAAACCCCCGTATTTTTTGAATATGTTCAGGTGTATTTAACTAGCCTTGCAGGATAAATGTAATTTCTGTATGTGTGCGCGGTAATCTGTTTTGTACTGTCTGCCGCAATGTCGTAGTCCCAATACAAATCGCTGATCTCTGCCATTACTAGTGAAAACAAATAAATAATTAAAATGCCATACATCTATTTTGTAGACGCTATAACATTTGCGCAAACCAATCAATATATATGCTTTTTTAACAAAAATATGTAGAAGAATATGTATTGGTCTAAACTGAGAAAGAAATTTTTTTTTTATATATTTTTGGGGGATATTTATTATAGCAAAAAGTAAAAAATATTGCTTTTTTTTCAAAATTGTTGCTATTTTTTTGTTTATAGCGCAAAAAATAAAAACCGCAAAGGTGATCAAATACCACAAAAAAAAGCTCTATTTGTGAGAAAAAAAGGACGTTAATTTTGTTTCGGTGCAACGTCGCACGACCGCGCAGTTGTCAATTAAAGCGACTCAGTACCGTATCGCAAAATGTGCTCTGGTCCGGAAGGGGGTAAATTCTTCCGGGGCTGAAGTGATTAAAGGGATAGAAAAGGAAAAAAGTGCATGTATTGTTGAGATGTACTACAAACATTTATTTTATTTACCGTATCTTTATATATGCTTTAAGTGTTTAATTTGAAAGCACTGCAACTTTTTTTTTGTAACTGTGATATATTAAACTAGTTAACAATAAAAAAAAATACAGCATCTGGTTACGAGCATCCACGTTTCCAGTGACAACACTTTGCAAGCTAAATGACTTTCCAGTCAAGACTAAGTTCACTTGGTGACGTTCATTAAAAATGACTTGGAATACAGTAATCCAACAGGGTCAGAGGAAATATAGATGGATTTGTTTATACATGCCAAATGTTGGATAATCTGCAGTGATGATTGATCTTAGAGACATGCTGAATAATAAACAGGAAAAAATTCTTGCAAAACGGTCATGTCTTGAATCCAACACTGCTATTATTCGTTGTTTTATTGTTTGATCTATAAAGGAGTTAAAATCCTCCTCAGAGCCAACGCAACTGATATGTTTCAACAAATTAATTGTCTAAAATAATAACACAGGGATGGAGGAAGGAAGCATTACTTTGAGTGACTTGAATCAGAACATTGTAGATCTTTTTGAATTAGTAGTTTTGTTTCCTGTTAAGTAATAAAGGTTATGCAGGGATTCCTGAAAGTGCCTGTTTAAGTTACAGTATATCTAAAAGGATTTCTGGTCACACAGTAGAAAGCATTAGAATAAAAATTCTTTGTTTCTAGATCTGTGAGTCAAAGGCTTACGCATTTTGGAAAGAGACATATGACATAAGTCATGCATGCAAGTTTATGTCTCATTTAAAAGAAACTTAGAACTGCCATTACTAAGCTCTCCTTCTGCAAATGCTAGTTGCCTGTTTGCCAAGCTGTCCATCACGCTGATCCTCCTACCTCAGAATTTTGTACAACTGATCCAGAAAAAGAATGCTGACAAGGACCTATGGTATTTCTCAAATTTTTCTGTTCTGCCTACTTATACTGGGTTCACAATTAAAACCCATTTCCAGTTTATTTTTTTAAAAGCCCAACTCCAGTATTGCATTGACCCCCCTCCCAATCGATGCCTGTCATGCTCCTCTCACTGATTGCTGGATAAAAAAAACAAAACCTATTAAAAATGCCAATTTTTGGGGGCATGGTTTAACCTCGCCGGAAGATGGGCGCATAACTCCCACTGCCACAGGTCATTCCAGCCACTCTTGACACCACACAGCATGGGGACAGCCTCCCGCGCCTTCTCGGCATCATGATCCAGCTCCCCCCACGAACAGAGCGGGAGTATTAGCCAAAACATCCCAGAGATGTTCCGGACACAGCGGGACCTGGCGACACAGGTATCCCTATCCCACCCCAACAACATCTCAGTATCCATGACCTAAGGACTATAGCTGCGGACATAAAGGACACCCTGTCAGCCGCCATTTCGGAACTCAGGCTGGACATACACACATTGGCTGACAGGGTTCAGGAGGTAGAGAATGTCACAGAGAAACATGACACGGTCCTCCGCAGAGCCACCCAGAGAGTGGACACTCACACCCTCCAACTCAGGCAGCTTCAGCAACACATGGAGGACTTGGACAATAGGGGGAGACGCTCCAACCTGAGAATCCATGGCATGCCTGAATCCATTAAACCAGAGCAGCTCTCCCCCACTGTCGTAAGCCTGTTCAATGACCTCCTCAACAGACCACCGCAGTCACAGATTGCAATTGAAAGGATCCATCGAGCCCTCAGACCTAAAGGAAAGGAAGCAGACCCCCCCCCCCAGGGACATCATCTGCTGCATAGTGGACTACAAATTAAAAGAAGAAATACTGAAACAGGCCAGAAGCAAGGCACAGGTATCACATGCAGGTGCACACATCCAAATCTTTCAGGATCTTTCCAGCATCACCCTGCAACACTGCAGAGACCTGAAACCTCTGCTAGACACCCTGCGCACTAAGGGGATACTTTATAGGTGGAAGTTCCCCTTCTGTCTTTCTGCTACCACCCAGGTCCGCACCGCACTGCCAAAGGTTCCTGAAGACATGCCGCAATTATGTAACACCCTAGGCATTCCGCTGATTGACGTCCCAAATTGGTATACAGAATTCTGCTGTACAGTTGCCAGGAAGGAATCACAACCGGAGGAGCCCATGGATGCACAGGACACCCGGCCCCCCTCAGGAACCAGGAACCACACAGTCACCCACAGCTACCGCCATGACGCCAGCCTAATGCCACATACACACGATCGGACTATTCGGCCGGACTATCCAGCGGACTTAATCTGGCGGACAATCTGACAGACTTTCCAGCGGAGGTCCGCCGGACTTTCCGAACGTGCAGACTTGCCCACACATACCCTGACTTTTCCGGCGGACTTTTCTGGCCACTGGAGTTTTGGAAGAGATCCGCCAGACTTTTGAAATGAACGAACTTACCCACACACGGAGTAAAGTCCGTTCATTTTGAACGTGACTCCAGGTAGAAGGGACTAGCAAAGAAAGCCAATGTCGCTGCCTCGATTGGTGAGATTGACACCTTGCTAGCCCCGTTGCCTGGTATGGATTTAAAGGGGAATCCCTACGCCGAAAAAACAGCGTGGGGGTCCCCCCCGAATCCATATCCGACCCTTATCCGAGCACACAGCCTGGTCGGTCAGGAAAGGGGGTGGGGACGAGCGAGCGCCCCCCCTCCTGAGCTGTACCATGCCGCGTGCCCTCAACATGGGGGGGTGCTTTGGGGAAGGGGGGGCCCTGCGGGCCCCCCACCCCAAAGCACCTTGTCCCCATGTTGATGAGGACAAGGACCTCTTCCCGACCACCCTGGCCATTGGTTGTCGGGGTCTGCGGGCGGGGGGCTTATCGGAATCCAAGAGCCCCCTTTAATAAGGGGGCCCACAGATCCCGGACCCCCACCCTATGTGAATGAGTATGGGGTACCATGTACCCCTACCCATTCACCTGGTTAAAAATAGTGTACATAAAAAAACACAACACAGGTTTTTAAAATACTTTATTAGACAGCTCCGGGGGTCTTCTCTTCTTCCGTCTTCAGGGTCTTTTCGCCAGACTCCTACACTATCTTCTGCTCTTTTACTAGGTATTTTACTATCGGAGGAGCCCGGTTTTCTTCTTCGTCACCGCCCAGGGGTCTTCTCCCGACTTCGGGGGTCTTGTCCTGCTCTTCGGTTCTTCTTGCCGGGCCTCCGCTTTCTTCTTCCAGCTCTTTTACTAGCATTGGCCCGGTCTTCTGTCGCTGCCACCTTCTGCTTTACAACTTTACATGTTATCTGTTACTAGAATAATTGCTCTCATTCTAAGGTTCACAGTGATATCTCACACATGTGGTGCGAATACCGTTTACATATGCATGTGCGACTTAAGTATGCATTCGCTTCTGTGCACTAGCACAGAGGGATAGGGGAGCTTTACATTTTTATTATTATTAATATTTATTTTACTTTTTATTTTTTTTTTTACACTGTCCCTTTAATTTATTTTTAATGACTTTTATTCCTATTACAAGGAATGTAAACATCCCTTGTAATATAACTAAGGATGACAGGTTGTCTTTATGGAGAGATCTGGGGTCAAAAAGACTCCAAATCTCTTCTTTACCTTTAAAAGCAAAAAGATAAAAAAAATTTTTTTTTGATCTTTTGCTTTAAAAAACAAAATGATTTACTTCCAGCCTGGACCGGAAGTGACATGCTCCAAGGCCATAGAGGCGTTTAAATAGTTTCTACTCTTTGATTACCTATGGGAGAACTCGGCCGCACCATCAGATCGTTTCTCGAGCAAGCTGGCAGAAACGGTAAACCCGAGAAATACTGCCGCTTTTGAAACTGTTCCACCGACTGCAAAAAGAAAAGATTGGGTTATGGCTCATATCTTCAGCCATAATCTTGGTAAACCACTTGTAAACCGAAACATATATATATATATATATATATATATATATATATATATATACGTATTGCGGTCGGCAAGTGGTTAAGGTGACTGGTTTACCTGTGTGGATATATATCCTGGAGTATGTAAGCTGTCTGGATAAGTCATTTTTTTCACAGAACAAGGCCAACTCTTATTTTTTAGGCTAGGTTACCAACTGCAGACTTCATATTTCTCTTAGAATAAGTTTCCTTCTGTGCCTATTAAACCCTAGAAGTTTGACACAATTGTCTTAAGCCTCATACACACGCTTAGATTTTCGGACGACAGAACATCTGATTTTTGTCGCATGGTAGACTTATGTCGAAAGTGAAGAGGTTACTGACAATACGAAAATTTTCGTACGACAGAATACGTCAGAAGTGCGGTAATGTGTTGAATAGTTTTGTATGTATTCTTTCATTTCTGAGCATGCGTAGTCTTGCTCTTACAACTTTTTTCGTACTAAAACCATACTAATGAAACGAAAATCAGACGTTGAGTTCACATGCAACAAAAATTTTATAGTCTGCACATCCAGCTATTGTCTGACGAAAAAGTGAAATTGGCTGTCGAAAGCACCGTAGTAACCATCCGAAAATTGTTAGACAGCTCTTCGTACAAATTTTCCCATCTGATTTTCGTATCGTGTGTACGGGCCTTGAAATGGTACTAGTTCACATGTGCATGATGTGTTGATGTTTGTTGTTTTGATGACATGGTATGCATTATAGGGCCCAATGAAGACAATAGCATGCTTGATGGTTGATAACTCGTTTAAAAAAAGCCTGCAGGAAAGGGTGTCAAACCAGGATCAAAGGTGAAAGATATACAAATAGCGTATAAATGGTGCGCAATGCAACCTTAATTATGTGAGCATAGATCTTTAAAAATAATTATTGCCACAATGTCAATTGTGGTCAATAGTGCACAAGTGAAAAAAATAAAATAAAATATATATACACTCCGTATATATAGTGCTGGAGGTGTGTGAAATAAAATATACAATCCTTGTATATAAATTAATATGTGAGTATGTGATCCTTATTATAAAAGAAATGCCAAACGTGCATATAAAATCTTATTTGATAGGTGAAAGTATTTGTTGTGTTGGTAAAATGAAAAAAAGTTGAACGACGATTCAGTGATAGCAATCAAGATGATTGGGAATTGTGTGCTGTGTTAGAAAGAGTGAAGGAACTCTGGCGTAGCAACAGGTGCTCTGATTACAAGATTGGTACCATACACCAGACAATTAGTGTTGAATACAATCTAATTGCAACAATATGCAGATACACCAGGCGATTACTCTAATTGCAAGGTTGGTGCCATACACCATACAATCCTATTGTATGCAATCTATTTGCTACGATAACCAGATAAACATATACACCAGGCAATTGGTGTTTTAAAAGTGCAGTGGTGCATTACTGATATAACAATTAAGACCCTAAGCTCCTCCTCCCGACGCGTTGCATCACAGGTCACGTGACTTTTTCAAGGGACCTGTGATGCAACGCGTCGGGAGGAGGAGCTTAGGTGACGCCGTGTGATACACGAGCTCAGCAAAGGAGGAGAAGGGCTGACAGCCCAGGAGCGAAAGCCTGACCATTGACACTTTTTATCTGCACTATATCCACCTGGTACACGTGAGTGCATACAACTTGAGGCATCTCATGGGGAGTCTATAGTTAGCAATATTGCGCAATGGTTTTTTTTTTTTTTTTTCTCTTTTTCATGTTAAAACCGGCTTGAGCATCAGGAAGATTTCAAAGAATCACCTATAATTGTACCGGCAACATTAAGGGAAGTTTTTGTTTCTTTCTTCCTATATATTTATAAATACCAATACCGAAGTGGCAACATTTTATATTTATATTTTCCAAAATAGCAGTCTTTTTTGCTTTTTGTTTTGTTTCTCTAAACAGTGGGAGTTTAAACCAGCTGTCTTAATTGTTATATCAGTAATGCACCACTGCACTTTTAAAACACCAATCGCCTGGTGTATATGTTTATCTGGTTATCGTAGCAAATAGATTGCATACAATAGGATTGTATGGTGTATGGCACCAACCTTGCAATTAGAGTAATCGCCTGGTGTATCTGCATATTGTTGCAATAATATTGTATTCAACACTAATTGTCTGGTGTATGGTACCAATCTTGTAATCAGAGCACCTGTTGCTACGCCAGAGTTCCTTCACTCTTTCTAACACAGCACACAATTCCCAATCATCTTGATTGCTATCACTGAATCGTCGTTCAACTTTTTTTCATTTTACCAACACAACAAATACTTTCACCTATCAAATAAGATTTTATATGCACGTTTGGCATTTCTTTTATAATAAGGATCACATACTCACATATTAATTTATATACAAGGATTGTATATTTTATTTCACACACCTCCAGCACTATATATACGGAGTGTATATATATTTTATTTAATTTTTTTTTTCACTTGTGCACTATTGACCACAATTGACATTGTGGCAATAATTATTTTTAAAGATCTATGCTCACATAATTAAGGTTGAATTGCGCACCATTTATACGCTATTTGTATATCTTTCACCTATTTTCAAGTGTGGGAACACTTTTAATGGTAGCAGCATTTCATTTAGTAATCTTATTTTATTCTATTAGATTTGGGGCTTTTAAATTATATATCAGCGCTTTAGTATACACCAATTTTTAAACCAGGATCAAAGTTGTGCATAGCTATATTACAACTGCAAAAAAAATCATAAATTATGTCAGATATAACATTTTCTGTTAGTTAAATAATTTGTACTGCTTATCTAAAATGTGAGAAATCTTTTCTTGCCTTAATATAAAACAAAATCAGATAAATATATTTACCGTATAACCTTTTTTATTATAGCAAAAAGACAACACATAAGACATTTCAGAATCTATCAATATGAGCCCAACCCTTAGTTTAACTTGGCAGAGATTTCACTTTCTAAATGCTCATATGAAAAGATGTAATGTATTTCCTATTGTGTGGATTTACAAGTACAAAATGAATGTGTATTTTTCATTAAGAAGCATTCTTAAAATGATTACAGTACAGATGTGAAGTGAGATCAGTATCACCCATATCATAAAGGCAGCTTATGAGAACATTATACGAAACATATTTTGACTGGCAGTAGTTCGATTTGGTCACACAGCATGGGATAAATATGACATTGAGATAAGCAGATATTATTAGATGCTGAAATTACAGTGCATTTCTTCAATTACAAATTAGATCTGCTTGATGGCCAAAGTAATTTAGAACAATTACTGAAATAACGTATAGGTAAGGATAAAGAAGCACAAATGCAAAAGAGAAATATGCATTGCATTAAAAGAGAATCCAGGGTATATGAAGGTATAATGTAGTTATATAAACCACTATATTTTATTATGTAGCCAAAAGGTTAACTTAATTATTAATAAAATAATAGTAGTTATAACCAGAGATTAGAGATCTGATTTGTGTAATCCCAGATCCAATCCGGTCCTGTCATGTCTTTTATCACTGATATCCACAAGGTTAACCACTTCAATACTGTGCACTTTCACCCCCTTCCTGCCCAGGCCAATTTTCAGATTTCAGCGCTGTTGCATTTTTGAATGACAATTGCGTGGTCATGCAATGCTGTACCCAAACAATGTTTTTATCATTTTTTTGGACAGATAGAGATATCTTTTTGTGGTATTTAATCACCACTAAGTTTTTTATTTTTTGCTAAACAAATGACAAAAGCCCCACATTTTTTATTTTATTTTTTTTTAGTTTCTGTTACATAATTTTGTACATAAGTAATTTTTCTCCTTCATTGATGTGCGCTAATGAGGCTGCACTAATGGGCACTGATAGGCTGCACTTATGGGCACTGAGAAGGCAGTACTGATGAGGTGGCACTGATAAGGAGGCACTAATATGCAGCACTGATAGGCAACACTAATATGCAGCACTGATATGCTGGACTGATAAGCATTGATGGACAGCACTGATATGCATCACTGATGGGCACTGATGGGCAGCTTTCATGGGCACTGATAGGTGGCACTGTAGGGCACTGATAATAGGCACTGAAGGACACAGAAAGGCAGCACTGATGGGCACTGATTGGCATAACTGATGGGCACTGATCGGCATCACTGGTGGGCATTGATTGGCATCATTGTTGGGCACAGGTGATCATCACAGGTGAGCATCACTGGTGGGCACAGGTGGGCATTACTGGTGGGCACTGGCAGGCATCACTGATAGGGCTGCAGTGATAATCAATGCACTGATTATATGTGCAGACCCACCCTGTCAGGAGAGCAACTTATTAGCTCTCCTCTACTCACGCGCTGTCAGCGCGAGACGAGGAATGCTGATAACCGGCACTTCCTACTTACATTGTGACCAGTGTGATTGGACACAGCTGATCACGTGGTAAAGAGCCTACGTCATAGGCTCTTTTCCATGGTCGAAGATGCGGTGTGTCCAGGTGACACATAGCACCACCGAATCGCAATGCTGCTCGCCCCCAGGGGCATGCACGAGCGACTTGTTCTGACAGAAATCATATGACGTCCAGTCAGAACAATGGAACCCCTGCCCGGCCATCATTCTGCTATAGGCCGGGCAGAAAGATGTCAATTCCTTTTGGCTGAAGACATTAGGCAAGATAAATAAGCACAAAGATGAAGCTTCATCTTTTCTCCTCTTCACTGAGAAATGATAGCTCCCACGACAGAGTCTGAAGCACCCACTTCCACGATAAAAGGTGGTTCATTATCAGGATGTAGCAATATTGATGCAGAAGTGAAAAGAGCCTTTAGCTTAATTAAGCCATTCTGTGGCTCAGGTGACCACACAAAGGGCATCCCTTTCTTTTTCAGCTACGTAATTGGTGTTATTACCTTAAGGTTCTTGTGAATTTTCTGTAGAAGTTGGCAAATCAAAAAAATCATTGTACTTCCTTAACATTTCTAGTGGTAGGCCAATTCACCACTGCTTTGATCTTCTCAGGATCCATGCTCACTCCTGGAGAAATAATATATCCCAAGAACTGGATCTGGGTTCGAACAAACCTACATTTCTCCAGTTCTTTCTTAATCTTTCAAAGACAATGCAAACATGCCACCATTGTCCAGCTTCCCATTCCCTTTATTTGACAATCCATTTCTTATCAACCTATAAAATGGTCATTACTGAATTCTTAAGTTCTGCTCCAATTGATTACAATAGGGTTTGGATTCAAGATCCAAACTTCGGTAACGTTCCCTGAACCTACATTGAACAAAACTCAGGTATATTCGGCTCATTGGTAGTTGTGAGGCAGAGAAGGTTGTGACTCCAGCCTGAGAGAGTTATCTCTGTTCTGTGACATTTTTATGCTGGCATGGGGCACACTTTGGTGACTGCTAGGGGAAGACAGTGATCGATGCTGTTGGCTGAAGAGCATCTAATTACAGCCAGGGTATTTTTGTGGACAGTTTATCACAGATGTGTTGAGCAGAGTGCAGCTCACCACATTGTACTGTACCACCTCACATAAAAACACTGTGTTCAGGGCAGCTGCCCCTTCTGAACCCTCCTCATCCATATCCTTTTCGCAACCCAGGATGTTCTATACAAATATATATATAAAACCTTGTTATCTGGAGATGTAGATGTAGTTAGAAAAGTTAGCATTAAGGGTAAGTCTGCCGAGCATCATAAAACACTTTAACTACTTCAGCTGACCCATCAAATGCTTGGACTGGTTATGTTTATTATGTAAACACCCTCTTCAGACGGTGAATGAGAGCTGCAAAATGCCAGTTGCAACCACCCTTTAACCTCCTCAATACTGGGCACTTTCACCCCCTTCCTGCCCAGGCCAATTTTCAGCTCTGTCACACTTTGAATGATAATTATTCAGTCATGCTACACTGTACCCAAATTAAGTTTTTATACATTTTTCACACAAATAGAGCTTTCTTTTGGTGGTATTTAATCACCACTGGATTTTTTATTTGTTGAGCTACAAAGGAAAAAAGACAGAAAAGTTTGGGGGAATAAAATAGTTTTTCTTAGTTTCTGTTATAAAATTTTGCAAATAAGTACACCCCCATCAAATCATTCACCACATCTATTACCTTTTGTACCACCACCCCTCCCTTTAAAATGTAGCTCTACAAACAAGGACCTCCTGTCCCCCCTCTACATTGTAAAGAGCTGCATAAACTGTTGGCGCTATATTAACCACTTCAGCCCCGGACCAATTGGCAGCCAAAGGACCAGGCCCCTTTTTGCGATTCAGCACTGCGTCGCTTTAACTGACAATTGCGCGGTCGTGCGACATGGCTCCCAAACAAAATTGGCGTCCTTTTTTTCCCACAAATAGAGCTTTCTTTTGGTGGTATTTGATCGCCCCTGCGGTTTTTATTTTTTGCGCTATAAACAAAAATAGAGCGACAATTTTGAAAAAAATTCAATATTTTTTACTTTTTGCTATAATAAATATCCCCAAAAAATATATAAAAAAACATTTTTTTTTCCTCAGTTTAGGCCGATACGTATTCTTCTACATATTTTTGGTAAAAAAATCGCAATAAGCGATTATTGATTAGTTTGCGCAAAAGTTATAGCGTTTACAAAATAGGGGATAGTTTTATAGCATTTTTATTAATATTTTTTTTTTTTATTAGTAATGGCGGCGATCAGCGATTTTTATTGTGACTGCGACATTATGGCGGACACATCGGAAATTTTTGACACATTTTTGGGACATTTGTCATTTATACAGCAATCACTGCTATTTAAATAGCACTGATTCCTATGTAAATGACAGTTGTAGTGACAGTTGTAGCCACTAGGGGGCGGGGAGGAGTCAGTGTGACATGTTGTGTTTTTTTTACAGTAGGGGGGCGTGGCTGTACGTCTGACGTCATTGATCGGCGTTCCCGATGACAGGGAACCGCCGATCACTGACAGTCAGTGTAGGAAGCGCAGGGAGAGGTTTGTTTACATAGACCTCTCCCCGTTCTTCAGCTCCGTAACCCGATCGCGGGATACCAGCGGCGATCGGGTCCGCTGGTCCCGCGGCCGTGGTCACGGAGCTCCCGACCGGGTTGCGCGCGCGCCGCTGGCGGCGCGCGCGCGCCCCCCGGGCAGGCAAATTAAAGGGGACGTACAGGTACGTGCTTTTGCCTGCCCGTGCCATTCTGTTGACGTATATCTACATGAGGCGGTCGGGAAGCGGTTAATCATGTATAATAATAATAATAATTTTCTTCATACATTTTGACCAAAATTTATACTGCTACATTGATTTTGGTAAAAAATAACCCAAATCAATCTATATTATTTGGTCTGTGTGAAAGTTATACAAGCTATGGTGGCAATCATTGAAAATTGATCACACCTCATGTACCGACGGCCTATTTCAATTCTTAAGGCCCTAACATGATAAGACTAGACAAATATCCCCAAAATGACTCCTTTTTGGAAATTAGACAGTCCAAGGTATTTAGTAAGAGGCATGGTGAGTTTTCTGAAGTTGTAATTTTTTTCCACAATCCTTTGGAAAATTAAGAAATTATAATTTTTTTCACAAAAATGTCTTATTAACAAGTTATTTCTCACAAATGGCATAGGCATACTTGCAACAAGACCCCAAAACACATTCTGCTACTCCTGAGTATGGAAATACCACATTGGTGAGACTTTTTCACAGTATAGCCACATAGAGAGGTGCTACTTCCAAGGAATACTTTCAGGCATTATTTATTTCAAGACCAGGCCTTCTTCTGATACTTTTTGTTTACAAGTAAAAATCAATATTTTTGCTAGAAAATTACTTAGAACCCACAAAAATTATATATTTTTGTAGCAGAGGCCCTAAAGAATAAAATAGTGGATATTGCGAGTTTTTAAGTCACACAGTATTTGTGCAGCAGTTTTTCTAACACAATTTTACACACTAACGCATTAATTAATAAATTTCTATGCACACAGAGACAATTTAATACCCACATTTTGGGTAAAATATAAAATATAACGTTGCACTGGGTAAATAGATACCAAACATGTCAACATTAAAATTGCGCACGCTTGTGAAATTGCGCCAAACTTTGGTATTTAAAAATCATCATAGGCAATGCTTTATAAGCATTTATTGGTTACCAGTTTAGAGTCTGGTGCTAGAATTATTGCTCTCACTCTGCTGTTCACAGTGATACCTCAGATGTATGGTGCAATTGCTGTTTACATATGCGTACAGAACCAATGTGTGCATTTGCCTTTGAATATGAGCACAGGGGCCCTTTAATTTTTTTATTTATTTATTGGTGGGACACTGGTACACTGGCAGATGTTTTTGTACACTTGTACACTGGTACAGATGTTGATCATCCACCGGTGGGCATTGACAGATGTTGATGTTGCAATGGATCACTATTGTACTATTGCAGATGTTTTTGTGCACTGATACTCTGTGACACTGACAGATGTTTTTGTGCACTGATACAGATGTTCATGTGGACACTTGGGCATATGTTCATGGGACAGGGACTGGGACAGTGGTGACAGTGGTGCTTGGTGTACTATGTGGGGATGGCTGCAGTCTGTGTGATATGTGACATCTCTCTGTGTTAAATCATCCCTTACACACACAACTGTCAGCATAGGCTGTAGCATCCCCCTCTCACTATGCTCAGGGAGGAGAACTGACACAGAGACATGTGTCTCACTTTACTCAGTGAAGGCTTTGATTGGATACAGCTATCACATGATTGGGAGGGCAAATCACAGCGCCCATATCCCGATCTGTGTTTGGCTGTGTCTGAAGATCACAGCCATCACAAATGATCGCACCGCTGCCTGGCCTTAAGAGCACCTGTTCTGAACGATGTACCGGTACATTGACTCCGAACGACGAAGCTCCCACCCCGTCATTTAAGTATAGTGGGTGGGAAGAGGTTAAACAGTTGAACAACAACACTACAATTTTGACTTTCCGAAAATATGGACTCCTTCAATGCAGGGCACAATTTCTGCATAGCAATGGCCTAGGGTGGCACATAACCACCTACACATCATATTTCTGATTGTAACACGCGGGTGTGTTACCTGCTACACCAAATTGTCTGGATCCTTATTGTTACTGCCTCTGTATAGCCTGTTTTTTTTTTGTTGGTGTAATAGTGCAACATTTATTTATAGTTCACCTGCTCTAGATGTGATCTTCAAGCAAAGTAGGGGGATAGTTTGCACTACTCATTTAGCTGTTGGTTCTAGGTGTATTGATGCATAATCACACTTACATATTAGTAATATGTATTTCATATAGATGAATGCTGCAATATTGGATATTTAGTGTATGCTTTATGTTTTAGATGAATCCCTCCTTCTCTTGCCCCCCTGAAGAAGGAATAGACTCTGAAACGCATTGGGTGTAAGGAGGTTATCATGTAAACGTTTTGTATGGTGACACAAACTGACTGTGTTCAGTTAATCAATGTTTCAGCCTATTTTTATAATTATGTTTAATCTTTAATAAAATATTTTTCTATTACTATACTACTCTACTTTCAATACATTTCTGAATACTGTTAAGTTGCCTTTAAAGTCCTT